>BLSH010160066.1:127952-155074 GCA_018402905.1 Glandirana rugosa
TGTAAAAGTTAGAATGGCCAAGTCAAAGTCCAGACCTGAATCCAATCGAGAATCTGTGGAAAGAACTGAAAACTGCTGTTCACAAACGCTCTCCATCCAACCTCACTGAGCTTGAGCTGTTTTGCAAAGAGGAATGGGCAAAAATTTCAGTCTCTCGATGTGCAAAACTGATAGAGACATACCCCAAGCGACTTACAGCTGTAATCGCAGCAAAAGGTGGCACTATAAAGTATTAACTTAAGGGGGCTGAATAATTTTGCACGCCCAATTTTTCAGTTTTTTATTTGTTAAAAAAGTTTGAAATATCCAATAAATTTTGTTCCACTTCATGATTGTGTCCCACTTGTTGTTGATTCTTCACAAAAAATTACAGTTTTATATCTTTATGTTTGAAGCCTGAAATGTGGCAAAAGGCTGCAAAGTTCAAGGGGACCGAATACTTTCGCAAGGCACTGTATGTCATAAGGTGGAAAGGAACAATAAGATACAACTATGTATCAATAAGTAGATTGGTGGATACCTATCATCTGCCTCATGGACGCAAGAAGGTGAAGTCTATTAGAGTCTTATAATTATGAGGCAGTCACAAGTCCTAGAGGCATACAAGGGGAATGTCATATAGAATACATGCAATAGGCATATTGACATGCACAGTATCTCACAAAAGTGAGTACACCCCTTTTCATGTGACAACACTGAAGAAATGGTACTTTGCTACAATGTAAAGTAGTGAATGTACAGCTTGTATAACAATGTAAATTTGCTGTACCCTCAAAATAACTCAACACACAGCCATTAATGTCTAAACAGCTGGCAACAAAAGTGAGTACACCCCTAAGTGAAAATGTTCAAATTGGATCCAAAGTGTCAACATTTTGTGTGGCCACCATTATTTTCCAGCATTACCTTTACCCTCTTGGACATGGAGTTCACCAGAGCTTCACAGGTTACCACTGGAGTCCTCTTCCACTCCTCCATGACGATATCAGCTGGTGGCTGTTAAAAACCTTGCGCTCCTCCACCTTCCGTTTGAGAATGCCCCACAGATGCTCAATAGGGTTTAGGGCTGGAGACATGCTTGGCCAGTCCATTCCCTTTACCCTCAGCTTTTTTAGCAAGGCAGTGGTCATCTTGGGAGTGTGTTTTGGGTCGTTATCATGTTGGACTACTGCCCTGCAGCCCAGTTTCTGAAGGGAGGGGATCATGCTCTGCTTCAGTATGTCACAGTACATGTTGGCATTCATGCTTCTCTCAATGAACTGTAGCTCCCCAGTGCCGGCAGCACTCATGCAGCCCCAGACCATGACACTCCCTCCACAATGCTTGACTGTAGGCAAGACACACTTATCTTTGTACTCCTCACCTGGTTGCCTCCACACATGCTTGGCACGCTTTACACCATCTGAACCAAATAAGTTTATCTTGGTCTCATCAGACCACAGGACATGGTTCCAGTAATCCAGTGGAAGTGAGAAAAGAACAGGTGGAGAGAAAAGAAAAAAAAGGGGGGGGACATAAAGGGAGAGCAAACTCCTCCCCTAGGTCTCAAGATGGGCATCATTAAAGGGGGTTCATAGGTTGTGTGTAATCTGCTGTTTCCACAAAATGGAGCCAGCATGCCCAAGTCTTTGTGAACTTGGCAGGAGTCTCTCCAAGTTCCTCCATTTGGCTATTCTCCCCACACGTCAGAGCTAGTCTGCGACTGAAGGGAGGGGTGTTGGAATGCCATAGTACTGGGATACATATTTTGGCTGCATTAACCAGGTGCATGGCCAAAGATCGATGGTAGGCCTTTTGTGAAAGTAAGGTATGGTGAAGTAGAAATTGGGCTGGGTATATGTCGTTACCTGTGCAATGATAGAGTGGACCTTTTTCCAATAGGTTTGGAGTGACGGGCATGACCACTAAATATGTATGAGGGAGCCTATATCGCATCTCCAAAAGGTAGGGGGAATAGTGGGTGAGATCTTGTGGTCGTGAGGGGGTTCTGTACCAGCGTGACAGAAGTTTAAAGCCATTTTCTTGTGCTGATGCATTGACCGTGCCTTTGTGTATGTGGAAGAATACACGTTCCCACTCTTCTGTGGAGAGGGAAGTATCTAGATCATTTTGCCATTGTTGGCAGACTTTACTGTGGATGGGATCCTCCTTAGAGAAAAACATCATATAACTGTCCGAAATGAGGTGTCTTTGTGTGTCAGTGCATGTGCATAGGGCCTAGAAGGCCATGTGTTGTCTTGACCATATAGAAGTGAGCCACTGTGCTATTATGTTATGATAGGAGGACCCCCCACCAGAACACACTGGTCAGCCAATGGCTTTGAATGCTGATCGGATGCCGATCGGCCCCTGGATTTCCAGCATGCTCGTTTGACAGAAGCTGGTCATGAGATTAGCTTCTGTCAAACAAGGATCTGTACACACAGGCTGAGTGTCAGCTGGTATCTACTGTACTGGCTGATTTTGGCCAATATTTGACCTATGTTTACGGGGCTTAAAGTGGATGTAAACCTGAAACATCAAGATTTAAATAAGCAGTCTACCTCACACAGCAAAGCAATAGTAGCCATCTGCCCCCAGTCTGGTCAGGAAAGGAGCAGCCAGTCATCTACAATCCTCTCCAATTTCCTACAGTGAAGAAACCCAACATACAAAATTTTTTTTTGTTGCCACCTGTACTCTCCTGTGACTGACAGAGAGAAGGGGCGTGCCCTGCAGCAATCCACACAGATCGCTCCCGAAAGGAGCTCCATCCTGAGGAGACTGATGCAGACTTTCATAGCAAGAGGAAGCAGAGCAACTGCCATTAATCTGCATTAATCACTTATCTGTTCTTTTCTCTGCTAAAGGAGGAGGAAGGGGGACATGCTTGCACTGTCATCATTATCAACAGAGCCCAACAGCTTCACACAGATTTAACCCCACAGCTGCCAGGGAGAGAGCTGAGCAGGAGGATACAATTAACCCCTCATTGGCTGGGCACTTTTACTGTGCAATTACTACTTAAAAGTAGGGAATTACAGTAAAAGAACAACTAATGTGCTTTTGAGGGCTTACACATGGTGTATGTATCTTTAATTGTTGAACATGAGGTTTACATCCACTTTAAGTCTGTTGTTTTTCAACAGAACAAGCTCTCCTGCAAATGTATATCAGTTACCAGTGTTGCGACACACCATTTAACACTAAAAGGGGTGCGTACAATGATAAACGTATATTTACTCATGTCAAACTTTATCCCAAAAGGAAAAATAAATGTTGCTGTAACTGCTTGTGTAACTGCAGTGTTAGCTGGAATTTGGCTTCCTTTAATTAGTGTATCTAAGTCTGCTAGTACATCTAACACTTCCCTGCCCCAGAATGACAATGTTGCTGTCATCCAAAGTGGGGGCACTCTAATACAGGAGGTGTGTTACTGGATAGATCAACAGATCAAGGCAGAGGCAACTAAGTCTAAAAAAAGAAAGCTAATGGCACCACCACATTTAACGATTGTAATCTGCAATATATTACATCTTTGGTTTTGGGTTTAATACAGCTTTAAAGTGAATGAAAACCCTCACATATACCCAATGAAGGGAACAGCCTCAGATGATACACAGGGATGAAACAAATCTCCCTATATACGTTTTACGTGTATATATGCTGTCTTTATATTTATATACTGTTTAGAAAGTGCACATTCTTTTAGAATTTTCTCTTCCTGTTTCCCCTGTAGGAGGGGATTATTGTTAGACACTGTGAGACAGCTGATTGGAGGAAAGGCACACACACCCTCCCCACACATTCAGAGGTTGCCTGTGTATAGTTTAGCAGTCAGCCAATGCACGTGGCCGGTGGGCGCGATGTCTGTTGGCTGCCCGCGATCGCTCCTCACAGAGCCAGAATGGGGATCTGTTGATGTAAACAAACGGATCTCTGTTCTGACAGGGTAGTGGAGAGAGATCTGCTGTTCCCAGTGAATGGGAGCAGCTTCCTCTCTCCACCCCCCGTCACTACAGCCCCCCCCCCCACAGTTAGAAACACCTACACTAACACCACTAGGCTCCAACCCAGGTTTCCTCCCAGGACTTCAAGCACGCAAACACCAGCAAGGAGTAGGTGATAGGCCATTACTGGCGATGGACTGCTTTAAGAGGGGCAAACTGAAAACGCTCATAGAACTTAACATAGATAGGGAGAACATGCTTTTGCCAACTGGGACTACTGCCAAATGATTAGCTTTGTAACCACTTCTAAGAGGCAGACTGACTTTTCTAGACCAACAACCATGTTTGAGGAGCTTTGTGTGAAAGGTCAGAGAGTTGATAAATCAACATCTCTTCTTTACGACTGGCTTCAGTCTTCGGGTATTGAAAAAATGAATTTAAACAAAAATAAGATTTTTGGGAAAACACACTACACACATTTTAGTGAAATGTATGTTCCGTGCAAACGGATATTAGATATTGTTCTGAGAGCTGCTGCCGCCACCAGACTCCCCCGAAAGGGTAGTAGGTTAATATAGTGGTATTGAGGTGGTATTGGCGCTGCTCTGTTTTTCAACTATTTTAGTGTAAATTTTCCAGTATGCCGAAGAATATGGTAAGTTTCACCTCGCCTTTAATGTGGATACAATATCGGTATTTTTGACGTTATAAATTTTCCTATAAGACACCTTATACACTTCTGTAAAATTCTGTGCAAAAACCGCAATTGCTTGAAAAAGTGCTGCGTGCAAATGTGCTACAATCAGAGAACTTATGTATAGGACATGTAAGACTTAATAATTCCTAGCCCCCTGGGGGCTTCGACGTCACACGTTACTCCCGGCTTTGATTCCTAGTACGGAACGCAGAGACACGGCGTCTCCCCTGCATACAGAGGCTGAACGGCTGAACGGCTGGACTTCTGGTTAAGCAAATGTGAGTTTTAATATGCACTTTTATTAATAAAAAAAACGTTATTTGCACGAGATCGAGTTTTTCCCTTACATGGTGTACACCGCAAACGGAGGGCAAAGGGATTCCTAGGACCGGGTGGAAAGGAGAGTCTCCATACCCCGTAGAGCACAGTGGTGTCTGTGCAATTCTACTAAGGCGTGTACCCCTTGAGTGGGGAACGCTTATCTGGTAAGCAGGCACTCATCCACAGGAAGGGGAGCACCTGACACTCAGCATGGAATAACACACCGCATGTCACTACGAGAAAGCGATTTTAAGATACTAAATTGGAGAAGTTGCTGGGATAGCTTTTTCTACTTATAGCACACCCGCTGAATAAGAACTGCCTTTGGTGTATAACATTCCTGGACTATTCTACCCGTAGAACACCAGTTATTATTGGTGCACGTCTGTTTTTGCACTTTCTTTTGCACATGGGCCAACATTTTACTTATGCACATACCACTTTATAGCCACTCTAGATAATTTTGCACATTTGCGTTTTTTGCACATATTAGATTGTTTGTATTTCATGCCTTTTTGTACATGATTTTGCCAGATTTGTATACTGCCAGATTGTTGCATATTTGCACACAGCACTCATAATATTGCCAACTGTTGCACAAGCTGCACACAGCACCTCTTGGTACTTATAGTCCTCATATGATGTTTTAGG
Source organism: Glandirana rugosa (assembly GCA_018402905.1). NCBI lineage: Eukaryota > Metazoa > Chordata > Amphibia > Anura > Ranidae > Glandirana > Glandirana rugosa. Next base: position 133,551 of record BLSH010160066.1, read on the forward strand.
AATTATTAAGTCTTACATGTCATGTCCTATACATAAGTTCTCTGATTGTAGCACATTTGCACGCAGCACTTTTTCAAGCAATTGCGGTTTTTGCACAGAATTTTACAGAAGTGTATAAGGTGTCTTATAGGAAAATTTATAACGTCAAAAATACCGATATTGTATCCACATTAAAGGCGAGGTGAAACTTACCATATTCTTCGGCATACTGGAAAATTTACACTAAAATAGTTGAAAAACAGAGCAGCGCCAATACCACCTCAATACCACTACACACATTTTGATGACACTCAGTGGCTACATGCTTGTGTGTTTGCTCATAAATGCTCAATTAACACCGGTCACCAGGAAACTTCATACAAACGCCTCATAAATTGGTACAACACACCGGAAAAAATTCATAAGTGGTTCCCCTCCGTTACAGATTTATGTTGGCGCCGAGAAAAGGAAAAAGGCACTACGTACCATGTATGGTGGGAGTGCTCTTTAATACGTCCCTTTTGGCAAAAGGTATGTGAGATAATCAGACGCATTACCGATACAAGCATCCCATTAACTCCGGAGTGCTGCCTCCTACATATTTCTAGTGGACCTATGAAGAAATACAAAAAGTCATTGCTGAGATTCCTGTACAGCAGCAAAGTTACTGATCCCAAAGAATTGGAGGACTAATGTGACACCCTCAATCAAAGAGTGGCTTTATACAATTAACAACATATATAATATGGAGGAAATTAAAGTGATAGCCACAGAAACCACTGAAAATTTAATGACCTATGGCGAACTTGGGTGGCATTTAAATATTCAGAGAATTTCAAAACCCTAAGGAATGCACAATAGAATGTTCGGTACTCTGTGAAATCAGACCCACTGTTACTGATATATATATCTTTTTCTCTTTCCGTTTCCTAAATTTCTTCCTTCTTCTTTCTTCTCTTTCCTTCCTCTTTTTTCCCCTTCTTTATTGACTGCAGTTATCTTAATCGGAAGGCAGATATTGCAGAAGAACGCTTAGGATTATAATATACATCTAGATGTTCAGACAAGCAGATAGGCTGCACCAAGGGAATCGAGCATATGATGGAACCTCTCTTTATTTATGATCTCTTATATGGCTATTGGCCAAAAGGTTGTGGCATATGTTACTGTTGGATTGAATGATATATTATATATTCATATGTACTACCGAGCTGTTGGAAATGGTAAATAAGAGTATCTGTAACAAATCTGGATTTTTATGTTGTACTGCGGCATTTGTTTCAAAAAAAACTTTTATTGTGAAAAAAAAAAAAAAGAAACACCTACCTAGGGAACACTTAACCCCTTGATCGCCCCCTAGTGTTAACCCCTTCACTGCCAATGACATTTATACACTAATCAGTGGCTATTATTAGCTCTGATCGCTGTATAATATATGTTTTTTTCAAAATTGTCACTGTTCGTTTGCTTATAGCACAAACAATAAAAACCGCAGAGGTCAAATACCATCAAAAGAAAGCTCTATTTGTGGGAAAAAAAGGACGTCAATTTTGTTTGGGTACAGTGTCGCACGACCACACAATTATCAGTTACAATGACGCAGTGCCGTATCACAAAAAGTGCTCTGGTCAGGAAAGGGGTAAATCCTGCCGGGGCTGAAGTTGTTAAGTTAAGTTAACAGGCCTGCTGTGATAGATAAATAAAGACTTATAGACAAGCTAACATATTTCTGTTTCCTGGGGAAATGCTAGGCTCCATCCAGTGCTGGTTTAGTGTCCTTAAAAATGACATCAAGTACCATAGCACCTGACATTTTAGCCTGAGTCAAAAATCCTGGTTTTATTGAAAAACACATTTTTTGTAAAATTATTGTTGCACCAGAGCCTACCTAGTCTTCTTATTTCATGGTTGTTTATGAAGATCAGGGTATGTGCATTAAACATACATTTGATTGAATATATTCTTTCTTATAATCAATATGAAAGCACAGAGGGATAATGAATAAACACATTTAGAGATTCAGTATGTATGAGATTAAAGTTTATACACTGGCAATGTAGTATAAAGAATGGAACATTGTAAACTGCTGTCTTAATAAAAGGCGCAAAACAAACAAAACTAATAATGTGTGTGCCTCACAGTTATTACAGTTTGAAGTTTAACATCAATCAACAGGTGTCCCCAAATGATATTATCTGAAAGTGTTTAAATCAAGGGAATACATTTACTAGCTTGTAGAAAAGTTAGAATAAATGGGGATAAAAAAGAATATACTATTCTTGAAGGGTAAGACATAGGAATTTCAGCTGAGCACTTTCCATATTAAAAGTGTTACTAAACCCAGGACCCTGCATTCACTATATCTGATCTCCCACAGTAATGCAATTATTTTAGTAAATATAAACTGCTAAATACCTTTTCTCATTAGCAGTATATAGCAGTCTTGTTACTTTTATCAGTGTCCGGCAGAGCACTGGTTAAAGCTTGTAGGAGGAGTTTTAATTCCCCATGCATGCACTATGGGGCTGCATGACCCCTGACCCTCTGTCTGGACAGTGCTGATTGGAACTGTGCTGATTACATGCAACCCCCCCCCCAAAAAAAAAACACTCTCGTGCAATACACACTAAACTGAGCATGTGCAGAGTGGCTCCAAGGCTTTGTACTATCAACAGATAGATTGGGAAAAGTAATTGAAGGGGAGGATCAGAGCAGACAGGATCAAGCAACCTTTTTACACAATGCAGAGGATTAACCCCTTAGATTCCACAACGAGTATAACAAGCTTGCTTTATTGCATATACCGTAATTTTACTGTTGTGGATTTAGTAACACTTTAATGCACCGTTATTACATATAACAAATGAACATTACTGCTATAATGCTACAGTTCTTTGTAAGAATTAGATTTGAGATTCCCTTTAGAAATCTAAAAGCTAGAAAGGACTCTGCAAGAAAACAGCAGAATAATATTGTATCTATCTTACTTCTTTTTTTAGTCTTGGCTAAAGTAGGGAAAGGTTTAAAATCTCTGCCAGCTTTTCTTTGCTGTCTGAGTATCATTTGGGTAAACTTCACTTTCTGTAGGGGATTCCCCTCTTAGATCAAGTGGTAAATGGAAATATTGTAATGTGGAAACCTGTTTCCTGTCTGTGTTCAACCCTAAAATTGTGGATTCCCCTTTACTTTCATTCTCAATGACAATAGCCACTAGTACAAATAGAGTGGTGAATCTTCCCAACAGGGACTGAAATAAAAGCTTGACAGAGGGTTTAACCCTTCGCCCCCTCTATCAAAAAGAAAAAAAGAGGTTTTGCCTAGAGATACACTTTAAGAGAAAACTCACATATAAATTCAAATAAGCAACTTCTGAGTCAGCCCAAAGTTGCATATTCATCACCCTCTCTGAAGGGCTGCAGCTTGCATTAGACAATTTGTTTCATACTGTTGTGAGAGAAGGTTCGAAAGATTTTAGTTCCATAAAGTTTTATTGAACAGAAAGAAATTCCAATGTAAAACAATATACATATAGATGTATGGGGTGCTCCCGCGCTACCACAGAGGGGTATGGAAACAAATGAATACTGTGACCCACTGCTGCAAACACCTAGGGGTGAATTAGTGCCCAGGTAAGTGAATATATAATGTGTAATGGTGCTGCGCTATGGTGTGGGATTATATAGAGGTGTGCTAATACAAGTGCTAAACAACAGGTAATTGATGTGCACACACACAATCACAAATTGCTGATGAGCTGCTGATAGGAAAAAGTCCTGTAAACTGCAGCGAAAATTGAGCCTCACATCAGGGGGCGTGCACAAATAAATAATCAGTGTGTTTAATTAACATAACTCCATTTTGGAAAATCTGGTGCAGTCCCAGCATGAACAAAACAGGTGATAGAGAAAGATATACACAGTAAAATTGCAATGTCAGGAAGATGCAAATAAAAATACAAATTTGATTTGCATCCTAAGGTTCACAATATACACCCATATAATTACTTATATTTTGCTTGAGAAAGAAGGAACTTATATTATAAATCTGGAGCTGCATATCATCACCTCAAATTAATGAGCTGACTGAGCAAATACAGGCCTTAAATAAGGCTAATAGGTCATAGAAATAAGTTCCTTGTTGATTTCTCGTGGGTAGTCTAACATGCAGGTGGGTGAAAGGTTTGTAGAGAAATCCAGTGATGCAAAATAATCTGTAGGTTTGCGTTAGACATCAATATACAGTAGTTATCAATTTTCTGTTACAGAATAGAGGAGAAGGTTTCAAAAAGCAAATCCTTAGATTTTTGGCCTGAGCATGTAGTACGCCATTTTATCAGTAGGTAGGGTAAGGAATGGGGGGGGGGGGGGCAGGAGAAGGGAAAAAGGAAGAAGAAGAGAGAGAAGAAGAGGAAAGTTTATTGGGACGAAATGAAGATAGCTGTATGCCTGTCTATTTCTTGTATTTATTAATTCCTTTTTTTTATGTAAGTATGCATAGCCATATGGTTGTGTCCAGGCCACATCCAGAGCAGTTCTCCAGTTTTTGGAAGGGATAAACGGATTATGATTTGATAATCATCTGTGTATTGACAGTGAAAGGAAAGAGGAAGAAGAAGACAGAGAAAGAGAGGAAAGTTTATTGGGACGAAATGAAGATAGCTGTATGCCTGTCTATTTCTTTAATTTATTAATTTCTAGTTTTTTTTTTATGTAAGTATGCGTAGCAATATGGTTGCGCCCAGGCCGCATCCAGAACAGTTTGTCAGTTTTTGGAAGGGATAAACGAATTATGATTTGGTAGTCATCTGTGTATTGAAAGAGAATCCAACAGGACCAAGTTTTAATAAATCCAAGATTTGTCTTCAATAGTGCTAGATCAGGGTTGCCAACATCCCTGTGAATACTATTTCATAAAAACATCTCTTTGAATAGGACTATTATACGGCAACCAAACAAAAAAGGATTGAAAATTGCTTATATATAAAAATATTTCATTTTATTTACCACATCATTAACCACCTAAGCCCTGGAAGGTTTTACCCCCTTCCTGACCAGAGCACTTTTTGCGATTCGGCACTGCATCGCTTTAACTGACAACTGCGCGGCCGTGCGATGTTGTACCCAAAGTCAATTGACATCCTTTTTTCCCCACAAATAGAGCTTTCTTTTGGTGGTATTCGATTACCTCTACATCACTTCTGATCACCGCTATAAACAAAAAAAGAGCGACAGCTTTGAAAAAATAAACAATATTTTTTACTTTTTGCTATAATGCATATCCAAAAAAATATAAAAATACTAATTTATTAATCATTTTGGCTGATATATATATTCTTCTACATATTTATGGTAAAAAAATTGCAATCGGCCTTTATTGATTGGTTTGCGCAAAAGTTGCCGCTTTTACAAACCATGAGAATTAATTTATGGTGTTTTTACATATTTTTTTTTTTACTAGTAATGACGGTGATCTGCAATTTTTATCAGGACTGCAATATTGTGGAGGACATATCAGACATTTTTGAAACTTTTTTGGGACCAATGATATTTATACAGAGATCAGATCTAAAAATAGCCACTGATCACTATGTAAATGTCACTGGCAGGGAAGGGGTTAACCTGCAGGGAGCAATCAAGGGGTTAACTGTGTTCCCTAGGCGTTTTCTAACTGTGTGGGGGCTGGCAGGGGCATGACAGATCTAACTGATCCCAATGACAGGGATCAGTAAATCTCTGTCATGCCCACTGACAGAACGGGGAACTGCCGTGTTTACATAGGCGGTTCCCTGTTCTTCCTGTGTAGTAAATGATCGCAGGTCGTCGGCGGACATCGAGTCCGCCCGCCCGTGGCCACATTGAGGTAGCACGTGGTGGGCATGAGAGCGTGCCGCCAGAGGCGTGCACTCGCCCCCTAACTGCGCTTGCACAAATCGCCATTTATAAATGGCGATTCGAATTACGCTACCACTCTGCAGCAGTAAATGTATGCAAGACGGTTAAAAAATGTAAAAAAAAAAATAACCGGCTAAAAATTAAGCCCCACATGAGGCATAGTTAAAAACCAATAGATTTGTACATAGCATACATTAGATATGTTTGGTAGACAGCAGCCATACCCAATCCCATGTCTAGCTGTACATATCTGTGAGCCACAGCCAAGCATGGAATAGGTCACCCAACAACGTTTCGATTTTCTTCTTCAGCGATATTCTTCACAGCTCTAGGAATAAGATCAAAATAGATTCCATAATAGTATTGCTCTTAATACAAATTGTTACAATATATCCATGTATTTCTTATAAAAATACTTACAGATAATCAGATATATGCCAGTTTTCTATGTTATTCGTTTCTCATTTAGGGGGACATATGTGGAGACATCCAACTAGACCACCTCAAAATATTTTGAGTATTGTAGGTTAGTATTTAGCCAACAAAATCACATGTAGACACCTGGCTGGGGGTGCAAGTCAACAAGACACAAGGGGGATATGATGCTTTAAACCAGCACTGAAAAATAATGAGTAAATATAAACATCTAATGAGCACCAAATAAAAAAAAAGTAAAAAAATCAAAAAGTCAAAAAAAATAACAAAAAAACCCATATTGTATATTGGAGTATTTCGCTAGTATCTGTGTCTTACCTTGCGTCATGTAGAGCCCAAGAAAAATATACATATTTCTGTGGTATTCGTGGCGTCCACCCTGTGTTTTTCTCCCTGGAGGGAGAACTTGCAAATGAAACCAGCCTTTTTAATAAATCTGTCTAGATTATCTGTAGAGGTAGCAATTAGTCCTTCCATCTCCATCACCCTATTGAGCCGAGCGAACCAATCTCTCACAGAGGGGGTTTGTGGTTGTTTCCACAGTACTAGAATGCACATCCTGACGGCATTAATAATGTGCACTGCTAGAGATTTTTGAAACGTGTGTTTCATTATTGTTGTATGATGTAAGAGGTACTGGTGAGTGGAGAATTCTAAAGGGTTGGTTGACACCTTGTGTATGATTCATGCACTTGTGACTAGAATGGTGTAATTGTCCCAGGCTGAGTACCACATCTTCAACAAGTATCAGGCACCTTGGGGTATATCTTTTGAAGATAGAAGGGGGTTCTGTACCAGTGCGTTAGTACTTTGAAATTGTGTTCCTGTGTAGTTATGTTTAGTGAGCCTTTGTGTGCTGTTGTACAGATGGTTTCCCAGTCTGCTTGAGTAAGAGGGTCCTTTTGTCCCATTTCCCATAGTTTGATAATGGGGGATAGATGGTCAGGGTCTGAAGTTGTCAGCATTGAGCATATTATTGAGATTACATGTCTCTGAGGTCGGGTAGATATGCATAATTTTTTAAATGAGGTCAGAGTGCGGCCATATATTTCTCGTGTTCTGGGGTCGTTGAGAAAATGTCTGGTTTGCAGGTAGGACCAAGTTGGTAGAGGGAGGTTGGGTTCATTGGATATGAGCTCATCTCTGGTCCAAAATACTTCTCCAGTGAAAAACTGATACGCTTTCGGGTGGGCGTCAGGTGGGAGGGTGCGTAGAAAGCCGATCTCAGAACCTGGAGGGAATGCTGGGTTACTGATAGGGGTCATAGGGCCTTGAAATGAAACCATTGAGGTCAGTTTAATAGTTTCACTGAGACATTATACAGTAGGGCAGATGAGTTTTGAGAGTCGAAGGATGCTTGTTAAAAGGTAGCCATGCTAGATCTTGAAGGGCACCCCCTATCCAAGATTTTTCAAGTGCGATCATATCCTTGGAGGTTTCGTATATGTGCCAGTCTACCACTCTTGTCAGGAGGGAAGCTCTGTGATATTTGTTAAAGTCGGGTAGACCTATTTTGCGTTGGTTTTAGGGGATGAGAGTCTCGCCAGGCTATGTCTGGGTGTGCGGCCTTTCCAAAGAAAAGTACTGATAAGCAAACGCAATGATGTGAAGAATGCCTTTGGTAATATAATGGGAATGGCTTTTGAGAGATAAAGAAAACAGGGAAGAATCGTCATTTTAATTGTAGCAGCTCGCCCGAACCATGATAAGGAAGATTTTTCCCATTCAACTAGGTCTTTTTTGAATGCTTGTAGAAGAGGGTGAAAGTTTAGTGAGTAGAGGGCTTTTAGTTGAATTCCTAAATATGTGATGGCTTCTGCGTGCCAGGAAAATGAGAAGGATTCTTGGCAGCTTTGAGCTAGGGAGGATCACATTCAAAGTGCAGGATTTATTAAGGTTAATTTTGAAGTTTGACAATTCGCTGTATCTTTTAAATTCCTGGAGTAGATTGGGCAATGTGATCTTCGGGTTTGTGAGAAACAAGAATATCATCAGCAAAGGCTGCAATTTTATATTCTCTGTCAGCTATCTTTACTCCTGATTTGTCAGGATGTGAGCTGATGCAACACAGAAAAGGTTCCAGTGTCAGATCAAAAATGACTGGGGACAGTGGACACGCCTGTCTGGCTCCGTTGCGAATGGAGAAGGCGTCTGATAGATGGCCATTGATCTTTACTCTCGCCTGAGGGTAAGAATAAAGACTTAATATGCCTGACTGCATGAAAGAGCCTAAGCCTATTGATGATAGGACTGCAGCCATATAGTCCCATGCCATCCTATCGAACGCCTTTTCAGCATCTGTTGATATAAAGAAACCTTCCGTTGCCGAAATTGTGAGCCAATGATGGATGCTATGGTCTTCCGTGCAAATAAAACATCTCGCTGGTTTGGCCTTCAGCAATACATGACTGTTGTCTTCTTTCTATGCCACCATCTTCTGTGGGCCTCCCAGACGAGTTATCCATGCTCAGCCTTCTATGTATTGTATTCATCCTATTTTATTCATACATGCATTCTTTTTTGCTTATATCATATTTTAAATGATTCTCAATAAATATGGATTTTAAATATACATGAGATAAATTGTCTTTCTAGTTTGGGACCATAGTGACAACCTCAAAAGTCCACCCTTCTTTTTCTTTTTCCTTTGGTTCATCTTATAATTGGATGTGGTGTCACGCTTTGCAGTATCTGTCTCAATTTTTACTCATTTCCACGTCTTTTATAGGGTTATCGCAGGCTTCTCTGCCTGGCACAAACCCCACCTGGTCTTAGGACACTAAATTGGGGAGAAGGGGTAAAAGTCTAGAGCCAGAATGTTTTCGTATATTTTCACATCCACATTTAGAAGTGATATGGGGCGATAGTTTTGAACTTGTGTAGCATCCTTCCCTTTTTTATGGAGATGTGTGCTTCCAGTAATTGATGTGGGGATGATTTACATTGCGAAAGGGCATTAAATGTTGCCAAAAAGTGGAGCATTAGAATGTCAGGGAAGCTTTAGTAATACTGGGTGGGCAGACCATCCGGCCTAGGGCTTTTGTCTGGTTTCATGCTTTTCAAGGCCATATAAAATTCCTCCTGGGAGATAGTTTTTTTCCAGGGCTAGGGCTGAGACTGAGGAGAGTTTGGGGATGCCATGTGAGGCTAAGTAGGTTTCGATCGCTTGAGCGCAGGTTTTCGAGGTCAATTCAGAGGAGGTAGGAGTGGATAAATTGTAGAGCTTGGTGTAATAATTCACGAACTGTTGAGCTACCTCTACTGTTATATTGTGGCTTTTTAACATCAATGTTTATTGAAAGAGGAATGATAAAACAGGAGAGGAGAGGCAGCTCCGAGGTAGCCAATAATAAGTGCTAAATATAACAAGAAAATTGCAAAATATGTAGAGTCAATGCTGATGTAGATATCACTTATAAATGCATATTCAGATGAATAGAGTTAGGAGAGTACATTCCGGAACAGGTGCAAATCATTCATAGTATCTACTCATAGTGCAATACAATAATTTGAGGGGAAGGTGCTTTGTAGATCAAGAAGGTAAATAGAAAAGTAGGGAAGAGAAAAAGAAAAAGAAAAACGAAGGGAGGTGAGGGGTAGATAAAGGAGAGTGCTACTGTGTTAGAGTATGCCATTTTACATTGTATAAGTTATTTCAGATGGGTTAGATGCATCTGAGAGTTTAAAGTACAGAAGTCGATGGCTCTTGGGTGGGATCATACAACTTCAGCTAAGGACATGTGGAGAAGGTGAAGTTTCTAGTAGCAAAGGTTTTGCTTGGGAGTATTTATACATGAACCAGGGAGACCAGGTTTTGTGGTAACGTTCAGAGTTGTCAGTTGACTGGGAAATGGTTTCCTCCATTTCACAGATATATTGTTGATCCTGTGAAGCCAGTCTGAATGGTGGGAATGTTAGATGATTTCCAAGAGTGGAATGAGAGATTTTGCTGCGTTTAATAAGTGTTTGGTCAATGAGTTTTTGTATTTCTTGAAAGAAGGATTTGCGATATGAAGCAGACAGCATGCTGCATCAAGATTTAATCTGGTCTCCGTGATCTGGGCTATGATCTCCCACACCTTGGACCAAAAGGGGGAAATCAGGGGCAATGACACTAATTGTGGAGAAGAGTACCCTTGTCCTTCTGGCACCACCGACATGTGTCAGGTATTTGCGGAAATGAGGAGTGTAGTTTTTTTGGGGTGGCGTACCATTGAGTGAGTAACCCATAAGCTGTTTCCTGCGTTCTGGTGCTGGTGTTGGGGGAACATTTGTGGGACAATATACTAGTCCTATACCATTGCTTGTCCGAAGTTGGCCCACCCAGAGCAATCGACCAGTTCTCTCTGAACCTGTCGTTGGAAGGCCCACAGAGATTCTGAATCCAGGCGTATGAAAGTGATTTCACCTTTTGTAACGGTTCACCCACCAGGCACACTGACTCCAGTTCAGTCAATGGTCTGGTCAAATAACCTCTCTTGGAGCTGTGGTGAAGATAACTGAGTACTTGGAAGTATGTCCAAACAGGGAACTCTGGAGTACTGGTATCAGTTCTTAACTCTCAAAGTTTCTTAAATGGGTTATTATGAAAGCAGTTTGCAGCAAGGGGGGTTTGTCTGAGTGTGGGGGATGTAGAAAATGGTTATTTACCCCAGGTAAGAAGTCTGGATTATTCTTTTGTGACATGAGTGGACTAAGTGGAGAGGAAATATTCGTTTGTTTGGCCAGGTGGGGGAAGACCCCTAGTGTAGTGCCTAATAAGAGGTGTGATTTCAGGATTGGAGGGTAGCTAGTCCAGGGAATCCGGGGTGAAAATTGTAAGGGGGTGGGGCTAAGTGCCCCTTCTAGGGCAACCCAGTCCTTGAGTCTTTGATGGCAATGCCAATCTATGATTATAGAGATATGGGATGCCTTTTTCCTTAGGCCTAGTTAGCAGATTAAATTTGATTTTGGGGCGTTTGTGTGCTCAGATGAAATTTAAGTAGGATCGCGTGGATTGCTTTAAAAAAAGTTTTGGGGCACTTTTACTGGCAAATTTCGAAATAAGTAATGGACTCTTGGTAAGATGGACATTTTACATATAGCTGCTCGACCAAACCAGGACAAATGCGGTGGGTGCCAGTTCTGAAGATCTCTCTTTATTATGCGGAGGAGGGGGGAAAGTTATGGTCATAGATCAAGGAGAGCCGTGGGGTCAGCCAGACTCCTAGATATTTAGGTGCTGAAGCTTCCTACTTAAAGGGTCAATTGGCTTGTATAGTTTCTTCAGGTAAGGAAATGTTCATTGCTTCCGACTTTGTGTAGTTAATTCTTAAATTTGAAATGTAACCACATAGGGAGAATTCTTTAATTAACGTGGGCAACAAGATGTGTGGTTTGGTCAGGAAGAACAGCAGGTCATCCACATAAGCTGCAGCCTTATATTCATTGTCTGCCACTGTGAATGCCTGAATTGCTCGCTCAGCCAGTACCCTCCTAATGAATGGCCTTGTTCCATTATTTATGTTTACTGTATCAGGTAAGGAGCAGTTAATCTTAGGTTTGGCAGAAGGATTCTTATAGAGCGATGAAATCCAAGCCATCATATGGGTTCCCAAGCCAATAAACCTGCATGTTTTCAGCATAAAGTCCCAAGCTACTCGATTGAACACCTTCTCTGCATCTTTAGACAGGAGAAGGCCCTTGATTTTTTGCATCCGGGCAGTGTTTATCAGGTTGAGTGCTTTGGTGACATCGTCTTTGGTTTCTCTGCCTGGCATAAAGCCAGCCTGCTCAGTTCTGATCAAACCACCAGGACGCTGGAATTATACTATTGACAACCTAACATAGGTAAGAAGTTCTACTGGGTCTTGTGCTGAGGCAACTGAAAAGAACTATTGAGTGCCTTCATCAGAGAATGTGGTGGGGGTTTTGGGTTACCCATTCAACAAGGAATGAATGAATGATGTTTCATAGCAGATAGAGATACAGCTGTCGGTTAGTTCAGTAGGCAGCAGTCAATGGCCTGACACTTTGTGTTGGTGTGAAATACTTGTAAACTTTAGAAACTCGAAACCATAGTACATGCCTTTTATCAGAAATTGGCAAAGGATATGGCATGTATGGAGGAGAGGTCAGGCGTCTCTGTCTGCCCTGGAAGAGTGGGCCTTGTTGTTCGGAGTTCCTGCTTGTCAGCCTCCTTTTTGGGCTGGTTTCATTTTCTTAGTTTTTCTTTCCTCTGGTGTGGAAAAGGGGGATCTCTGGGGGCTCCTTTCCAGGGGTGGTAGGAGGAATTCTTGGTACCACTCTGGGAGATCTACCTGGCCCAGTTGGAGTGAGTGTCAAAATTCCGGCAGGTCCTCCGTTGAGCGTAGAGAGTATTGTCGACCATTATGAGTCACCAGTAGAGCAAATGGGAACCGCCATGTATATCGCAGGTCTTTCTCCCTTGGTTTGTCTAGGAGGGGACATAGGGCTCTGTGATTTTTTTAAAGTTATCTGAGAGAACAGCATGATCATCTCTCCATTGAAAATAATCTATTCATTCCTGTGGGCTTTATGCATAATGTCCTTCTTTAAAGGGAAGTTTTGCAGGCAGAAGATGATATCACATGGTGGCATGGTGTCTGAGTGCTCTGTGTGCTCTTACCAATTTGATTTCGGTGTCCTCAGGCCTATCCAGTAAACTTTTAAACACCCTTTGTCATGCTGGTGTGATTTTCTCAGTGTCCACTGATTTTGGATTCCCCTAACTCTTATATTGTTCTGTCTCCCCCTGTTGTCTAGGTCTTGCAGGTGTCTATTCATATCAATGAAGTGTTGGGAGTGTGATGATGTCACCCTCTCCAGTCTGTGTATGGCTTTCTCTCTCTGTTTCCCTGCTGTCTCAGCCGAGGCCATTTTCTCTGTGAGAACTAGTAGGTTGGTTTTGAGATCTGTAATGGGTGCAGAGAAAGTGGATATAATATCCACAGCAATGCCAGACATGTCAGCATATGTGAGGAGGTGATCAGGGTGGGAGATCCCCCTACCTTTATCCTTGGTGGCAGATTGAGAGTACCAGCTGAAGTCTTCGTCCACATGTGATGGCGCAATTTTGCCTCCAGGCTTGCTGCCCTGAGAAGACACTTGTTTTTTAAAGAGATCCAAGATGTTCCTGCCGCTCAGAGCAACCGATGAACAGCGGGATCTAGTGTGCGGTGTGTAGTAGTTCTTCTTGCTCATTATCCTATGTGTAGAATGCAGGATGACGGGTTAAAGGCTGTGAAAATAGGGTGCGTCTCCCTGATACTAGTGAAGAATATGCCTGGGCCTCTTTGCTTTGCTTCTGTACTGATTCTAGTGGACAAATTTGTGATGTTAAGGCATCGGTAGTGGCTTGTTTTTGTTTTTTTATTTGTGTGGACAAGGAGATGCATTCGAAAGACATATTTGTGAGCTAGCCACTGAATCAGGGCAAGGGTTTCTGTGGAGAAGTTAAGTTTGAAATATTCTTGCAGCGCAAGTTTCAATTTGTCCCAATGTGCTGGGTCACTGAGAAGGTAAGGATCAAGTCTCCCTGTTTTAGATATGGAATCAAAGTCCGGGAATCGTAATGTCATTGTGATTGGGTGATGGTCTGAGATGTACATGGGTTCTATTCTAGTGTCATGGAGAAATTTCAGGTCTGCTTCAGGTAATCAATACATGAGTATTCACCATGAGGGGGAGAGAAAAACGTTTTGTCTTTATTGTCTGGATGAAGGTTCCTCCAGGAGTCATGTAAGAGTAGTGTATTCAGTTGTACTTTTATTAGTTTCAGTGCTCGGTATGGTATAGAGGAGGTGCCTGATGAGCCCAGGTGTGGGCTTAGTGGGATGTTCATGTCACCTCCCAGTATAATCATGCCCTCATGAAAGGGGATCAGTTAATCAAAGACTTGGCAGATGAAAGAGACCTGTCCCTCGTTTGGACAGTATATGTTGGCAAATGTTTTTGGTTTATTGTATCACTAATACACATCGCCCCTCTGGATCTACTAGTTGTTCCAAGAGTTTATAGGGAAAGTTATTGGAGAAAAGAATCGCCAATCCCTTTGTTTTTGAGGGAGATGAAGCATGATATATCTGTGGGAATTTAGTGATCATCAGTTTAGGTATATCAGGACCTTTAAAATGGGTCTCTTGTAGGAATGCAACTTGGGCATGGTGCTTGGAAATTTCAAGGAGTACCATTGACCTCTTTTCAGGGATGTTTAGCGCCTTGGTGTTAAGTGAGAATGTTTTTAGCTTTGAAAAGGCAGGCATTGTAGCTACAATGGGATAGTCGGGAAAGGAAGAAAAAGTAATTGGTTGTAGGTACAGAAATAAGAAGAGGAGAGAAGGCGGGGTAGTAAGAGTTAAAACGGGAAGAAGGAGGGAGAGTATTAGTTTGGGTGGCACTGGGAGCAGGTGTTGCACTAGCCCACTTAACTAGTCCATAAATAGGTACAGTCTGGAAAAACACCAGACTGAATCGGGGGGTTGTGGTGGTCTGACAGACAGTAATGGGATGTCTGCACTACAGGAGGACTTCAAAGCAGCTGATATAGCTAATACCTCTGTAGTATGTAAGGGTTTTTTTTTAACTTGACTCTTGGCTAAAGAGCGAAATATAGGCACTTTTACCTTATCATTGCTCTATAAGCTTAGGAACTTGGCATATTTCAAGTTGTTTACTTTCCAAAGTTTTTTGATTGCACTATCCACAATTTTTCACTTGAATATCAAACCTGTACTAGATGTGCCCTGCGGGACTTAAGGGCACACTGGGAGTGATTTACTAAAATTGGTGTATGTAGAACCTGGTGCAGCTGTGCATAGTAACCAATCAGCTTCTAGGCTTTATTTTCAAAGTTTAAAGAGGAGGTCCAGCCTGGGAAAGAAAAAATAAAAGTCAGCAGCTACAAATACTGTAGCTGCTGACTTTTAATATTTGAATACTTACCTGTCCAGGGAGCCCAGGATGTCGGCCCCTGAAGCCGATCTTCAAATCGGCTGTTGGGTGCTGCCACTGCCATCTATCAGTAATTAAAAAGCAATCCTGCCCCTTGTCAGTGCAAATTAATATATGCTTGTTCAGTCCTAACTGGTGGCTTATAAAAAGTGTCACACAAGAAATATCTCATGATGGATAAAAGCAAAGACCTTCACAACCTTATTGTTGAAAAACATACTGAAGGCATTGGTTACAGAAGGATTTCTAAATTTCTGAATGTTCCAGTGAGCACTGTTGGGGCCATAATCCAGAAGTGGAAGGAACATCATTTCACCATCATCATTTCACGACCGAGTGCTCCTCGCAAGATTTCTGACAGAGGAGTGAAAACAATTATCAGAAGAGTTGCCCAAGAGCCAAGGACCACTTGTGGAGAGCTTCAGAAAGACCTGGAATTAGCAGGTACAATTGTTTAAAAGAAAACAATAAGTAATGCACTAAATCGCCATGGCCTGTATGCACGCTCACCACGCAAGACTCCATTGCTCATTTAAAGTTTGCTGCACATCATTTAGACAAGCCTGTGAAATACTGGGAGAATATAATCTGGTTTAGATGAGACCAAAATTTAACTCATTGAATGCCATAATACACTCCATGTTTGGAGGTCAAATGGCACTGCACATCACCCTAAAATTACCATACCAACAGTGAAGTTTGGAGGTGGTAACATCATGTTGTGGGGCTGTTTTTCAGCTCAAGAAAACTCTCAATTGGTTTAGAAGAAATAAAATAAAGCTGCTAGAATGGCCAAGCCAATCACCTGACTTGAATCCAATAGAAAATCTATGAAAAAAACTAAAGATCAGAGTTCATAGAACAGGCCCACAGAACCTTCAAGATTTGAAGACTATTTGTGTGGAAGAATGGGCCAAAATCGCACCTGAGCAATGCATGCGACTAGTTTCTCCATACAGGAGGCATCTTGGAGCTGTCATTACCAACAAAGGATTTTGTGCGAAGTATTAAATACATTTCAGTTAGCGTGTTCAATACTTTTTCCCTGTGTCATTCCATTTTATTACACATAACTTTATTTTTGAATGTATTTGTTTTGGTTTCTTTATATGTATGGATTGCATGGGTTGTTACTGAAATGTGGTAATAATTTTGTGTCAATAGCACCTTTACAGATATATTTACCCAGAAAAATGTTGACTTGTTCAATACTTATTTTACCTGCAGCATATACCATAGTTGGTAGATGCTATATCCTATCAATATACGCTTATTAGGATTTTTTAACCAAAAATATGTAGCAGAATATATATTGGATATATATTGGCCTAAATGTATTAAGAAATTAGATGTTTTTACATTTTTTATAGCATATGTTTTATTGCAAAAAGTTATTTGATGGTTTTTTTCTTTGTTAATAGCGCAAAAAATAAAAAACCCAGTGGTGATCAAATACAACCGAGAAAAAGCTCTATTTATGGGAAAAAGGACACACATTTGTTTGGGTACAGCGTTGCATGCCTGTGCAATTACCAGTTAATCTAGCGCACTACTAAATTGCAAAAAATGGCCTGGCTATTAAAGTGGCTGTTTAGGCAGAAGGTTTTTTATCTAAATGCATATGCATTAAGATAAAAAGCCTTCTTTGTGCAGCAGCCCCCCTCAGCCTCCCTAATACTTATCTGAGGTCCCTTTCTGTCCAATGATGTCCATGAGTGTCTCAGCCATCTGAGATTCTCCTTCCTGTTTGGCTGAGACACAGCAGTGGCGCCCTTGGCTGCCGCTGCTGTCACTCAAAGTCAGCTAGCCAATCAGGGGAGAGAGGGGTCGAGGCTCTGTGTCTGAATGGACACACGGAGCTGTGACTCAAGTCGGGTGCCCCCATAGCAAGCTGCTTGCTGTGGGGGCACTGAACAGAAGGGCGGGGCCAGGATCACACAAGAGGTACCCAAGAAGAGGAGGCTCTGGGCTGCTCTGTGCAAATCCACTTCACAGACCAGATAAATATAACATGTTTGTTATTTTTTATAGGGGAAAAAAACAAGACTTTACAATTACTTTAAGGGGGTAAAATCTTTTGGAGCTAAAGTGGTTAAATGAACAAGCTGAAGTTAGATGCTGATTGGTTACTATGGAAAGCTGCACCAGATTCTGTGTACACCAATTTTAGTAAATCTCCACCACTGTTTCCTTGCACCTTACCAACATGAGAATAATCCCAATCAAGCCTACAGGCAGCAATAATTCTATTAGATGACTGTATGGTTCATTTCTAAAGAATTCAGTCTCTTGCAGCAGATACTAAGTTCTCACAGCAGCAGCTTTCTAGTCCCAGTGATATTGCAGCTCACCATCCGGTCACGCACAGTTATTGGTCCACTCTCTGCTCTGCACCCAGATGACTCTGGTTGTTTGGCACATCTGGACTCTGCACTCTGGATCCTTCTCAGGCTGCCAATATGCAGCAATGATGGTGGACATGGGACAGCAATGTGCATTTTCTAGGCCCCCTTATGGCAAGAGGAAGCTGTGTCATCTAAAGCTTGTGAAATGCAGCTTACCGCCCCTGGAAAATTCCCTCTGGGAAATGTTGTCCAAAAGTTTTTGATTACAGTAGAGTCTCTCTCCTCTTGACTACAGTTCCCACAATGCAGTGCTGCCTGACCCAGTCTATTAAACTCCTCCTACTCATCAGCCCCCCCTCTTGCTGATATAGCTGTTAACCAGCTCAGCACCACAGCTAAGCAACTACAGAGAGCAGCTGCAACCAGTGTTTCTCCCACTCTCCTTTTTTAGCCAAGCACTTGGCTACAACCTTGAATAGGATTTGTATTTTTTTAGTGTGCATATACCTTCACCATACTTTTTACCATAAACATAATTTCAGTGTTATATGTAACAGGTCAAGTGGTAGAGATGTGTACTTTGTACATAAAGGAAAGCTGACTTTTTTAAAACTACCATTTATCAAGCTAGAAATAGTATATTTTTCTCTTTTTGGTAACTGGAACTGCTTCCAATGATTTTAAGATTTTTCAAGAAGTATCTAGAGCAAAAAAGAATTTGTTCCTAGATATGAAGTGCAAAGTATTTATGTAGTCTGAGCTACAATTTCTTGGTTACTTCCCATGGGTGGACTGTAAGTACGACTGCAATTCCTCTCTGAAGTAAGACATTGTTTGAAAGGGAAATATTGTTTTCAGCTCAGCAACAGTTCCTTTGTTTTTCAGAAAGAATTGTAACATTAGGAAGTCTCAGGAAAGCTTGCAGGTCCTGTTCTTGGGAGGAGGAACATCCTTAAACTAATTTGCATTTGCTATATTTATATTAACTTTGCACCCTAGGAACTCAACACTTGACCATCCAAAACATGTTTTAAGTTCTGCAAATATCAGAAAATATATACATACATCTCTGAGGATCAGTAAATAGACAGTGCCCCAATTATAACATTGCAAAACATGGAACTATGCAGGAATAGCACAAATAATTTGGAATTGTCCTGGCACAATGCAGATGCAAATTTAAAAGCAAATACCTTTGAATGTCCCCTTGTGAGTACCAATTGTTTGTGCATCTGCAGAAATATCATCTACAGGCAGCTGTTGATGTGCTTGTGTTAGGTCTAGTTTAGCAAAGCATTTCCTTTGGCCAATGTAGTAAATATTTGATTAACAGCAGGAATTTGAAATTCATGTTCTTGTAATGCTTTATTAATGTCACAGCAGCAGCAGTCAGCACTGTGCTTGTCAGGGAAAATCTGACTCCATTTTCCTTCATAGCAGGTAGAGTAGGAGTAGTTTATGCTAGGGGCAGTGTTATTACTAGTGTACCTTGCTGTTCAAAATGGTTAGCTAATGCATTTATCTGTAGCCTTAGTGTGCTTGGAAGAACCCATGTTTCTTATAAATCTATGGAAAGACTACTGTCATTCACATTTACATAGGTGACACTGTAAAATTTTTAAGACCATCGCTGAGAACATTACTGTGGGCCTGTGTCAACAGGCTTTGGGCTTATGTCAATGGTATCAGAATGATATCAGCTTGTAATTCCTCTGAGATCATTTAGAATTAAATGAAAGGTGTATTTGACCTGCAGTTGAACTCCTTATATGCTACATTTGACCTGCATCTAGTGGATTTTGGATTCCCATAGACTTGTATGGGAGCGCTAAACCTGTCTGACATGAACAAAAACCGGTTTACAGAGGCCCTAAGTTCTTGAAAAACTTTCTGCAGGGTCATATTTTGGATGGAATCCAGATTGCATGCACCTTTATCCCACACCCACTAAAGCCTGTATACCACATACCCTACCCTGCTCCTGGCCCTGACTAAGAAACCCTCACTACAGCATCCCAGGAGTACCCCAAATTTGCATTCCTTCTCTGACTCAGAACCTGATTATGAGGACTACTCCTTGTGGAAGGATATGATCTTTTTAAAAAAAAGTGATTTAAAGGGTTAGTGGAAGGCTTGGCCCTAATTTTAGGTCCAAGTGTAACATATGCCAATGTTTGCTGACAATCCTAGGAATAGCCCGATAGTTACCATTTAAACCAGTAATACTGGTAATACTAACATTATCGTTATAATATGTCTTTTTCCTATGAGTAATTGGTGGACTTACCAAATATTTTTATATGCATTCTGGATTAAGTCCTCAGGATACTGCTATTCTTTAAATATATCCATCAGGATTATGCTTGTTTATTGTACTCATCTGGCTTGGTGCAGTTCCTCCTGAATCTATGTAACTATCCTATAGGAATGTTATTGCCTCAAGAAGGATGCCAGCAGCTCGTATAATGTAAATAATAGTTGTCACCCGTTGCCATCTGTTTCACGTCCATCCTAGTTATGTGGCATGTGACTGACGGTGTTCAGGTACGTCCCTTCTGGTGATGTGCTTTCCCAGCTGTTACACCGGAGGATAGGGGTTCCTCTTCCTCCTGGAATCCCCAGGTATCATGGGTACAGTAGGCAGACAGTATCCCTTTGAGACTGATCATCTCAAGGGTCACCATAGCCGTTGCCTTCCATGGTTCTAAATGGTCACTCTGCAGACTTATGGTTCCTTTAGAGTTGGGGCTCACGTGTTACAGATGCAATGTGGTATTGAGCGGCCACAACATTTTACATATATCCATTCTATTGAGCCATCCATATATCAACTCATGTTCAGGGTGATCTCTGTGCCCTTTTATCTGTTTTAACTCTGAGGAGACCACCCGAAATATCAGATGACTCATGAGTTTCCTAAGAGGCTTGACTGATCTGAACTTGCCAGTGCTCCACACTAAAAATCCATGTCAGACACCTATCTAAGATAAATATCTGGTATTTATTTTGAAGGGGCCTATGATTTTTTTTCATGGGGCCCACCTTAAAAGCTATACCATACTCTTATCTACTAAATAGCCTGGGTGGCCAAGAAAGGAGAGCCAGTGTTTTGGACACGGATCAGTACCGTCTGAATTATATCTGTCCCTGGCCTAATTTCAATACAATGTGTAAACACACGAGAGAAATCACAGACGCTGATATACAAGTTCAGAGTCAAGATAGTTCTGCTTTATTCGTTCCTCTTTTTACGCTTATAAAGGGTCTGCTAGACATTGCAGGATATGTCTGATAGACATAATTCAAATGAACATCAAGCAAAGGACATATAAGTTCATGATTGGATGTATCTATGTGATTATAATTTTCTTCCAGGATATGGTAACTTCTGTCTTGGGTGCGGTTTCTTCCCGGAGGCGCCATCTTAGAAATCATCTGTTTCTTCCCTTATTATTTGTTAGTAGCAAACCAAGTAAGAATGAAAGTAATTAATCTGACGAGCATGTCTGAGTAAGGAATATATGTATATAATAGGCTAATAGCATAAATGTATATAAAGCATGCATGTGACACCATTGAAATAGGCATTTTACTATGACCATTAATTACATCCATTACAGATTCCCCCCTTAAAATGTCTATTTCAATCTATCCCTACCAATCCTAGCTCATCTGTCCTCATGTGCCTTGGAACTCTTTTTTGCCGTACATTAGCAGGTGATTGCTAATCGATCACCACCCTTACCACGGTCTTTGCACATGGGGAAGTCAGATACTTTCCCTTCCTGCGGTCCTACAGATCGCTAGAAGGGTCTGCAATGGAGTATATGGTTTTTCATAGTCTTCCTCGGATCCTATATCCTGGTTCACGAACGTGGGGGTGGTTTGGTCTATTGCTTTCTCCATGAATTTCTTCAAGCAG
>BLSH010160067.1:0-16879 GCA_018402905.1 Glandirana rugosa
TTCGTTGTCCGTGCGATCGTTCGGGTTCCGTCCGGACCCGAACCCGGACTTTGTCCCGAAGTTCGGACGGACCAGCAGAACCCAAACTTCCAGAGGTTCGCTCAACTCTAGATACGATGGGTTCTATGTTGGGGTGTGTGTAAGGGCATCTGCTGGTGGGGATGTTCACCCTCACTTGTCTGTACTTACGGGGCTTATAGGTTTGTTTGGTTAGGTAATTTTCTCTCATCTTCGGTGTCCAGTGGAGTATAGTATGGGCTCCTAACTGTTGGTCCTATAGGGGGCTGTGTAGGGGGTTTTTTTCCTACAGGTAGTGGGGAAGCGGCCATCCGGTCTAGTGGACGGCAACTGGTCAATTCTGGTGAGAGGATACAATGCGTGTTTTGTTCCAAATGGATTTGGTCCCATATGTGTGGTTGATACACGATGGGCGGGGTAAGCATGTTGGGTATTAGGTCAAGGAGCAAGCTTGTTCTTTGCACAACAAAAAAAAAAAAAAAGGGGGAATTTATTTAGTTATTTGTTTTCTGCCTTGGCAATGTGCTATCCAGGGTTGGCTCTTGTTTGGTTTTATATGGGGGTGTTCGGTGCCCCCCTGGCAGTTGAGCGGCAAGGGTGGGCCTAACAAGGGGTTCAGGTGCATGTCAATGGGGAGGAGTTCTGGTTTGTAGTCAAGAAAGGGGTTGGGCCCTGTGGGCGTGGAGGGCCGCGCAAACATAAGGTGTCATGTTTGTGCGGTTGTGGCGGGGTGCAAGGTCCTGGTAGGTAGTATGGGGTAAACATATACCTGGTAGGGACCCAGCTGAGGTACGGCTCCCAGTAGTTGGTGTGTTGGTATCTGCGACTGATTGTCTCTGAGTCGGTGGTGGCGGCTGGAGGCCTAATTATGTTGGACGCGGGTACTTTCTTCTTTGATGCCTACCAGGACCTTTTAGACTCCAGTAAACTAGCTTTAATGTGTTGTTATTTACCTGTTATGTATACAGTTTGGTTAATAAAAGGCTGCTATGGCCATTTAACTCCAGCTGGTGGTCATGTGGTTATTTATAAGGTATATATGGAGTGATGGTCAGAGCAGAATGGAGACATAATCATCTTTAATACCCTAGTCAAGTGAGGCCCGGAGTAAAAAGGAGAAAAAGACATGAACGGAGAGCCGGCATGACAGGGGTTAAAGGGGGTGTGGATCCAGGAGAGGTTGCAGCCTAGTCTAATAGGAAATATGAGTGGTGGGACTTACTTGATTGGTGTCCAGGACAGGAAGGGGTGGAGTTACAGGGAATAGTCTAGCCAGGAGTCTTAGGAGGTCTTCAGTCGAAAGGGAAGCTGCGTTGGAGATAATTTCCCACCCTCCCTCCCTAGTTCTCATTATGGATTTGGTTCTGGGGTTTCCCCCTCCTTTTCTGAGGAAGTTTTACTATTTTATGTAGTTCTTCGTCAGGGTAGCATGGGGGGTACAAGGCCTGTTTGGTGGTACATATATATAAAAAAAAAATGATGAATAAATAAATAAATGAATAAATAAGTAAACCTACACTTGGTAGGGATCCGTTGGAGGTACGGCTCCCAGTAGTTCGATCTGCTAATGATTGTCTCCGAGTCAGTGGTGTGGCGGCTGGAGGCCTACAAAAAAAAATGGAAAAAATACATACTTGATAGGGATCCGTCTGAGGTACGGCTTCCGGTTGGTTGGTATGTTGGTATATGCAACCGGTTGTCTCCGAGTTGGTGGGGTGATGGCTGGAGGCCTATACGAGTAGCTACGGTTTGTCTTCGAGTCTGTGGTGTGGCGGCTGGAGACCTAATTGAATTAAAAAACACATACTCGATAGGGACCCGTCTGCGGTACGGCTCCCGATGCTTGGTATGGTGGTATCTGAGACTGGTTGTCTCCGAGTCGGTGGGTGGCGGCTGGAGGCCTATTCGAGTTGGATGCAGGTATTTTCATCTTGAAGACTACAAGGAATGGCGGGGTGCAAGGTCCTGGTAGGTAGTATGGGGTAAACATATACCTGGTAGGGACCCGGCTGAGGTACGGCTCCCAGTAGTTGGTGTGTTGGTATCTGCGACTGATTGTCTCTGAGTCGGTGGTGGCGGCTGGAGGCCTAATTATGTTGGACGCAGGTACTTTCTTCTTTGATGCCTACCAGGACCTTTTAGACTCCAGTAAACTGGGTTTAATGTGTTGTTATTTACCTGTTATGTATACAGTGTGGTTAATAAAAGGCTGCTATGGCCATTTAACTCCAGCTGGTGGTCATGTGGTTATTTATAAGGTATATATGGAGTGATGGTCAGAGCAGAATGGAGACATAATCATCTTTAATACCCTAGTCATGTTATTGTCTATTTTTTGTACTATTGCTCATGCAATCTATATTCTCTCCAAATAAATATTTTATAACATAATATATCCATCTTTGGTTTCATTCCCACCGCATGCGTCATTTAAAGTCCCAATCCATATATTTATTTTTCTAGCATAACAGGGATGGAAGTACATGATTTACCACATCATGGCTTCATTTAAAGTCCCAAATCTTTTCCTTCCCCACCCCCTCTTTTATTTGTCCAGTCTAGTTCCCATGTATTTGACATTACCTAATGACCTCCTTTAATTAAAAAGTTTTGTATTTGATGAAAAATTCCTTAATAAAGATATATTGAACTTAAGTGGTGGGGGCAATGCACAATCGATGGGCTCTCTTTATCCAACAATGTCCTCCTATATGACTCAGACTTAGGGCCGTTTCACACATAAGCAACTTGCACTCCGACTTGTGTCGCCCCAATTCGCTTGACATCAGAAATCCCATTGAAGTGAATGGGAGTCGTCTTAATGTACACTACTGAAGTCACTTTGACTTCAAAAAAGGTTCCTGCACTACCTCAAGGTAACTTCTATCGGACTTGTGCCCATAGAATTCAATGGAAGTCGCCTCCAAGTCGTATCCCCATCTATATTGAAGCGACTTTACAGGAAAAAGAAAATAATTTACACAGTTACTCCCCTCAAATTAGCCATACGACCCCCTCAATCCCTTCTCTGATTGGCCACAGGCAAAGTTGCCTGGCATGGAGGTCGCTTTAATTCACACAAAGTCACCTTAAAGTTGCGTTCAAATCACCTAGCAAAGTCGCCCCTGAAGTCGGATCACCCCTGTGTGAACCGGCCCTTAGAGGGAATGTAGTGTTGTTGTACAGATGGTCTTTGTTCAATTATAATGTTTAGGACTGTAAATTAATGCTTTACAATATGTTTTTATTTCTTTTTATTTGGATCAATAAGACATATTAGGATATGATATGGTAATTATTTATATTTGCCCGGTGCAGCCAGCAGGTGACACCGATGAGTGAATTCTCCAACTGCCCCATTCTCCTCTGTCCTGTGAAGATTGTAATTTGACTCATCCAGCTGTGGTCTGAATAGCAGGAAATCAGAGGAAAGACCCCGTCTGTCTCTGATCCCCCCTTGTCTCTGTATGGGAGAACAATTAGAGAGAGGCAGTCCACAAGTGAGCAGCTAGTGCTGGGCTGTCTTATTGGAAAGCCCAGAATTCTCTGTAACACGGTGTCATGGAAGAGATCTGTATTAAATCTTTATTTTTATAATGAAAATTTCATACAAGTAATAGGAAAAGTGACATAAAAGATCAGATTATAAATTTGTAAATATTAAAAAAAAATGAATAAAACAACCAAAAGTCATTATAGATTATCATTCAGCATTTTGTATTCAGGGAAAATGAAAATAAACAACGCAACAAGAAATTCCCCGGCTGTGACTTCCATTACACCTGTACTGAGGGGAATATGGAGGGGCCATTGCTGGATGTCTTCTGAAAATGCTATTCTCCTGGCTGTCTGTGGACTCAGTATTTGGGGACACTGACCTGGAACAATCATGTAGATCAGGAAGTCAGAACTCCGAGTCTGAATACTTGTTCCGGGTTACTGACATAGAAAGTACAGAAGCCATTGGATGAGAATGACAGCCAGGGAACGAGTATTCTTTAGAAGGAGTTATCAATGGCGGCCACCATACTTCCTCCATACAGATTCCTATAATACAATAGTGTAGGATGCAGACAGGTTAGTGTGGGATCATATATTAGCAGTGTGTGTCTCCTTTTTATGTCCTCTACATCCTGGGGAAGGTGAGAGCTCTATGCTGCTCTGTACAACACACACCGGGTTATACCGCTCCTCTTCCTCTGCCCCCCAACCTGCTCTATTGTCACCCTTCACCCCTCTCCCCTCCCCCCATCTCCATGACTCCTCCCATCACCCCCCACCATCTACCAGACCTCACTTCTGTCCTTCCCAGTCCCCTCCCCCCACATGGGGTCATGTGACCTCTCCTAGATGTAGAGGTGACCACATCCTATCCCATCACAATGACCGCACTGCATTCTCTGTACTGATGGATCCTCTCCACCCTCTGTGTCTGATAATGGCTGCACATAGCGCCGCCATGAGGAGGAGGGGCAGAACACAGGGGGAAGGGCGGGGGAAGGGGAATTGCTGATATAACATGGGAACTTCCTGTTTGCAAAATTAAAGTAAAAGTAAAAGGCAAAAATATTTTTTTCATTTTGGAGAGAGTAAGGAAGGGTTATAACCCCTGTTAGTATTTTATTACCATCTGTTCCTATTGGGGAGACTTCCCTTCACTTCCCCCCCAATAACCAAAACAGGAAGTGACAGGAAATCCCTCCAAAGTGAGGAAATCCCTGGTTGTCACCAGAACTAGTGTCCCCATTGGAAGATTTCCCCTCTATTCCAGTGCTGGTAACAACTCAGAATTTGGGATTTTCTTTTACTTTGGGTGATAACATTCACCAGGACAAATAGAGAGGGAGGCTCTCTCTAAATGGGACAGAGACAGCAATAAAAACCTGACAGGAGCTTGAATCCCTTCCCACTCTATTCACAACTATAAAATGATGTGTCTTTAGTTATACAATAGATACAGTTGTATGCAAAAGTTTAGGAACCCCTGACAATTTCAGCAATTTCATTTTGATCTATCAAATAACTGAAGGACGCAGTAATATTTCAGTAGTGAAATTAAGTTTATTGGATTAACAGAAAATGTGCAATATGCATCAAAACGAAATTAGACAGGTGCATACATTTCGGCACCCTTGTCATTTTGTTGATTTGAATATCTGTAACTACTTAGCACTGATTAATTGGAACACACAATTGGTTTGGTGAGCTCATTAAGCCTTGAACTTCATAGACAGGTGCATCCAATCATGAGAAAAGGTATTTAAGGTGGCCAATTGCAAGTTGTTGTTCTCTTTGACTCTCCTCTGAAGAGTGGCAACATGGGGGCCTCAAAATAACTCTCAAATAACCTAAAAACAAAGATTGTTCTACATTATGGTTTAGGGGAAGGCTACAAAAAGTTATCTCAGAGATATAAGCTGTCGGTGTCCACTGTGAGGAACATAGTGAGGAAATGGAAGACCACAGGCACAGTTCTTGTTAAGGCCAGAAGTGGCAGCCACATAAAATATTGGAGAGGCAAAGGCGAAGGATGGTGAGAACGGTCAACAAAAGCCCACAGACCACCTCCAAAGACCTCCAACATCAACTTGCTGCAGATGGTGTCACTGTGCATCGTTCAACAATTCAGCGCACTTTGCACAGGGAGAAGCTGTATGGGGGATGGGAAAGAAGCCTTTTCTGCACACAGCCACAAACGGAGTCGCTTGAGGGATGCAAACGCACATTTGGACAAGTCAGCTTCATTTTGAAATAAGGTGCTGTGGACTGATGAAACAAAGATTGAGTTATTTGGTCATAACAAGGGGCGTTATGCGTGGGGGCCATAGAACACAGCGTTCCAAGAAAAACACTTGCTACCCACAGTAAAATTTGGTGGAGGTTCCATCATGCTGTGGGGCTGTGTGGCTGGTGCCGGTACTGGGAATCTGGTTAAAGTTGAGGGTCGCATGGATTCCACTCAATATCAGTAGATTCTTATGAATAATGTTGAGGAATTGGTCACAAAGTTGAAGTTACGCCAGGGCTGGATATTTCAACAAGACAACGACCCAAAACACTGCTCAAAATCTACTCGGGCATTTATGCCGAGAGGCAACCATCAAACCTAACTGACCTGGAGATGTTTTGTAAGGAGGAATGGTCCAAAATACATTCATCCAGAATCAAGACACTCATTACCGGCTATAGGAAGCGTCTAGAGGCTGTTATTTCTGCTAAAGGAGGCTCTACTAAATATTTATGTGGTTTTACTGTTGGGGTGCCCAAATTTATGCACCTGTCTAATTTTGTTTTGATGCATATTTCGCATTTTCTGTTAATCCAATAAATCTCATTTCACTACTGAAATATTACTGTGTCCTTCAGTTATTTGATAGTTCAAAATGAAATTGCTGATCCAAACACCCAAATATTTATAAATGACAATCATGGAAATTGTCAGGGGTTCCTAAACTTTTGCATACAACTGTAGATAGATAGATAGATAGATAGATAGATAGATAAAACATATCCCCCTCTCTAGTGATGCACTGATACTTTTTGTTATCAGCAAGTACCGAATGAATGGGTGCAAATCACACTGCAAAGAATGGCATGTGATTTGAACAGGAATGTGGTGTGATTCCTGTCCGAATCGCATGCAGTTTCCCCACCGCTGCTGTGTAAACCCAGATTTATCATAGTGATTTCAGCCTGGGTTCACTCGAGCAGTGCGGGAAACCGCATGCGATTCAGACAGGAATCGCACCACATTCTTTGCAGGGTGATTTTCGCCCATTCATTTTGTATGGACACAAGTTGCACCACAAAGTATCGGTTTCGGTATTGGGAGCATTTTTATGAGTACAGCATCCCCACCCCCCACTATAATTAGACAGTTATTCCAGCCAATCACAGTAATCTGAGAGGAAGCGATGGAGAAGTCTCATAGAAATGTATTAATCATAGAAAACCCTGCGGGACTAATAACATATAATAGGAGATCTATCCCTTATACACAATGAAACCAAGTAAGTAATAAACAATTGCAATCACCACAGTAAAAATAAAAACTGAGAACAATCGCATTAGAACTCAGTGCAAGAAATAAGTGTTTGATCCCTTTATGTATGAAGCCTTATGAATGGAAGTTCATTAGTGAAGCCAAAACAATTGTTTATCCAAGCAATCTGATGGCCAAAATCACTGCACTCCGGTGCCAACCTCATTGTATTACACCGACCGAGTGCTCAGACTTCCTCCTCCTCATTCCCCTCAAAGATCTTTTATACAACCTTCCTCTACCAATATCCCAGCATGGAGGGGCTCAGTGAAGGTGGCGGTGAAGGTGAGGAGGTGTCGGATCGGGGCACACAGATCATAAAAGGAGATCCTCCCGGCCTCATAATCCAGATATATCCTGACTCTGTTACTGGAGAGATTGGTGGGTAAGGGGAACCCTTTATCGTCATGTGCCACCCCATACTGATTACCTTTCCTGTACAAAGCCCAGGACTTCTTATTCTTTCCAATCCCTGACTGATCTCCTCTCCTCTCTATACTGGGGTAACAAATCCCGACTACCCACCTATCTGATCCCCCAACATCCACATCCCAGTAATGTCTCCCTGAGGAGAAACTCCGACTGCTCAACACCTGATAATAATACTGAAATCTCCTTGGTGTTTCTGGACGATTCTGCTTTCTATCTGACCTGGATGCAGTTTTCCTGTCATCTGATATATGGAGATTATTATGGGCTGTGTTTACATCCAGTAATATGTCTGCAGCTCCCTGTATATAGAAGTCTACATTTACCTCTCTTATTATATCAGATAATGAGTGTAATGTGTGTGATATCCCAGCCACATCCAGACCCCCTCCATCATGGAGGAGCTTCTCATGTCTCTCTCTGTCCTCATTATCTCCATCCTCAGTATCACACAAGTCACCTGTGTCTGATTCCTGTAAGACAGTCAGTGGATCCGTCACGTTACACAGCTCCTCAATGTGACGCAACTTCCTGGACAGCTCCTCCTTCTTTATTTCCAGATCCCGGATGGAGATGGAGATCCGCTTTGCCCTCCCGGAGATTTCCCTCAGGATTCTCTTCTCCAGGTCTTCCAGACATCTCCTGAGATCTCTAAACAGGGCAGTGACTCTCTCGGTGTCACCGGCTGCTTCTTCTTCTACTTTCCTCCGGTGTTCCTGCAGACTCTGGACTCTTTCCTCCGTCTCCTCTCTCTTTGTCAGAAGTTTCTGCAGAACATTCCTCAGTGTCTCCTTCTTCTTCTCAGAAGCCTCATCCAGTGACTCCATCTCATGTCCTTTATGTTCTCCAATCACACAAAACATACAGATACAGGTCTCATCCTCAGTGCAGTAATACTCCAGGATCTTCTTATGGACGGAGCATTTCCTGCTCTCCATGGACAAGGTGGGGTCACATAAGATGTGTTCTGGGGACTTTTTGTGGACTTTCAGGTGTTTATCACACAGAGAAACCTCACAGTGTAGACAGGATCTAACAGCAGGTACAGGAGAGTCCACACAGTAAGTACAGAAGACCCTGGACTCCTCCTGATCTGGCTGAGCAGACAGGAAATTCTCCACTATGTTACGCAGTGTTATGTTCCTCTGCAGTGCAGGTCGATCCGGAAACTTCTCTCTGCATTCAGGACAGGAATATCCTCCAGACCCCTCCTGTGTATCCAACACAAGGTCAATACAGACCCGGCAGAAGTTGTGTCCACATCTCAGGTTTACAGGATCTGTATAAATGTTCAGACAGACGGAACATTCCAGCTCAGCTCTCAGATCAGCAGACGCCATCGCTGACAGCAGAAGAGAGAAATGAATGTGAAAGTCTCTGACACCGGGGAAGAATGCAGTTGGGAGGAGTCATGGTCTCCTACACAGGGTGAGGCTGGGCTGTGACTTGTACTTTATTCATAGGATTCCTTATATGAAGAGACACCAATATTGGAAGAATCTCATCCATAACAATGTGCCTGTCTCAGGAAAATATAGGTCTCTAGGATCGGTGTCAACAAACTTTTGTTCAAAACTGATTTTCTTTCCATACAAGTGAATAGGAATGCAAAAATAGATTAAAATGATTACAGATTAAAGCAATAAAACTGCTACTAAGCTGTTTTTTGTAATCCTACAGACCAGCAAGCAAGCTGATTTGTTACTTGTAGTTCCACAATCATAACATACAAAGTTGTTTTGTTTATTGCAGTACCAGAAACAGGCGCTGTGTTCTGACCTTGTTCCTGCACAGGACTGAGTACTATAGACGTCGGCCAGCCTCACCTGCTGAATAATATAATCAGCTCACAGCCGGTCCCTGCTAAGCTTGGCTATCTGTCATGCAAAATATTGTGTATAAAGGCAGACCCGTAGCGAACCGAAGGATTTAGCACAGGGCAGCATGACAGCGGAGACAGGGGGACCAGACAGCTAAGAGTTAAGTAGCAGTAGGTGGGGCCAGGTAAAGAGTTGGGGGTTGGAGGGTATTTTAGTGGACTCGGAAAGCGCCAGAAGCAGTGGGGAGCAGCATCGGAAGAAGATTTCTCCTACCCCGCGGTGACCCTGTTGCGGAACGCAGGCCTCAGCCCAGAGCTCTCATGGACGTGGAGGCGCTACTGGCACAGATTAGGGCAGCTGAGGCCACCCAAGGTGCGGCCTGGCTGCAGGAGCGGGTCTCGTCCCTCATTGGGGAGGACCCGGGGGATGTAGAGGAGCCACGCATGCCACGCGCTCGGCGGTCTTGGGCGTCGGAGCGATTTAGCCCTTCCTCTCCCCCTGGAGCTCAGCACCACTCTGGGAGCCCTGGTTTGGACCCTCCAAGCAGACCGGCACAGTGCGCTCCGCTCGCGGCTGGCTGGTCTCCTGGGAGGAATCCCCTTCCGCGATGGAGCTCCTCCAGGTCCAGCCACCAGTCATCTGCGTCCCCTGCCCAGCCTTGCCGACGATGGAGATGCGGGAGTGCGGCTGCCTCTGCTGGTGAGGTCCTGGCCAGAGAGGCAGCCTGGCGTGGCAACGTGTCTGGGGGCCAGTCGGCAGGAGAGGCTGGCGGCCCGCAGTGGAGCACACGCAGTGCGGCCAGGGACAAGGCCAGGAGGGAGGCACAACAGAAGGACCGGGGCCCACGTGACAGCAGGAAGAGTAGGAGGGGGAGTGGGCCAGAGCCTTTGGGGATGCGGAGCACAGTCCAGAGGCCTGGCCCTTCGAGGAGCTCCAGTGAGCAGCAGGAGACACAGCATGGGACGGCAGATGAGAGGTCCGAAGGCGAACGCTCCAGCCCTGAGGATGGCAAGTTGGGAGGTGGCCCTCCAGCGGTGGATGTCAGATCAGCGGCTGCAAGCGCGGGGCCTGGGCAGCCGGGTGAGTGCAATTCTTCTTACTTATCTGTGTTGCAGGCTACTTTGGGTGATTTGTTTAGGGTGGCTCTGGGGCGGGTGGTGCGTCCCTAGTGGCAGGGGGCCCCCCCACACTCAGCGGGACTAGGGTCCTTCTCTCTGAGTTACAGGCTCTAGTGGACAGGTTTGCTACAGTGGGGCCCAACCCGGCGGAAGCATGGGTTCCGGTAGTCTCGGCTGCGAGTCCCGGTTCCAGGGCCGGGGGGGGGCTACATCTGGGTCAGGGGAGTCACCTGGTTCCCAACTGGCGTGGGGTGACCACAGTTAGTGGGCAGCAGCCGGAGGCTGCGAGTCTTTCGGACTCTGCCATGTGCTAGGTTTATGTCTACTTTGAGGGGCCCTTGGGGACCCACTTGAAGCAGGAGGTTTGCGAGAAGATCTGGAGGGGTGAGTATGTAGAAATTTTTGGGTTACTGCCCCTGGAAAGGTTTAATCTGGACCGAGTGTGGCTAGAGGATGTGCGGCGGGATGAGGAGGAGTAGCGCCGTTTTTGCCTAATCCCTCGCCCGTTTGGCAACTGCGTTTGGCAAAAAACTTTGCGATTTTTGCTAGTGTTCTTGGCGAGAAACAGCCCGAGTGTTGCTCGGCCTTGTTCTGTTACTTGGACGCCATCAGTGAAGCGCATAGGGTGTATGGGGGTGTGACTTGGTTGCGGTATTACGAGCAGTTCCACCAGTGCAAAGCGGTGTGCCCGACACTGCACTGGGACTATAGAGGCATTGACTTATGGATGAAGCTGATGACTTTGGCGCGGTCCTCCATTTCGCCGTTTTTTCGGGGGGGGGGGGGCGCGGTCCCGGTGCCCCAGGACAGTGGGCCACATAAAGACGGGGTTTTTGTTGGCAGTTCAATGAAGGGAGGTGTAAGTTCGGAGCTAACTGCCCTTCCGTCAGGAATGCTCCGAGTGTAGCAAAGCACACTCCTTCTCCCGATGCCTTAGGCAAGGCAAGGGGCGTGCTGGCAATCCTTCTGACAAGATAGACGATGCCGGTGAGGGTGGAAAGGATGTGTCCGTTCCTAAGTAAATATCCATATCGGGCAGCCTCTTGGGACTTGGAAATGGGTTTTTCGGTTGGGTTTATTATCCCTTGTTTGCTGTATCTGGTTCCGCCTTTTGCAGAGAATTTGCATTTGGCTAACTTGCATCCCACATTAGTGTCGGAGAAGTTAGCTAAGAAGGTAGCCCCGGGGCGTATGGCGGGCCCGTTTGTCACCCCGCCTTTCGGGAATCTGGTGGTTTCTCCATTGGGGGGTGGTTCCCAATAAGGAAGGTAACAAATTCAGGTTGATTCACCACTTGTCCTTCCCGAAGGAATCGGTTAATGATGCCATTGATCCCGAGGCCTGCACGGTGTCATATACTTCATTCGACGTGGTGATATGCTGGGTACGGCACTATGGCCATGGTTCACTTATGGCGAAAACGGATATCGAGACGGCATTCCTGCTTCTTCCGGTTCATCCGGAAAGTTTTCACCTTTTGGGTTGTCGATGGATGGACATATTTTATGTGGATCACTGTCTGCCCATGGGTTGCTCCATTTTGTGCGTGCTTTATGAGAAATTCAGCTTGTTCGTGGAGTGGGTGGTTTGGGAGGTGTCAAGTGTTAACTCCGTCATCCACTATCTGGATGACTTCCTGTGCATTGGGGCTCCCTCCTCCAACCTTTGCGGAGATTTGCAATTCAGCATATTGCAGAGAGATTCGGTATCCCCTTAGCGGCAGATAAGACTGAGGGTCCGTCCCAGTCCATCAGTTTCTTGGGTATTGTCATTGATTCGCTTGCCATGAAGTGCTGTTTGCCGTAGGATCAGTTGACAGCGCTGTGGGAGGAGTTGGCGGGGGTTATGAGGAAGCGTACCATTCAATTGCGTGCCCTGCAGTTGCTGTTGGGCAAACTGAACTTTGCCTGTCGCATACTGCCCATGGGGAGGGTTTTCTGTCACTGGTTGTCCATGGCCACGGTGGGGGTCTCTTCTCTGCATCATTTTGTGACGCTGAATGGGGAACACAATGCGGATCTACGGGTGTGGGACGTTTTTCTGCAGACGTTTTAATGGGCGGTCGATTTGGATGCAGGGTCCAGTCAGTAGTTTTGATCTAAAACTGTATACTGACGTTCTACTGGTTACGGAGCCTTTTTTTGGGGCAAGTGGAGTGTGGCGTGATGGCCTGAGGAGTGGAAGGTGGTGGGTTTCTTGAAAAACCTTGTTTTGCTGGATTGTTTCTGGTTGTTGTGGCGGTAGAGGTGTGGGGGGAGGCCTTTTGTAACAAGACGGTTCATTTGCATTGTGACAATCTGGGGGTAGTGCAAGTGATCAATCGGCTTTCGGCGGCCTCCCCACCGGTGGTACGGTTGTTGCGTCATCTTGTACTTCGCTGCTTTAAGTTGAATGTGTTTCTGTATGCGGTTCACCTGTCCGGGGCTACTAACGAGTTGGTGGATGCTTTGTCTCGGTCTCAGCTGGACAGGTTCCGGGAGTTGGCACCGGATGCGGAGCAGCAAGGAGTACCTTGTCCAGCGGAGCTATGGAACATTGCCTTGGAGTCGCTGCGGGCTTGATCAGGAGGTTGGTAAGTGCAAGAACGTGGGCAGCTTACTCGACGGTTTGGAAGGAATGGGGGTCGCTTTTGCAGGACACTGGTGTGGTACCAGTCAGTGAGATGGTCAGGTACATGTTACTGTATTTTATCGGGTTGAACTTTGAACGGGGGGTGTAGGTGTCTGCCATTACTCGCAAGATGTAGGGTTTGGTGTTCAGGTTTAGGTTGTTGGGTTTGCCTGACATTACCAAGGAGTTCGCTGTTCGTCAGGCTTTGCGGGGTTACAGGAGGGGTTCTCGGCGGCCGGATGGCGCAGGTGCATGCCGTGTGTTCTAACCTGTACGAAGGCAGGCTGTTTCGCACGGCTTTTATTTTGGCCTTTTTCTGGGCTTTTCGGATTAGCAAATTGGTTAGTCTGTCTAGGAAGGCGCAGGGTGTTTAGTGACATATACTTCGAGGGATCATTGGTGGTGCTGGGCATTCGGTGTTCTAAGACCGACAAGGCGGGCAAAAGGTATGTATGTCCAGCTCGGCAGGATTCTGGGTTCTCCTGCTTGTCCGGTGGAGACGGTGAGGGATTTTTTGCGCTCCCGCCCGGGGCGTGAGGGGTCACTGTTGGTGCACGAGGATGGGTCAGCTTTGTCAGTATATCAATTCAGGGCGGTTTTTAAGCGTCGCCTTGGGGCCTCTGGCAACGCGGCCCAAGGTTTCTCATTGCACTTCTTCTGCATCGGGGCAGCCACTGAGGCTGCTCGGTGGGGTTTGGACGATGCAGTGGTAAAATGTATAGGGAGGAGGGAGTCTAGCAGATTTAGGATTTATGTGCGGCCGCATTTGATCTTGGGGGCCCTGTAAGCCAGGACCTTTATCGCCGTTTGTTTAGATTTGTTTTGGGGTTGTTTGTTTTTACTACGAGGGTTTTGTTTGTTTTATTTCTTTCAGATGGTGCTCCAGCCCTGGTATGGGTTCTCAGCCACTCGTTCATTTTCTGGGGGCTAGGCAGGCTGATGTGCGACTGAACGGTCGGCAATTGGGAGTGCCTAGGTCGGAGGCCCGAGTAAGGTGGATAGGGGTCCCTGGCTTATTATGGTGCCGCGTCATGCCAGATTTTCAGTGCTTCACCCCGCCTGGACCGGGCCCCTGAAGAGTTGGTTATACATGCAGGTGGCAATGACCTAGGGGTCCGGTGCATGCAACATCTTATACGAGACATTAAATTCGATTTTTTACGGTTTACGGTTGCGTTCGGAATTTCCATCTTTGCTAGTGGTGTAGTCCGATATTGTGGGTCGCACCTATTGGCGGTTTGCGCGGTTGGTAGACAAATTGAATAAAGCCCGTATTAAGGTGAACAAAGAAGTGGGCTGTTTTGTGGCTTGCAACGGGGGATTTGTCGTCAGGCATACGGAGTTGAAGAAGGACACTTGGCGTTATTTGCACAGCGACGGTGGACATCTTAATGCTGTCGGTACAGATCTGTGGTTCCTCGGTCGCCATGGTGGAGCTCACGGGTGTAAGGTTTTAAACTTGTGAGCGGTTGTGGTCTTTGGAGGCTTTTCAAATATTCAGCAATTCAGTGTAAGGACCTGTCTGAGGTATGGAGTCCTTGGTGGTATCTCAGTTAACAGAGGTTTAACTGGGAAAAGAAAGAAAGAAAGAGGAAGTATCTGCGAAAAAGATGGTAGGCCCCGAGCCGGTGTTGCGTGGCTGGGGAGAGTGTTGATAATGCAGATACAAATAGATGTGGATTGGTGGTGCCTCCCAAGATCAGCAACCATTCGTAGGTTATACATTGGATATTTTAATGTATGTTTATGCTGTTTTGTTAATAAATGTCCTCACGGCCACATTTTTCTCCAGATCGGCTTGAGTCTCTTTATTTGAAGATAAGAGGATTGTTACCTAAAGGGAAGTGGTCACATCTGGGATACCCTTGTCAAGTGAGCTCTATAAATCCACCTTCTAGCACATAAGGGAGAACATACAACTCCCATATAAAACTTTGTAGGCACAGCGCTATATCATATATTAATTCATAAACAAAAATAGTGAAATATATATGCAGCGCCTAAAAATATTTATAAGAAATTCCTAGAGTGTTCAAATGATAAAAGAATTCAAATAAATAGAGACAAATAGTTCATCTTGTAAAAATGATTAAAATTCCATGACATCGTATAACTGTGTAGGCATCCTTAAAAATCCACGCTAAAAATAATGGGTGGGTGTAAGCTTACCAGATTCTGGTAGAACATGCGCAGGGGTTAATAATAACCAAGATGGTGGTGCTCATCCACACGAAGAAAGGTTTGGGAACAGGGATCCTGTCGGGGTCCAATGTATTCGTTTGAGGGATTATTCCAAGGACTCCTCTGATCTTAGTGCTGTGTGTAACCCAATGGGTCCTCCCGTCCAGGGGTAAGCGTTGGTAGGGAACTCCAATCCACAAGGGTCATCCGATATGCGGCATAAATATGGGCAAAAGAAAGTATCCACAATCATGTGATATTGTTTGGAACAAAGATTTATTAAAGACTGCAGGTATAAAAATACTCACATTGCCTGGAAAGGGTTAAGAGCTCTATAGTAAAAATGACAGGAGAGGTAGAGGAAACCGACGCGTTTCGGCTCAGTAGCCGTCATCTGGGGTATTCCCCCCTCCTGTCAGACTGGCTATTT
Source organism: Glandirana rugosa (assembly GCA_018402905.1). NCBI lineage: Eukaryota > Metazoa > Chordata > Amphibia > Anura > Ranidae > Glandirana > Glandirana rugosa. Next base: position 15,649 of record BLSH010160067.1, read on the forward strand.
ATAGTAACATTCATTGTAACAAATGACAGCCTCTAAGGGGCTGGAAAACGGAAGTCCAATTAAGATATTCAAAAATGGCGCTGGTGGCGTGCGTTCCACGCCTCATACTCAATAATGAAAGTAGTTAGTGTGTAATTGATGTAACTCAAAAGAAGGAGAATGTTGGGCCATACAAAAGGGCACATATGAATATAAACCAAGGTTGTGGAAAATTTATGATTTAGAGAAGTAAAATGAAAAAAGGTGTGTACATTCCGTGAGAGTATACCCGGAAGTCGGCAGAGCAGCGTGCAGGCTAAAACCGGAAGTGACGGATAAGGTGATCATCGTCACTTCCTCCCTGTTGAATGAGCTGTAAGCAGAGGATGTATCAGTGGCCGGACGTTCGGCAAAGTCTCCGATACCTCCTCCGCTGTATATGGTGCTCTGATGATCGGGGGACACTAGAAAAGTGGAGTATTATAAAGATGTTGAGACAGATCACGGGATTATTGTGTGATTGAGAGTGAGATGCAGACTGTGTGATTCGTATCATGAAAAAACAAGAGTGCACGTAGTGCAAACAAGGAAATTATATGAAAAAAATATTGGACAAATAACATATGAATAGATGAGGGAAAAAAAGACTTCAAATAAATATTTGGGTGAATATAATAGGAGAAAAGAAGGGCGATATTAGAAGGGTGAAAAGTAGGTAAAATTTGTGTAGTGATCAAGAAATCGATTGTGACTTAAATGGCATAGAAAGAAAAAATGCTGAATAAAAATTATATAATTATATCACGATGTGCAAGGATATATTTGAACCTATTTGAATATAAAAGGTTGCCCGAAAAATGTTATAAGTTGGAATTATTAAAAAACGTATAAAATAATCAGTAATATACACATAGGGGAGAGGTTATATATGGGGTGGCGGATCCAGAGGGCTAGTTTTTTGTGGTGATGATTGGTTAGTAATTACGCTTTGTTAATAAAGGAATTAATGTCCCAATCTATGTTCATACCATATGGGTGATAGCTCTTGAGGGAATAAATCCAGGATGTTTCAAGTTGGGAAACTCCTCTTTTGTTCCAACCTCCTCTCCAGGGGGGTAAATATCTGTCAATCACCTGGTAAAGGGTGCCTTCAGGGTTGCGATCATGGTATTTGAGGTAGTGTTTAGGGACACTATGATTGGTCTTTCCCTTTATAATGTTTGTTATATGTTCGTTTACACGAACATTAAAG
>BLSH010160067.1:39818-56314 GCA_018402905.1 Glandirana rugosa
AAGTTTCGAAGTGACAACTTAGAAGTACGACGAATTGATCTTTTATTTAAATTCTACCTCGTTCTTCTCTTACTGGTCCCTCACTTTGAGGACTGGTTTTCGTCTCTGATTTGTTTGTATAAATAACAGTCTAAACTGATTTTCCCTTAGACTGGTTTACTAGATTAGTGTTTTTATCGAACTTTATGACATCTAAATCCATGTAGTTACTTTTATCCGATAGTTGTTAATCTAGTTATTTCTTGTTCTTGGGAATACTTTACTGTTTACTATTTTGAGTAACCTAAGAAGTCCTTAGTGTCGCTCTCCACTATTGTATTTATTTGTTTACCTCCTTGATATAACGTGCGATCGTTCGGGTTCCGTCCGGACCCGGACCCGGACTTTGTCCCGAGGTTCGGACGGACCAGCAGAACCCGAACTTCCAGGTGTTCGCTCAACTCTAGTCAAGAGCAGTACACATCCAGTACACAATGTGTCACAGAAAATGAAATGTAGGCATGATAGTGTTTTTAGAATTTTCAACAAATAAGAGGATCCTGCCTAATATAGTTCCTCCATTTGTTTATTTATGTTATCACCTCTCGCTGTGATTCCTGAAGAATCCAATGAGTTTTATCATTTGTCATTTCATAAGGGTTCTTGTTCTTTATTGATCTAATTGTTGATAGCCTATTTTCATTGATGTACCTAAATCTACAGTATTTCAAGCTATTTTTGTGATTAGATCATTTGGTCAGATTCCCTTTTAGTCAAATCTGACAATAAATATGTTTGTTTAGTCTCTGCTTTTGGTCAGGAGTTTCACTCCCTGGTCATTCTCTTCTTGCTCCATCTTAAATTTATTTTCTAGTTAAGCAGCATGAAGATTCAACAGTGAAGCTTTGAAAGGTTTTTGGTGTAGTTGCATGATCCCCTCTGTGGCTCAGCCACAGAAATCAGCATCTTCCCAATTCCTCCTCTCAATTCAGTACAGGGCTCTGCTTTCTTTTAGTAAATCACAGTGCATTTCTGCTACAGTGCTGCAGAAATCTGCTTTGCAAAACACAGTTGCCTGGTAGGAAGTTTGTTCTCAAAGCCGGAGTCCAGTGAACATGAGTAAAGTGATCTCCTGGTCTTCCAGATTGATGGTTAATACAACATATCATGTCCCCTTTGCTGCTGAATCAAAGTTCTGCCTTGCTCCACATTTATTTCCTGGGTGTTGTTATAGAACAGGCCTGGAAAGTTATGCACAACATTAAGAGGAGGACCTACATGACTGTGTTTGCAGTCTAGGTTGTCGTTGGGCAGTTTGAGTTTTTTTTTAGGATTGGACGGAAGCAGGCTGGGGCTAGATGTGACAGGGTGGGGAAAATGTTTGGTTTGGTCAGAAAGGGGTGGTTGATCTGGGGTCAGTTGGAGCAGGCGCCCAGAGAAGAAACATTTCTGCAGGTCTGTGTGTGAGCTATTGCCATGGCAGACATTGAGAGCATGCTTGCCCAGATCCGGGCAGCAGCAGTGGCTGGAGTCCCAAATGCCTGAGGTGCTGCAGGGGTTGGGGGGGCTCATGCTTCGCCCATCCCCCATTTACCACGGACAAGGAGGTGTAGGCCTCCTGTGCGTCTTAGCCCAGACGTGACCCCCAGGTCTGGCTGCCACACTAGGAGCCCCGTCAGCCCCAAAAGTAAAGAGACAGACCCCTTATGCTGCCGCGGAGCTGTAAGGAATCTTCTCCATGGGCGGGACCAGGGCGGGAGATCATCCTCTACCATTGTCTCCCGTTCCCCTTCTACGATGTGACCGGGCCATGCGTCCGGCTCAGCAGGGCCTTCCCCTGCTGCTGGCGCGGCTCAACGCAGGGGAAGAGTGTCGGCGGGTGCCGGCCTTACCCCATGGGCGGCTTTGAGGGCCCTCTGGGTGTGCATCTTAAACCAGAGTTGCAGGAGAAGATCTGGGAAGGGGAATATGTGGAGCTATTCTCCCTTCTGGCTCTGGAGAAGTTTAACTTAGATAAAGTAAAGACGGGCGAGAGTAAAAGGAAGGAGGAGGAGAAGCGCCGCTAGCGATTGATTCCGCAGACTTTTGAGAACTGGCTTCAGGTTTTCAATATTCTAGCCAGCGTGTTCGGGGAGAAGGCGCCGGAGAACTGCTCAGCCCTTTTTGCTATCTCGACTCCATTAGTGAGGCCCAAAGAGTGTACAGGGGTGTAGCCTGGTTGCGCTATGATGAGCAGTTTCGACAGTGCAAGGCGGTTAGACCCTCTCTGAGGTGAGACCACAAGGACACAAGCTTGTGCATGAAGCTGATGACTCAGGCCAGGGCTGTTACTCAACCCTTTTAAGGGGGGGGGTCGGGGGTGCAACAGCCTCGGCATTATCGGCCACACAGCCAAAGGGGTATTGCTGGCAATACAACGAAGGGACCTGCAGATTCGGTGGTTCTTGTCGTTATAAGCATGCATGCTCCCGATGTGGAGGTTCACACTCCTTGTTGAAGTGTTTCAAGCAAGGAAAGGGAAAGTCGGCCAACGCTGGAAAGAGGGAGAACTCCGGTACGGGTGGAAAAAATGGCTCAGTTTCTCAGTAGGTATCCGGATAGGGCCGCTGCTCAGTTTTTGTTGCAGAGGTTTACTGAGGGTTTCACGATTCCCTGTTCTTTGGCTAGTATCCCTCCGGTGGGGGCTAACTTACATTCAGCAAATTTCCATCCCGTGGTTGTTTATGAAAAATTGACAAAAGAAGTGTCCTTGGGAAGGATGTCGGGCCCATATTCTGTCCCGCCGATTGTGACCTAATGGTTTCTCCTCTTGGGGTGGTCCCCAAGAAGGAACCCAATAAATTCCACCTGATCCATCATCTATCACATCCTAAGGGGGGGTTCGGTCAATGAGGCCATTAACCCCTAAATTGTGCGCAGTGTCCTATGCCTTTTTCGACAATGCCATCGCATGGGTGCGCAAGTTTGGTAAGGGTGCTCTCCTAGCCAAAACGGACATCAAGGCAGCCTTTCGGTGGCTGCCCGTTCACCCACAGAGTATGCGGCTGTTAGGCTGCGTTCGGCAGGGACGTTATTGTGTGGATCGCTGCTTGCCAATGGGCTGCGCCATTTCCTGTTCCTTCTTTGAAACCTTTAGTTCCTTTCTTGAATGGGTAGTGCGGGATTTGTCAGGTCTGAAATTCATTATCCATTATTTGGATGATTTCTTGGTTATCGACCCTCCGGGGGCCCGGACTTGCCCTATACTGCTGGCCACATTACATCATGTGTTTGAAGTTTTTGGGGTGCCATTGGCACCGGAAAAAACCGAGTGTCCCACGGTGGAACTGAAGTTTTAGGTATCATTATCAATACGATTAGGATGGAATGTAGGTTATTTGTCAATAAACTTGACGACCTTGGGGGGGGGGTTATCCGTTCCTTTCATAAGAAATTACAGTTACGATCCCTACAGTCCCTTCTGGGAAAGCTGAATTTCGTATGTCGGATCATGCCCATGGGGCAAATTTTTCGCCGTAGGCTTGCGGCTGCTACTGCTGGGATCAAATCCCCACATCATTTTGTGAGACTCCACAGGGAGCATCAGGATTATTTGGAGGTTTGGGAGGTGTTCCTGGACAAGTACAATGGTTGTTCGCTGTGGATGGAAATGCCGGTGTCCAACTTCAATTTGGATCTATATACGGATGCGGCAGGTTCGGTGGGTTATGCTGTGTACTTTAGGGGCCAGTGGAGCGCATGATGTTGGCCAGAGTCATGAAGTAATTCTGACTTCATTTGCAACCTGGTCCTGCTGGAATTGTTCCCCATTGTGTTGGCGTTCGAAATATGGGGCCAGGAATTTTGGAACAAGCGAGTCCGTTTTCATTGTGACAATTTGGCGGTAGTGAATGCCATAAATACCATTACAGCTTCTTCGCCGCCTGTTGTGCGTTTGCTCAGGCGTTTGGTTCTGCAATGTCTGAATTTAAATGCTTTTGTATATGCTGTCCATGTGCCTGGGGTGACTAATTCTGTGGCTGATGCTCTTTCTCGCCTGCAGTGGGAAAAATTCCGTCAGTTGGCACTGGTGGCGGAGCAGCTCGGAATTCCGTGCCCCAGTCATATTGGAATGTCCCCTTGCCACCACAGTGGGTTTGATTCAGCAGTCGGTTTGTCCATCCACCTGGACAGCATATGAAAAGGTATGGCGTGAATGGCATGACTTGGTGAGTTTGGTGGGCGGTTGTTTTTGGGAAGAAGATCGGTTGCAGGTTCTTTTGTATTTCATAGGAACTTCGAGGAATATGTCACTGTTTCATCGCTGGATCGAAATATGGCGGGCATGGCATTCCTGTTTCAGCTTGCGGGTTGGGCAGATGTCACAAAATCCTTTTTGGTGAAGAAAGCTCTGCGGGGTTACCAGAAGGGTAGGCCGACATCCCATTCCTTTTGACATGCTGGGGGTGTTATTGGAGTACTTGCCGAAGGTGTGCTCTTCTCCGTTTGAGGTGGTTCTCTTTAGGACAGCCTTTGTGCTGGCTTTTTTTGGGGCCCTGCGGGTGGGTGAGCTGGTGAGTCCTTCTACACGAGGCTGGGGAGGTTTGAGGGCCTCAGACGTCACGGTGCAAGGTGACAGGATCTCTTTGCTGATTTGGAGATCTAAGATGGATCATATGGGCAGGGGAAGCAATGTCAAACTCGGACGGATTCCCCATTCTTCTTGCCCGGTCATGGCTGTGATCGATTGGTTGAAGATTAGGCAGACAGTGCCGGGGTCCTTTTTGACACATGCCGATGGATCGGCATTGTCCCGGGTTCAGTTCATCTCAGAGTTCAGGAAGTGCTTATCATCTGCTGGCTTCAATCCAATGGACTTTGCCTCACATTCATTTCGGATTGGGGCTGCCACGGAGGCCGCTTGGGGCTTGGGTGATCAGGTGTTACAGCGCATCGGGTGATGGGAATCCCAGCAATTCTGTTATATGTCCGCCCTAACCTTTTATAAACTTGCTGCATGTTTGTTTTCCATGTGTTCATGTTCTTTCATGGTTCTGGAGCACTGCAAATTTTATGTGTTTATCGTTATTTGTTTGGGCCAGACTGTCTGTGTTATTTGTGTTTTTCAATATTGGAAACCTTGTGTTTTTCAGACAGAGAATGTTTGGTCTGGATACTTTGCCACTCCTATGTGGTTTGGGGTGCCAAGGGGGCTGCTGTCAGACCAGAGGGCAGGCAGTTGCGGTTCCCTCAGAGTGCGGCCTGTGTGAGGTGGATCGGGGTCCCGGGCATGCTGTGGTCTCGGGTATTGCCAGAAGTCCATCGTTATGCCAGACTGGATAGACCCCCCGATATCCTGGTGTTGCATGTTGGGGGTAATGATCTAGGGCAGGGATATGCAATTAGCGGACCTCCACCTGTTGCAGAACTACAAGTCCCATGAGGCATAGCAAGACTCTGACAGCCACAAGCATGACACCCAGAGGCAGAGGCATGATGGGACTTGTAGTTTTGCAACACCTGGAGATCCACTAATTGCTTATCCCTGATCTAGGGCTTCGGCTGCATGGGAGTTGATCCGGGATGTGAAGTTGGATTTTCTTCGGCTAAGGTCCCTCTTCCCAAACACCATTGTGGTTTGGTCCGACATGCTGGGTAGGTCTTCCTGGCGTCTGGCGCGCTTAGTGGATAAACTTATAAGGCCAGGATTAAGGTGAATAAAGAGGTGGCAAAATTTTTTGTCAGGAACGACGGCCTGGCGGTGGCGCCATCGGGAGTTAGAGGGGGAAAACTGGATCTATTTGAGGGGGGATGGTGTTCATCTGAACGCCATTGGAACTGATATGTGGTTCCTGGGGCTGGAGGAAGGTATTCAGAGGGCTTTTTGTTTGTGGCAGGGGTCGCAGACTTTTTGAAGGTGGGCATGGTCAAAAATTGTCGGTGGAGAATGTTTAGTTGGACCCATCTTGGGTGAGGGTACCTGCTAGTAGATGTGACATCAGTATGGCATAAACAGTATTGGGGCTGTATTGAGTGGTAACTAATTGTTCCTTAGTCGGTGTAATTGCGGCTGGGGGCTGTGTTATGGAATATGGTGCTTGATAAAGCCAATTAGGTAGACCATGCTCACCTCCAAATACCTGGACTTAAGAAAGTCAGTTTTTATACACTTAGCTGGGAAAAAGTTTATAAGTTATTGAAGTTAAAAATAAAAGGACCTATTGTTTAATTTTGTGTTTCTGTTAATAAAAGGCTGCTATGGCCATTTAAACTCCATTGGAGGTGGTTGTGTCTTATTTATAAGGGGGGTAAGTCGGGAATTATAGTTTGGTCTAGACAGCCAGAAAAGTATCAGCAATACACCAGTCAAGAGTTTGCTAGGGTGGAAGTTTAAACTCCTGCAAAAGACATGGTATCTTTTCAAAACCGCCTTATCAAAAAACAGTATACTGTTTATGTGATTGAGTTGTTCTTGGGTTTTTGGTGTCTGTATCAGACATTATGTTTATGAGCAGAATTTTACTAGTGGGCTGGGTGCTTCTCATCTCAGGCTTTATATTCCCTTATTGGCATGTTGGTTTTGTTAGAAGGTAAAAGAGTATCTATTGGTTTGGGCACAAATTGATTTCAACTTAAAATGTTAGCCCAATGTGGCAGGTGGAATTTGTTGTACATGAGCATTTTCTAGTTGTCTACAGATGCAACAGAATTTATTGAACATGGTAATTTCCAGTGTGGAAAATAGTGTTCAGTGTTTTGACCAGAATATTGTATTTACACCCCCCGGTTCGGCTCGCATCAGAACATGCGAACAGACAAAAAGTTCAGGGCGAACATCCGAACACCATTAAAGTCTATAGGACACGAACATGAAAAATCAAAAGTGCTCATTTTAAAGGCTTATATGCAATGTTATTGCCCTAAAAAGTGTATGGAGACCCAGGTCCTGCCCTAGGGGACATGTATCAATGAAAAAAAAGTTTTTAAATCAATAGTTTTTTCAGGAGCAGTGATTTTAATAATGCTTAAAGTGAAAAAAAAAAAAGAAAAATTCCTTTAAATATTGTGCCTGGGGGTGTCCTTAGTCTGTATGTAAAATGGCGCATCTCTGTGGTGTAGAAGAAAATTACATTTCCATAGGAAAAATTGTCATTTAAAATCGCGGCTGTAATGTATTGCCGGTTCCCGGCAATATACAAATATAATCGCTGGAAAAAAGTGTGTGGGGTTTCTCCCCCAGTCCAAAGCAGGCTCTTTGGGTCTGGTTTGGATATTAAGGGGAACCCTGTGCCAAATTAAAAAAAAAAATTGACGTGGGGGTTCCCCTAAAATCCAGACCCTTATCCGAGCATGCATCCCTAGCCGGTTAGGATGGGGGGACGAGCGAGCACCCCCCCTCCTGAACCGTACCAGGCTACATGTTCAGTTCTTTTATAAGGGGCAGGGCCACCCAGTGACGTAAATGGGTGACCCGTCCCCTCTGAAATCACACGATGTCAGAAGGGGGCGGGTTCACTCAGTTATGTCAATGGGCGGCCCCGAACCTTCTTATAAAAGTACTGTCATCGTGAAGACTGCCCATTCTGCAAGGCACGCAGGGGCTGGGCTGCACCAGCGGAGAGAGCGGTGGCGGTGAAAGAAGATGAAGATGAAGATTGAAGACGAAGACAGGAAGCAAGAAGATTAAAATAAGAAGCAGAAGACCAGAAGAAGGACCGGGCCAGGAGAAGATGGAGATAGAAAGAAGAAAGAGCTATTTTACAAAATAAAGGACTTGTCAAAAACCGCCTCTTGTTTTTTTTACACTACACTCCTTTTTGGTGAATGGATAGGGATACAATGTACCCCAAACCTATTCACATAGGTGGGGTAGGGATCTGGGGGCCCCCTTATTAAAGGGGACTTCCAGATTCTGATAAGCCCCCTCCCCGCAGACCCCCACAACCACCAGCCAGGGTTGTGGGGATGAGGCCTTTCTCCCAATAAACATGGGGACAAAGTGCTTTGGGGGCAACCTAAAAGCATCCTCCCCATGTTGAGGGCATGTGGCCTGGTATGGTTCGTAGGGGGGTGGGGCGCTACCTCGTCCCTACCCCCTCCTGCCATGCCAGGGCTGCGTGCTCGGGTAAGGGTCTGGTTTGGATTTTGGGGGGGACCCCACGCCATTTTTTTTTTAAAAAAGGCACGGGGTTCCCCTTGAAATCCATACCAGACCTGAAGGGCCTGGTTTGGATTTTGGGGGGAACTGCACATCATTTTTTTTTTAATTTGGCACGGGGCTCCCCTTAAATACCATACCAGACCTGAAGGGCGGCAATATACTAATAAAAAATAAAAAAATAAAAATCCAAACCAGACCTTTATCCGAGCATGCAGCCCTGGCCGGTTAGGATGGGGGGGACGAGCGAGCGCCCCCCCCTCCTGGACCATACCAGGCTACATGTCCTCAACATCAGGAGTATGGGTGCTTTGGGGGAGGGGGGGCTCTGCCCCCCACCTCAAAGCACATTGTTCCCACGTTGGAATAGAGCCTCTTCCCCACAAGCCTGGCTGGTGCTTGTGGGGGTCTGCGGGTGGGGGGGGCTTATCGGAATCTGGAAGCCCCTTTTAATAAGGGGGCCCCCAGATTCCCCCCATGTTCATAGGTTTGGGGTACATTGTACCCCTACCCATTCACCAAAAAGGAGTGTAGTGTAAAAAAAACAAGAAGTTGTTGACAAATCCTTTATTGTGTAAAATAACTATTTCTTCTTTCTTCCTCCATTTTCACCTGGCCCGGTCCTTCTTCTGGTCTTCTGCTTCTTTTTTTTAGTCTTCTTGCTTCCTCTCTTCGTCTTCAATCTTCAATCTTCATCTTCATCTCTTTCTTCTTTCACCGCCGCCGCTTTCTCCGCTGTTACAGCCCTGCCCCGGTGCGTCTTGCTGAATGGGCGGTCTTCACAATTACATTTCTTTTATAAGAAGGGGCAGGGCAACCTGCTGACGTAAATGGGTGACCCGTCCCCTCTGACATCACATGGCATCAGAAGGGACGGGTCCACTCAGTTATGTCACTGGGTGGCCCTGTCCCTTCTTATAAAAGTACTGTCAACGTGAAGACAGCCCATTCTGCAAGACGCGCAGGGGCCGGGCTGCACCAGAGGAGAGAGCGCGGCGGTGAAAGAAGATGAAGTTTGAAGATTGAAGATGAAGAGAGGAAGCAAGAAGACTAAAAGAAGAAACAGAAGACCAGAAAAAGGACCGGGCCAAGAGAAGATGGAGAAAGAAAGAAGAAAGAGCTATTTTACAAAATAAAGGCCTTGTCAAAAACTGCCTCCTGTTTTTTTTTTTTTGCACTACACTCCTTTTTTGGTGAATGGGTAGGGGTAAAATGTACCCCAAACCTATTCACATGGGGGGTCAGGATCTGGGGGCCCCTTATTAAAGGGGGCTTCCAGATTCTGATAATCCCCCTGCCCGCAGACCCCCACAACCACCAGCCAGGGTTGTGGGGATGAGGCCCTTTTCCCCATCAACATGGGGACAAGGTGCTTTTGGGGGCAACCCCAAAGCATCCTCCCAATGTTGAGGGCATGTGGCCTGGTATGGTTCAGAGGGGGGAGCACTCGCTCGTCCCCACCCCCTCCTGCCATTTCAGGGCTGCATGCTCGGATAAGGGCCTGGTTTGGATTTTGGGGGGGGCCCAAGTAATTTTTTGTTTACATTTTGGTGCGGGGTTCCCCTTTAATTACATACCAGACCTGAAGGGCCTGGTTTGGATTTTGGGGGGACATGCGTGTCACTTTTTTTTTTTTTAATTTTGGCGCGGCCCCTGCTGTTGTAAATTAGTTAAAAAATTGTGAGAAAATCCCCCAGTCAAACAGATGGCCAAAAATTGGGCCTTGTGTGTTGGTGTTGCCAGAACACTGTAACCCCTTGCAGTTACTCATGTTGGACGGAGGAACTGGGCCTGATGTTGTCAATTAGTTTACAAATTGTGACGAAAGCCCCAGTCAAACAGGTGGCCAAAAATTGGGCCTTGTGTATTGGTGGTGCCAGAACACTGCAACTCCTTGCAGTTACTCTTGTTGGACGGAGGAACTGGGCCTGATGTTGTCAATTAGTTTACAATTTGTAACGAAAGCCCCAGTCAAACAGGTGGCCAAAAATTGGGCCTTGTGTATTGGTGGTGCCAGAATACTGCAACTCCTTGCAGTTACTCTTGTTGGACGGAGGAACTGGGCCTGATGTTGTCAATTAGTTTACAAATTGTGACTAAAGCCCCAGTCAAACAGGTGGCCAAAAATTGGGCCTTGTGTGTTGGCGGTGCCAGAACACTGTAACCCCTTGCAGTTACTCTTGTTGGACGCAGGAACGGGACCTGATGTTATAAATTAGTTTACCCACCTAGCCCTTTTTGTTTACAAGTTAAAATCATTTTTTTGCTAGAAAATTACTTGGAACCCCAAAACATTATAATTTTTTTCAAACACCCTAGAAAATAAAATGGCGATCTTGCAATACTATTTGTCAAACGGTATTTGCACAGCGGTCTTTCAAGCGCAATTTTTTTGGAAAAAAAATCACTTTTTTGAGTTAAAAAAATAAGACAACAGTAAAGTTAGCTCAATTTTTTTGTATATTGTGAAAGAGGATGTTACACAGAGTAAATAGATACCATACATGTTAGGGTTGAAAATTGCGCACACTTTCAGAATGGCGACAAACTCCAGTACTTAAAAATCTCCATAGGCGACACTTTACATTTTTTTTACGGTTACCAGGAGGTCTTTTACTAGAATTACTGCTCACACTCTGGCGGTCATGGCGATACCTCACGTTTGGTTTTAACACCGTTTTCATATGCGGACGTGACTTACGTTTTACTTATGCGTTTTCTTTGCTGCACAAGCTCGCGGGGACGGTGGCGCTTTAATTTTGTTTTTATTATATTTTTCCTCTTAACACTGTTCCTTTAAAAAAAAAATCTGACCACTTTTATTGCTATCACAAGAAATATAAACATCCCTTGTGATAGTAATATATGATAATATATGGTGACAGGTACTCTTTAGCTCACACCGAACAAACGAAGCACATCCCTAATGTCCACCCAACATTAGAAAGCTCGGCTACCATTTGTCTATATGCTGGCCAGGAGATAGGTAAAGGAATTGGACATTTTTAATGTTCTCACTTTAAGCATTTAAAAAGAAAAAAATCACTGTTCACTGCATGTTCAGACGTCGATTTACATGCCTTTTTAGCCAGTAATTGTGCCCGACATGGCTTACCAAATATGGCCACATGTCCCATATATGGTAAAGACATGACCCAAGGGACTCCATCCCTTTGTTTATATTAGCCATCACACAACAGAGCTGTCAGTATCAGGTGAGCAGTTTTCAGGATAAGATGATGTCAGCTTGTGGCGGGATTTTAGTTTTTGGCCGGTCAACTGGTCAGCAGGCCAATTGATTGACATGGATCTCCAACACTGGATGATGCTATTGATGGTGGATGCACACTGGGTTGCTTTTTTAGAATTCTCTTTTTAATTAAGGGACTTGTCAAGTACTGTGTGTGGGTGGTTTTTACTATATACATTTTTTGTGAATGATTAGGGCTACTGTCTACACCTTACTCATTTACATAGTGGGGGAGCGGTATCTGTTTTTTTGATAAAGAAGTTTTCCAGATACTGGTAGTCCTTCCACCTGCAGATGCCCACAGCCACTGGGCCAGGGTTATAGGAAAGAAGCCCCTGTTCTCATCAACATGGGGACAAGGTGTTTTACTAGGGGGTTCCTCCTGGCAAGGTGCCCTTCATGTTTAACCAGTTGCCGACTGCCTGCAATGGATTGACAGTGGCAACATGGCACTCCTGTGCGAATCGCCGTCACCTGACCACAGGCGCAGGTGTGAGTATTGTGGGTGCGTGCAAGCCGCCGGAGGCACGCAAGCGGGGGAGCCAATCAGTGGGTGGGGCAGTTCGAGGTCCGCCGGCTATCCACGATCGCTCACTTGCAGTGAAAGAACAGGGATCCATGAATGTAAACAAAAAGATCCCCGTTCTGCCAGGGGAGAGTAGAATGATTGTATGTTCCCAATATATGAGAGCAGTGATCTCTCTTCCCCCCCAGTCATCCCAGCCCCCACACAGTTAGAACACACTGACGGGGAACACATTTAACCCTTTGATCGCCCCTTAGTGGTAACCCCTTCCCTGCCAGTGACATTTATACAGTAATCAGTGGCTATTTGTAGGTCTGATCGCTGTATAAATGTCAGTGGTCCCAAAAAAGTGTCAAAAGTGTCCGATCTGTCCCACAAAAAAGGGAAAAAAAAAATAGCATATCGCTGAAAAAAATAAATAAATAAAAACGCCATAAATCTATTCCCATAGTTTGTAGACGCAATAACGTTTGTGCAAACCAATCAATATACGCTTATTGCGATTTTATTACCAAAAATATGTAGAAGAATATATATCAGCCTAAACTGATTAATACATTTGTTTTTTTATATATTTTTGGGGGTATATGTATTATAGCAAAAAGTAAAAAATATTGTTTTTTTTTCGAAATTGTCGCTCTCTGTTTATAGCGCAAAAAATAAAAACAGCAGAAGTGATCAAATACCACCAAAAGGGGGCGTGGTCTCGGCATGGCGCCGAGCAGACGTGTCTAACACAAGCTCTGACACAGCAACGGCCCAAGCACCCTCTAGCCATGCCGAATAAGCCCACAAAGACCTGCACGAACACGGGTAAGAAGCACGGAAGGGGATCCGCAGCACAGCTCGCCACTTCTGGCTCTTTACAGCGGTTCCTGGCTGCCGAACACAACGGATCTCCAGCACAGCGTGGCAGGGCCAAAGCCGCACTCTCAAGTAGGTCACCATCCGCCCACACATTATCACCCCGGACGGCTCGCCGACCTCCTCTATAGGGTCAGAGCTCATGGAGGATCCTACCTCCCTCACGGGCTCAGAGATGTCCTCCCTGATGGGGAACATTAAAAAGGAGCTGGCGGGTATGTTCCATAGCCTTGAGAAATCCATGAAAAAGGAGATCTCGGCTGTGAGAACTGACATGGCACACCTACTATCCAGAGTTGAGGAGACTGAAAAACACCAGGCCTCACAGGACGATGCGATTAAAGAGCTGCAGACTGTCGTTACAAGACTGGCTCATGCACACAGGGCACATGATATAAATTAGAGAACCTGGAAAATAGAAATCGCAGGAATAATCTGCGATTTCGTGGCCTCCCAGAAGCAACAAAAGATGCAGACTAAGAACACACCATTCTCGGTATATGCAACACAATCCTGGGAAAATCCGCCACTGAACCTCTACGTTTTGATTGAGTGCACAGAGCACTTCACCCTCGCAACCTTAATTCTGATTTGCCCATATGTCGTTTGCATTATTTCTCTGAAAAAAATGACATTATGCTGAAGCTACGTGATATCCCAGACATAGGCTTTGACGGAGCCAAGATCTCTATCTTTCCAGATCTGTCCAAGGAAACTCGAGAACGTCTCAGGGCACTCAGACCTATGCTTGACCAATTAAGAGCTGACGGGGTGAATTACAGATGGGGATTCCCTGCATGTTTGACGGCCACCAAAAATGGTCATTCATCTACACTACGCTTCCCAGAAGATCTCCCCAAGTTCTTTCCAGATTTCAACATGGAGCCCATGGAGATCCCAGGATGGCAAGATTACATCCCTGTGTTCCAGGCAACCCCGGATACATACTGGCGGAAAACACCAACCAAAAGAAAACACCCTAGCACCCCGGGTTCCTCAAAAAAAGCTGGGTGAGTTTATTCCGCACCCTTAACAAGTCGTTGTGATAGGGATTCGTGCTCCCCTTTTTTTTTCTTT
The DNA here is from genome assembly GCA_018402905.1 of Glandirana rugosa. Classification (NCBI taxonomy): domain Eukaryota; kingdom Metazoa; phylum Chordata; class Amphibia; order Anura; family Ranidae; genus Glandirana; species Glandirana rugosa. The sequence goes on from BLSH010160067.1 coordinate 53,652, forward strand.
TTTGCACAAGGGGCAAAAAGAGATCCCCGGAGACGTAAGATTATTTCAATTTCTGACTGATGACAGAGACCTACCACCTTTAATGCGATAAGCTATCCACAACTCTCTCTCAATGGGGTATTACCACCTCCCCTTCTACCCTTATAATACTGTTTGACATGGTTAGAGGTTACATTTTTGTCTAAATATACCTTTTTTGGACACTGGGCCACGCAGTGACGGACCGTATGGGCTTTATGCCACCCTTATACGGTTTTCTCTCCTGGCCGATGATGATCACCCCCCTCCTGGCGGAGGTGTCTGGCCTGGACCCCTATAATACCATACTGGCTGTCCCTTTTAGGGATGATGCTAGTGGGATCCGGGCCGACCACCCCCCGTGGGAACACAGCATATTTCTGCGTGACTCAGCACGTTCCTACTTGTTTGAATATTACTTGTTCTATTGGTTATGCTGTTTTTTTTTTTCCTTTTGTCTTACTCTTTTATTTCTTTTCTCTATATACTCTCTATTCTGTTTCTTTTCTCCCTATTATCCCAGAGAGCACGGTCAACCTTCATAAGCCGAGGGGCTGCGCTGCACCATCCCGATGGCGGACCTCAAAGTGACATCATATAATGTGAGAGGTCTTAACACACCTATGAAACGTCATCAGGTAATGAAAGAATTGAAACGAGTTTCTTGTTCAATTGCTTTCTTACAAGAAACTCATTTGACACACACCACCAATGTTAAACTCTTCTCGCACCATTACTTGGTGTGGTTCTATGGTTTATCAGACACCAACAAAGCTAAAGAGGTTGCCATCGGGTTTGGTAAGGACGTATCTTTTCGGCTCACTAAAATGAAGGCGGAAGATCATGGCCGATTTCTCTTTTTACAGGGTTTTATTGGAAACACCCAATGTACATTAGCTAACATTCACTCCCCCAACACCAACCAACCCTCATACCTGGCGTCCATCCTAGCTAAACTATCTGACTTTGCTGAAGGCCTTACTATACTGGCAGGAGATATTAACATGCCCCTTGATCCCATACTAGACACCTCCTCTGGACGTTCCTTTATACCTTATAAAAAACTAAACTACATTAAAAAAAACTACATGAAAACCAATTGATAGATGCATGGCCATTATTACACCCAAAGGAAAATTACTTTTCCTATTTCTCCAAAACACATATATCATATTCTCGCATTGATAGCATTTTCATTGACCACTTCCACATCTCCTTACTGAGATCAGCCTCTATAGGAGTTTCCACTATATCAGACCATGCCCCAGTGTCAATCTTAGTCTCACTCCCCTCCCTACCTAGGCGCTGTAATAACTGGAAACTAAATGATTCCTTGCTCCTTGATCCTACTGACAAGGACGCCTTAGCTACCTCTCTCTCTATCTACTTTAAAGAAAATTCCACAAAGGAAACCCCACTCTCGGTAATCTGGGAGGCACATAAAGCCACCATGAGGGGTAAACTAATTGAACTGGGAGCTAGGAAAAAAAGAGAACACGAAGCTCAACTTAAACTTTTATTGAACCAAATAGCGGATCTAGACAGACAACACAAGCTATCACTTCACTCCACACATCTTGAGGCTTTATCTCTTAAACGTGAGGAACTTAAGGACCTCATGAACACCACAACAAATGGGGAAATAAACCAAGCAGACAGCTAGCTAGATCTCTTAAATCTAAGAAATTGAACACTTTTATCCCCAAAATAAAATTGCCCACTGGAGAAATTGCACATGACTCACACCAGTTAGCTGACGCCTTTAAAATTTTTTACGCTGCACTATACAATGTAAAGGAAAATGACTACCTACACTCCCCGGAAGATAAGTTTGAACAAATTCAATCCTTCCTACAGAGCGCATCACTGCCTAAACTCCCCAAACAAGCTCTTAAAGCTCTTGAGGAGGACTTTTCAGAGGAAGAACTCCTAAAAGCACTAAAATCTATGAAAATAGGGAAGGCTCCTGGACTGGATGGGTTCACGCCCCTCTATTACAAGACTTTTAGTGACATTCTGATACCCAAACTAACTGCATATGCCAACTCCATTAACCACTTGCCGACCGCCGATCTGCATTTGACGGCGACAAAGTGGTTCGCTCCCGCAAAACGCTGTCATACGGCGAGATCGCGCCTAGTGAGTGCCCGCGCGCCGCCAGAGGCGCGCGCCCGCGCTCACTGTGTTCGGGGAGGGCCAGGGAGCGGGTGCGGCGGCTTCGATTGCCGCCGGCTACCCGCGATGGCCCCCCCCGGAGCGAAGGAACGGAGGTCCGTGTAAGTAAACACGGACCTCCGCTCTGTGTGAGGGGGAAGGGCTGTGATCACAGCCTTCCTGTACGTGAAGGCTGTGACCACTTCCCTTCCCCAGCTAGGGCAGCCCCCATACAGTTAGAACACGCCCAGGGAACATAGTTAACCCTTAGAGCGCCCCCTGCAGGTTAACCCCTTCACTGCCAATGGCATTTACACAGTAATCAGTGCATTTTTATAGCACTGATCGCTGTATAAATGCCAATGGTCCCAAAAAAGTGTCAAAATGGTCCGACATGTCCGCTGAAATATCGCAGTACCGCTAAAAATCGCAGATCGCCGCCATTACTAATAAAAAAAATTAAAATAAAATAAAAACCCCAAAAATGAATT
>BLSH010160080.1:39645-55915 GCA_018402905.1 Glandirana rugosa
ACCGTTCAGTTTTCACCCGATTTTACATATTAACGATTATTAATGAAATAGATGTCGCGTGCCATGTAATCGGTCTACCAGTGACCTACCTGAGTAGTGCTCACCCGGTCCGCTGCGAGGAGGATTGCTGTGGATGAGAGGGTAAATCTGCAGAGCCTCTCAGGTATGCGTCCTTCCACGTCCGCGTCAGGCCACGCCCCCCCACCAATGATCTTTTTAACTATCTGTAAGATGGAATTCCTCCCACTGACCATGAATGTAAGGAGCAGTCCATCCAGTGACCATCTGGCTAATGTACCGTGCGCTGTAGATAAAGTAATTATTAGCAATTATACATTTTAGCCCACTTTTGACTTGCCATAATATAGTCATACATTTAGCCATTCTTGCCCTCCCTTGGGACCATTTCTTTATATATTTGCATTAGGCTTACTATCACGACCTACCTGTATGGTATACGGGACTACACTATTATTTAATTTAAATGCAGCTACACCACTGCAAAAAGTTTTGACGTCACACCCATGCATGTGTATGGGAGCCGTCAGTCACGGCATGATCTCAGTGAAGAAACGGCACGGAGGAACAGACATCGGCACATCTAGTACACTGTATATCTCCTAAACCGTGCAGGTTTGGGAGATATGCAGGGCACCTACAAGTAAACCTTATTATAGGCTTACCTGTAGTTTAAAGTGGCTGTCACAGGTTGACAACCACTTTAAGGAATCAGCAATTTTTGCCTCTCAGATAAGTAACCAACGACACCAATGATCTTTTTAACTATCTGTAAGATGGAATTCCTCCCACTGACCATGAATGTAAGGAGCAGTCCATCCAGTGACCATCTGGCTAATGTACTGTGCGCTGTAGATAAAGTAATTATTAGCATGGGTTCATCCATGTTAAAATGGTTGGGAAAGGCTGCTGTAAGGTTTCATTCATGTATAAATAATTTATCAACAGCAGAAGTATAGTGCATGAATTAGAAAAAAAACACTGCATAATGAAGCATTAGAATTGTACTATTTCCTACACTTATTTTATTCATTGCAGAATAAGTGTTGCTTGTGTATAGGTTACTTCCTTTTTAAAAAGGTTTAAACCATTAGGCTTAAAATCTGGACAAAGCATTTACTGGTCTCCAGATTAAAAGGGGCTTACTGTATACCCAATCCCTTCTCTGGCCTCTTGATACTGAAAAGTTTAAGTGCCTTTAAACCTATAAAACACAAATTGAATATATTGCAGCTTAGCAATACTTAAATGTAGTGGCTGCACTAGTTTTTATGCTTTTTATCCCCTTTATTTTTACCTGGTGATCCAGACAGGTAACACAGATACTGTCTTAGGTTGTGTCCACTCTGACTCTATGGAGGAGAAAGTGAGACACCTTTGGACAGCAGCATTGTCAGTCTGGAAATTTGACTAACATATTAACTATTTGTCTACTGGGCACTTTTACCCCCCTCTGCCCAGGCCAATTTTCAGCTTTCAGCACAGTCACACTTGAATGACAATTTTGCGGTCATGCAACACTGTACCCAAACCAAATTTTTATAATTTTTTTGAGGCAGATAGAGCTTTCTTTTTGTGGTATTTTAATCACCAGTGGGTTTTTTTTTATTTTTTGCTAAACAAACAAAAAAGACTGAAAGTTTTGAAAAAAAAATAACTTTTTTTAGTTTCTGTTAAAAATTTCTGTAAATAAGTAATTTTTCTCCTTCACTGATGTGCACTGATGAGGCCACACTGATATGCTGCACTGATGGGCACTGATAGGTGACCCTAATGGGCACTGATGAGGAGGCACTGATGGGTACTGATGAGGAGGCACTGATAGGCGGCACTGATGGGCAATGACTGGCACGGATTGGCAGTACTGCTGGGCACAGATTGGCAGCACCGGGCTGCATGATAATCAGGACACGAGCGATCAGTGCCCTGATTGTCAGGGCAGATGTCCCTTGTGTGGATTTGCTGGTTTTCAGCTTTCCTCACGCACTGTCAGCATGAGGGGAAGACTGCTGATAACTGGCAAATCCTCTTTACATTGTGATCATGTTTACATTGTGATTGGACACAGCTGATCATGTGGTCAAGAGCCACAGTGATTGTCTCTTTACACCTTTCTGTGATCAGCGGCGTCCTTTGGATCACAGATCACTGCCGATGTATGCCACAGGGGATGTGCAGGCAGTGCAAGCACGTCATATGACGGTCTCCCGGCAAAGTGCGGCCTCGCTGTAGCTGTCATTCAGCTATAGCGCAGTCACAAAGCGGTTAATTCAATCTCCAGCTAAAACTGTTTAAGCAGGCACAGATAGTAACAGTTTTTCTTTTGGGATAAAGGTTTTACAAAAGTAAATAAAAGCTGATCATTGTAAGAACCCCACTCAGTGTTATATGGGTTGTCTCAATCCTAACTGACACTTTTTGGACAGCTTGGTTTGTTAAAGAAAGTTAAAAAATAACAGACTGACTGGTTGGATCACCAGGTGAAAATAAAAGGGAAGAGTATTAGGGCTGGGTTCCTATAACCATTTTTTTTTTTTCTAGTTTTGGATGGAATGGGTGAGGTTTATAACTTAACTTTCACTATTGTACAAGGCTCCATTACATAGATTTCCCCTCACTTTCTGTTCTAGTGACATACTTTTCACTAAACAGGAAGTGAGGAAAACTCTCCAATGGCAACACAAACAGAAATAAAAAGTTTTTTTTTTTAAGTTCAGTGGAGGAATTCAAGAACCTTTATCAGCTTTTTGTTGTTGTTTGTTTCCACTTTGCAGCTTTCACTTCACTTCCTGGCTGGTAAAATGGTGTCACCAGAACAGATATTGAGGAGAAACCTCTCTAAAGGAGTCGCAGATTGATAAAGTAAAGTGAAACCTTGTAAAGTGAAACCTTACATGGATTGTAACCTTTCCTCATTACGTCCCTAAATAGAGAAACGATTTTGGGTTATAGATATACTTTAAAGTGGTTGTAAACCCCTATATATACATCGTGAAATGACTAGCTTCAAGTAATACACAGAGGTGAAACAAGTCTTATTTATCTGCAGTCTTCTCTTCTCTACAGCTGTTCAAAGTCAAGAATTTATACAGGAAGAGCTGACTGGAGGAGAGGGAAGGGACCCCCTTCACACAGCACGCAGGAACTGAGCTGAGGCTGCCAACCACATGCTGTGCATTGGGACTCTCTCTCCTGTGACGTTTTTACCTTTTGGTGTTAGGAAAACTTGTCAGAAGTGGCTCATGAAGATAGCACACTAATGATGCAGCAGATAGAAATTATACTTAGTGCTCTGGATTGAGACAAGTACACTCTATAGAGAGATATGCTTTGTTCATATTTCATGTCAGTAGTTTATAATCACTTAAAGGACACCTATTATGCAGAACATTTCTTTTTAGTGTCGGTTCACACTGGTGCGATGCGAGAACCCTCCTGCGAATCCACTGTGTGTTCCTGCATCACACCCGACTCGCGCGGCAGTTTACACTGCCATATGTGAACTGAGGGGAGTGTCAATGCAAAGTAAACGATACCCCAATTTCAGTTCGCATATCGCAGTGTGAACTGACAGTTTGGACATGAATCGGATCCCATAGGTGTGAACTCCCATGTGATCTGATTCTGGTGACAACGCAAAAAGGGTCTTGTGCGAGTTTAGTCTGAATGTGATGCGATTTCAGCCATACTATCTGTATGGCTGAAATCCCATCACATGGACATTGCATGTGATTTGCACTGCAGTGCAGTGCGAATCACATGTGATAACGCACAGCATGCCAGTGTGAACTGGCACTCAATGCGTTAGCTCCTTTTAACTGAGCCCTTTTACAGCTTTATTTTTTCTCCCTGAATCTCTGATTCATTATCTCTTACTGCTTTTTATCTTTGTCTGATAATGATAGCACTAACTTAGTATAGTGTGTCCATGTGTCCATTTAGTATTAAGGAAAAGGGATACCATCATCTTTTGTATTCATTTAAGGTATACGCCCTAAAACGAGTGACCTTCACACCTACATGAGCATCTTGAACTTCCAATTTCAAAATAATGGGCATTAATATGAAGTTAGGAAGGCCGATGAGAAATCACCGCTCCAGTTGAGCCGAGGAGATCCCACCACAGGTAACTCCACAGGTGCTGGCCCAGCTTGTCACTGTGATAAACACGGAAACCTGGATTAGCCAGGTGCACACTGCAACGGGATACCAATAAAAAGTTCTTTATTGTAATGTACTGTAGACATATGCAGTCACAGGAATGAATGGAAGGTTAATATGTTTCACACATCTTGTGCTTAGTCATAACTTTATGGTATCCTGTTGCGGTGTGTGGCTGCCTATTCCAAGTTTTATTGATATGTAGTTGCCCCCTCCTTTGTGCCTGCAGCACCTTTTTTTGGATGGCTTTCCAGTATTCTTTTAACTGTACATGTGGGCATTCAGCTAAAAAGACATTTATGAGGTCAGGTACTGAAGATTGATGAGAAGACCTGGCTTGCAATTGACAATCCAATTTATTCAAATTGGCTTAAATAGTGTTGAGGTCAGAGTTCTTTGCAGGCCACTCATGTTGACCCTGCTTACTTAACCAACAACAATGTTAGGTTCTTAAAAACATTTCTTGCATATACTGTATCTGTTTATTTTATCTATGCAAAACTATTTTAACATCTATGGGATGAGCATGGCGGTGTGCAGGAGGTCAGTGCTGCTGGCCTGGTACCGTACATGATTCCTGATGCTGGCCAGGTTCCTTTCTGATGATGAGCCTACCAAGTTCTGCCCGTCAAGCCAGTGTCTGTAGATAAAAAAGTGCTGCCAGAATCTCAGAGAAGGTTCTTGAGCCCATAATTTATATCCTGCCGATGCAGAAAAAATCCACTTTATTTTCAGATTGAAAGAAAAAGACATGATTGAAAGACAAAGAACCTTCAACATTCCAGAATTCTACATAGGAAGCATCCTTGCTGTGACCACGCCGATCCCCATGCAGGGGAAAACTCCACAGATTTGTGGGGCTTTGTATCCAGAGGTCAGGGAAAGGACTCTGTACCACTTTTGTATTCCGAAATGTGATTGAGGGACAAGGTGTTGAGATGAGATATGACCTGTACAGTCCTTGAATACATGAAATCCAAGACTTGAAACTGGAGAAGAGACTGGACAGCAACCTGATGTATCTGCATGAGGCACTCCCTGAATACAGCATGTTTGATATAGACATGAAGCCAGTCATATTACTGGACCCTGAAGTTTCTGTCAACCTAATACAGGTGCAGATGAAAGCCCCACCATGGTTCAAATGCTGGAAGCAGGAAAAGTTCAACATTAAGTACTTCGTATCTGTGCCATAGCCGATTGAAGGCTACAGCGCGGCTCTAAAATGCCGGGAGTCCGTCAATAGACGTCCTCCCCTTTGGCTCATGCTGGGCAGACCCGATGTCCACAGGAGACACGCGATCTGCTCACAGAGAGCCAGAACGGGGAACCGCTGATGTAAACACGGCGGTACCCCATTCTGTGAAGGGGGGCATGCCAGATCTACTGATCCCTGTCACTGGGATCAGTTAGATCTGTCATGTCCCTGCCAACCCTGCCCCCCCCACAGTTAGAACACCCAGGGAACACACTTAACCCCTTCGCTGCCCCCTTAGTGTTAACCCCTTCCCTGCCAATGACATTCATACAGTAATCAGTGTCTATTTTTAGATCTGATAGCTGTATAAATGTCATTGGTCCCAAAAAAGTGTCAAAAACTTCCAAAATGACCAACGCAATACCGCAGTCCCAATAAAAAAAATCGCAGATCACAGCCATTACCAGTAAAAAAATAAAAATAAATAAAAACCCATAAACCAATGTCAATATTTTGTAGACGCTATAACTTTTGCGCAACCCAATCAATATACGTTGATTGCAATTTTTTTTTTTACCAATAATATGTAGAAGACTATATATCGGTCTAAACTGATGAATAACTTTGTTTTTTATTTTTTATTTTTGGATATTTATTATATTAAAAAGTAAAAAATATTGTTCTTTTTTCAAAATTGTTGATCTTTTTTAATTTAAAGCGCAAAAAATAAAAACAGAGGTGATCAAATACCACCAAAACAAAACTCTATTTGTGGGAAAAAAGGGATGCCAATTTTGTTTGGGTACAACGTCACACGACTGTGCAATTGTCATTCAAAGAGTGACAGTGCTGAAAACTGAAAATCGGTCCGGGCAGGAGGGGGTTTTAAGTGCCCAGTAAGGAAGTGGTTAAAGGCATTTAGTTTGAACAATATCTGCTGGAGAAACACATCAAAAGAGCTAAGAAGTCTGCTAAATCTTGGGAACAGTTTGATACGCTGAAGGAATATGACACATCCAACATCGAGCAACATATTGTAAGAAATATACCAGAAAATGGCAAAATCTAAAGCCAAACTCGATGTTAACAAATGGAACTATGATGCTAAGGACATTCACAAAAAATTAAAAAAAGCTTCTTATTGTATGTCTAATTTATAGGTGTACGAATACATGAAAAAGAAAAATTATTTTTGCTAACATGGAAAAAAACAAACAAAAAAAAATTATTTAACATCACTGTTTAACTCTTTCGCTGCCAGGCCCTGGGCTCCATTTTTACCCTCAGATGGCCAGGCCATTTTTGCAATTTTTCTATTGCTTTTCTATTTTTCCCTTACAGCTTTTAGAGTTTGTTAAAGACCCCCCAAAACATATATTTTCTGAAAGCACACGACCAGTAGAATACAAATAAGGTGATGCTGATTTTTAGGGCACAATGACATTTGCGTAAATGTTTATCAAAATAAAATTTTAGTTAAAAATACACTAAAATCATTATCAGCAGATAAAAACAGGGTACATAAAAGCTTAACTTGTATTTAGTTAATAAATAACAAATATTTGTAATTTTCAAATTACGCTTTTTTGCAAAATGGTGAAGACTGAACGTACACAAAATGTAAATAACCACATTTCTCTAAACATCTGAAGGTTTTCATTATTCCCTTACAGCTTTCAGAGTTTGTTAAAGACCCCCCAAACCATATATTTTCTGAAAGCATAGGACCAGTAGAATAAAAAGAAGGTGCTACTGATTTTTAAGGCCCCACGATTTTTGTGCAAATGTTTACCAAAGCAATATTTTAGCTAAAAATACACAAAAATCATTATTAGTAGACACAAACACAGCAAATTTTACAAAATCCCTGCTAAATTCCTACTAAATATAAAAGCTTAACCCGTATTGAGTTAATAAATAATAAATATTTGTAAATTTTAAATTGCACATTTTTGAGAAATAGTGGAGATCAGACATATGCAAAAGTTTCTAAGAAAATCTGGAGCTTGCTACAGATTTTTTGGGCCCTCAATAATTGCGCAAATGTTCATCATATCGCTATTTTCGCTAAAAATACACTAAAATCATTATTAGTGCATATAAACACATCATGACTTCCAAAATCCCTGCTAAATTCCCACTAAAGCATCATTCATATGTGGCATACTAAAGTATATGCCCATGAATGGCCATGCATAGCTGCTGTTCCCAATCTGACATCCTTGTGGGTGTGGGTACATGACCCCAAGCATAGACAGTGTGAGCTCTTGGACATGCATCCAGACCTAAATGGATGTAAAATTGGGAGCAATGGCTCTGTTTGTGCAGTTGCTGCATCCCAAATGGCATCAATGGGACTGCCTGCACAGAGATGCACAGAACACCTGTGCATCCCCTTAAAGGTACGCTGTGTATGCCCTGTGTGAATAAGACCTTAGGCCCCTTTCACACAAAGACACTGATCCGGTCTGCCTGTCTGTTTTTCAGATGGGCCCAATCGGAACACACATTGTTCTCTATGGAGAGGCTGATGTAAATGAACATGTGTCCGGTTACACCCACCTGCATCCAATCCAGTCCAGTCCGCTAAAAACAGACGGTTGGGCATCCCATTCATCCAGCAGATCAGATCTGATGGATATCGGCAAGTGGTCCATTTCCATCAGACTGCCCCATAGAGAACAGCAGCCTGTGTCTGTGTCTGCTCTGCATCGGTGAAGTGGACACGGACCAGCAGACTGAGCAGGCGGATCTGCTTGACAGATCTGCTTGACAGAGTCCACTCCATGTGAAAGGGCTCTTACCAGGAGCTGCTGAGGCGCCCCCCCCCCCGCAGGGTGCCGGACTCATAAGTTTGTATGAGTTTTTTTTTCAAGCCACATGATTAGAGCCTGAGGTTATAATTGGCTTAAAAAGGTTGGGCTTGGGGTGCAGAGCATTGCACCCTGAACCCACCCACTTGTGAAAATAGCAAATTAATATTCACTATTGTCTTCTGGCTTCTCCTCCTGGCCAATCAGGATGCATTGGGTTGGCCGAGAGGAGAGGCTGAGGAAGCAGTGGAGGGGTGAGTTTGGGGGGTAGCATCATCCTAGAAAGGCTGAGTGCGGGCGGACCTGGGGGGGTCTTACTTTTTTTACAGTTATTTAAAAAAAAAATTTGGGGGGCGTGAGTAGCCGGCAGAGCAGATGGTTGTACTCCTCTGAATCTCCTCTTGTCCTCCAGCCAAAACAGCGGCATTAAACCGACATCCGAGCCTCTAATTCAAGCACAACCATGGAGCAACATCCTCTCCTTCAGGGCATTATGCCCAGAAGACGGAAATCGCCCTACAAGCTTCAAAAACTCACGGACTTCTACCCGGCCCGGAGCTCCACGTGTAACCAAGATGGCTGCGACAGCCGCCGGAGCGAGGCTTCGCTCGGAGCGAACGAACCTTCGCTCGGAACGGAAGAGGCTTCGTTCGGAGCAGACGAGGAAACCTACCGACCAGATCCAAGGCTCTCCAGGCCTCTCTACGAAGGGGATCCCGGTGAGTTATCTCCACCTTTATCCCCCTCTTCAAGGAGTCCTCTTAAATCCAGACCACGAATAGACAATCTCCCCACAACAACAGGGAATCTTACCGATCACCAAGCCACCCAGTCTGCTATAGAAGCATTCCCAGCATCAGATCAACCTGCATCTGAACTTGCTATAAAGAACATGCTCCTATCCTTCAAGCAGGCCCTATACTCAGATATGATGGCTGCAGTGACCCCTCTTTCTCAAGCACTGCAACAACAGGACCGGCGACTCACTCGCACTGAAACAAGAGTGAGTGAACTGTCCCAGGCCCACAACGACATTATAAATGCTCACTCTCACCACGAAGCAATAATTCAACAACTCCAACTCAAAATCGCAGACATGGAAGATCGTTCCAGACGGAACAATATCAAGTTCCGCGGAATTCCCGAGTCGGTGACCCCGGATTCCCTTATAACCTATATCCAGCAGCGGTGAAGCACTATATTCCTACGCTTACTGACACAGAAATGGCCATAGAGAGAGCGCACAGAATCCATAAGCCAACCTTTCTTCCGGCCTCGGTACCCCCAGATGTTTTGGCCAGAATTCATTTCTCCGTAACCACAACACTGGATACCAATTGGGTTTTCCAACAAAATTAACAATTAAAAGGCAAGGCAGATCATTTATCATTAGATCCCTGGAAGAAGGCCTGGATTTACTCAAAGATTGGCACATCCTGCCAGACGACACCGGCCTGCGGGCTCTAGATTCTTCTCACCAGATGGACACAGAAGAAACACAGACATCCTAATGCAGGCTTTAATACGCACCTTTCAACTCATAGGCTCAACTCACCACCTTTGGCTGGAGTACATCGGCTTTTGTGTCCATAAACATACCCACTCTGACTTCTCACCATATTGATACTTTATTGATATGATCAACTTCCTTCCCCCAGATGGCAGTAGTTCAGTTGACTACCAGTTGCACCTGCCTTTCTAGCAGGTTTTTTTTTACCTTTGTTTTTTTTGTTATACCGTACTCTACTCCAAGTACTACTATACTCTACAATCTACATGTACACGTACTCTACGAACTCAACTTCACACTGGAAATCCCTAAAACGAAAGCTCCTCACACACCCATCCCAAGACGTAAACGAACCAAAATATGACCACCAACATCAACTGTCCAAAAAAACCGCACCAAGAATGCTCTTTTCGAAGTTTCAGATAAGATCCGAGAACACAGTTTTATATGTGCCCAAACGACTACTCAACTCTTCAACACCCCTTCATTATGGCACTTAAATTCTCATCCATGAACGTGAGGGGTCTTAACTCTCCACAAAAACGCTCCTTATTATACAAAGAAGCACGTCAACTCAAGGCAGATGTTCTCTTCATACAAGAGACTCACTTCATGACCTCCAAAACACCTCAATTTCAGCTAAAGAACTACTCTAAAACCTTTATGTCCACCAACACTAAGAAAACCAACGGAGTATTGACTGCGATTCATGACTCTCTACGGTTCACTACCCTCTCAGAAATTGCAGACCCACAGGGACGTTACCATATACTCATCTGCGAGATAAACCAAACACACTATACTCTAGTCAACGTTTATGGACCGAACTCCAAACAAATTCGCTTCTTTAAAAAACTCTTTACTAAAATAGAACCTCTCAAACAAGGTCGCCTGATTATAGGTGGAGATTTCAATGTCATCAACAACGACGACATGGACACTACAACAAAGAGGAAATCTACACACCAAACTCTTACCCCAACTCTACAATCTACAACTCTCAAGCTTACATGATATATGGAGATGCCAACATGGAACCGAAAAAGATTATACGTACTTTTCCCCACCTCACCTCTCCTATTCAAGGATTGATTTCTTTCTGACGGACAAATACACACTACAGCAGATAATGAACTCCACTATCGGTACAATTACGTGGTCCGACCACGCCCCAGTATCCATAGAAATTGGCTTTTCTTCAAAAAATATACCATCCAGATTATGGAGACTGGACCCTAATTTACTCAAGAACCCCATACACTGCAAGACAATAGAAGATGCCCAAACCCTATTTTTTGAGACTAACTCTTCTCCAGACGTACCCATAACAACTCTATGGGCAACATATAAAGCCTTTATCAGAGGCATATGCATTAAATTACAATGTATAGAGAGGAAACAGAGGTCGCGACAAATTGAAGAAGTCTTAGAATCTATTAAAAGCAAAGAAGAACTTAATAAGACTTCCCCCTCCCAACCCCTAAGCACATCCCTCCTTAAAGAAAGGAACAGACTACGCTCCCTTCTTTCACATGACTATGCTACTCAACTCAAAATAACTAAAGCAAACTTCTACTCTCTAGGCAACAGAGCTGGAGCCAAATTAGCTAAATTTGTGAAACAACAACGTCTGAAAACCGCAATAACCAAAATTATCCACCCAAGTAAAAAATCCCCTGTACACAACCCTCTGGAGATAGCTAATGCTTTTAGCGAATATTACTACTCTTATATAATTTAAAAGATGACACTTCCACACCTCAACCTACTCCAGACTCCATTCAGTCCTTCCTACAATCAGTTAACCTCCCCGCCCTATCTTCCAATCAATTAAAAACTCTCTCTATACCCATCTCTCCAACGGAAATAGAACAAGTAATTAAAACCTTACCCCAAACAAAGCACCAGGAGCAGATGGGTATGTCAATGAATTCTATAAGCATTTTGCCTCTTCTATTTCCCCATACCTCACAGACCTATTCAACCATGTCGCGACCTCTGGAGCCTTTCCTAAAGAAATGTTATTATCGACAATAACAACCATACCCAAACCTGGAAAAGATTCGGAACAAGTCCAAAACTACAGACCAATTTCTTTAATTAACATGGATGTCAAAATCTATGCCAAGATATTAGCAAAAAGACTAGCAACAGTAATTCCCTCCCTGGTCCATCCTGATCAAGTGGGGTTTATTCCCGGCCATCAAGCACCTGACGCCACAAGAAGGATTCTCTCCCTCATACACAATATGGATTTAAATCAAAAGCCTTCTCTGCTCCTTTCCTTGGATGCAGAGAAGGCGTTTGACCGCATACACTGGGGATTCCTGAAGGCAACTATGGAAAAATTTGGAATAGTGGGCTGGCTACAGTCAGCCATACTTTCCCTTTACTCTTCCCCTTCAGCTAGAGTACTAGTAGATGGAACACTGTCAAAACCTTTTGACATCACAAATGGTACAAGGCAGGGATGCCCCCTTTCTCCTATCATATTCGCCCTCCTCATAGAACCATTGGCCGCCAAAATTAGAGAAAATACACTGATTTCTGGTATCCCCTTCAGAAAAACACAAACCACAAAATAAGTTTGTTCGCAGACGACATTATATTAATGATCACAAACCCTACACAATCTCTCCCAGCCATAAAAGCAACTTTAAACCAATATTCTAATTCATCTTACTACAAATTGAATGAACATAAATCCCTGATACTAAACTTATACACACCTCCTCAGATCCAAATAAATATCTCCAAAAAATTCCCCTTCACATGGACCAACCACTCTATCCCGTACTTAGGTATCAAATTAGCCCCCTCCATCAAACAAATTCACGCTCTTAATTACATTCCTCTACTTCAAAACACCCCCAAAGACTTGCTCTCATATAGATCTGTAGACCTTTCCAGACTAGGTCGAATAGCTGTAATAAAAATGTTTACACTCCCAAAAATACTATATATCTTCAGGACTCTCCCAATCCCAACTACACAAACTCTCCTTCAAAAGTAACAGAAACTAATAAACCAATACATTTGGGCATCCAAAAAACCAAGATGTGCTACACACTTGTTATATCGGTCAACCACTGAGGGAGGAGCAAACCTGCCACACATAAAGAATTACTATCAAGCAGCACTCTTAGACCAAATATTTTACTGGTGGCAGCCTTCCAAAGAGAAAACCTGGTCCCAAATGGAAGCCATAGTAACCAAACCCCTCTCCCTCCAAAACACTCTGATTCTACACTCCTTAAACCTAAAAACTAAACCAATACAACACCCCTGTATTGTGGCTTCTCTAGAGGTCTGGAAAAACCTCCTATCAGACACAACAACACCTAAAAACTCCATCCAAATTTCTATTGACTTATTACAAGGATTAACCGAACCATTAACCCTAGATCCATGGAAGACTAAAGGCATTTCCTATCTAAAGGACTTATACCGACAAGATAAACTAGCCACATTTCCATATCTCCAAGCAAAATTTAATCTTCACCCCTCCACATACTTCACATACTTACGAATACGCCAATGTATAGTAGACCACAAACTTCCCTTAGTATCCGCCCAACCAACATCATCACTCCAATTTCTTTCAGCAGCTGAATACCCACGCAAAGGCATCTCTCACTTTTATCGACATATCAACCAAACATCAATTAGGTTCATAACATCTTCAATGTCAAAATGGGAAACAAATCTAGAACATAAAATCTCAGAACCAGATTGGAAGAAAGCCTTTACGCTCTCTTACAGAGCCTCTCGCTGTGTGAACCACTGGGAAGCATACTTAAACATTATACACGAATGGTATTTGACACCAAAAAATTCTCAAAAATATATGCGACCCACTCCCCACTATGCTGGAGATCTTGCGGAGAGACAGGTACCCTGAATCACATTCTATGGTCATGCAAGTCCATAAAACCCTTTTGGAACAAAATCTTTACACTAATTTCAGAAATATCAGGACTCATAATACAACCAGACCCCAAATTAGCCCTATTGCATATAGGACTTGAACAATTTCCCATAAATTCTAGAACGGTCATTATACACTTATTATATGCTGCAAAGGTTAACATCACTAGATGCTGGAAGACAGACAAAATCCCCTCACATGTGATTTCAGATCTCAACTTTCAATATGCAATGGAAAAATGGTTCGCTTTCAGATTCACATCAATCTCCAAATTTGATAACAAATGGAAGGTTTGGTCTCAAAACTCAAACAACTGGAACTAGTATGATAAATACTTCCACTTATACATCATATTCCTGATACGTGTAACAAACAAAACTGTTCTTTAAAATCAGTAGTACTGTAGTAATAGATACTATCCTATCCCATTCTTCCCCTTATCCTACTTGGAGTACCCTTAATTCTTCCTTCTTTTTTTTCCTCTCTCTATACCCGAGTTCACTAAACTGTCTTGGACTTTGCAATGTGGCGTAATGGCTATATCCCAGCTCCAATAAGTAGTCCATAATAAGCTTTCAATGCAATGTTGTTATAATAATGGTGAACTTGTGGTTGCACTTGTATGTATTTGCTTGTTATGCTAAAACTTCAATAAAAATGATTGAAATAAA
Organism: Glandirana rugosa; assembly: GCA_018402905.1. NCBI lineage: Eukaryota > Metazoa > Chordata > Amphibia > Anura > Ranidae > Glandirana > Glandirana rugosa. The sequence goes on from BLSH010160080.1 coordinate 53,945, forward strand.
ATTTTTTTTTTTTTGGGGGGGGGGGGGGTCTTTGGTGAGATATCAGAGGTCTTAACCCCCATATCTTTTTTTTTGAGACAGAGAAAGGGACTGAAGATAGTCCTTTTATCTGCAGCACTTTACTTGAATTAATAAGAAATATGTATAGAGATTTCTCATTCATTCATAAAATGACAGTCTGACACATAGTAACACTCAAGGTTTACTATGTATCAGCTGTCAGTGAATATAGGAGCGATCGTTACCTATGTACACTGTATTACAGGGGGGAGCTTGGTAAACACATGTTTACCAAGCCCCCCAAGCCCCAAATTCACCAACACCTCTCCCCCCACACCGCTTCCCAGCCTGACAGCTAGCCAAAGCTTTGTGAAGGCAGAAGATACAGACAGCGGGAGGGAAGGAGGGATGCTGTCTGAGCAGGCCAAGATCGGGGGTGCGGGGGCTGGTACGGGGGGCTATCTGACTGACTGACACATCTGGATCCCCCTAAGCCCCATGCAGCACCTGAAGCCGGCGGGAGTGGAAGAGGTGGGATGCCTGATAATGAGGGTAACTGCAGGGATCCAGTTTGTGGGGGGGTCGGATCGGGTGGGGGGTAATCAGTGGAACTCCACTGTCCCAATGAACATTGATTATTTTTAATCCTCGTGCTGCTAGCATTAGTAAATAGATACAAAAGTATACCATATTTACTTGTTTTTTTTTTTTTTTACATTTCTTTAGCTACTTCCTGGTTTCCATGCCTAGGCAAATGATGTCATACATCCCAGGAGTTTTCAGTAGAGGAGGAGGGATTTTCTCAGTTAAGCACACTCAACTGCTTGCATGCTTGAGCTAAGGGCAGATGGATTCCAGGAAGAAATTGCTACATGCATCATCTGCCTTACTCAAGATGGCCACAGCCAGAAACGCTAGGGGGTTCTTTTTCAAAGCGATGTCTCAACAAAATAAAGCATAGAGACATGAATGGATGGGGGAGCTTGCTGTGAATATTTTTTTTTTAACACATTTTATTGAGTTATAAAAGTCAAAACAAGAATTGCGATACAATAGAAGCAATAGATCCAAATGAGAGTTAGCATAAAACATAGATAATCATGACATAGGTGAGGGCAGGGGAAACCAAGGGGGAGGGGTATGGGGGGGGAAGTGGGAAGGAATGGGGAAGGAGGGAGGGGAAGGGGTAAGGGTGGGAGGGGGGAGTGGAGGAGGGGGGTGACCACTATGGAATATATAAAAGGGGTCAAAATAACATTCAGAGGCACGTCTTCAGTTATTGCTCAGTTATAGTTCCTTTATCTGCCGATATCTAAAGATGCTGGACAGCGCGGTTGACTTAGTTTGTTAGGGGAAGGTTACATCCAGTCCATTCAATCTAATCATCGGCCGGCTAGAGCCGGTAGGGTAGTGGTGGATAGTAGGGGTAGTAGGAGAAGGGCATAAAATGACCATTACTGTAAGGCATTCCAAGCATTATCCAAGAGGTGGGGTCAGGAAGTCGACCCTGGGGTAGGTGGAGGCGTGATGTGGGATTGATTGAGAAAGGTTTCCCAAATTCTGTTTAATTTGCTCCTATCGCACCCATTTAGTGAGCAGTCCAGAAGTTCTTTCTGGTAGAGTCCCATAAGGTGTGACTTTACCATTGCTATGGTAGGAGGAGATTTTGAGGTCCATTGTTGAAGGATGACCCTCCTTGCCAGCATGAAGCAATAGGTGAGCCAATGCCTATGTTTACGAAGAACAATAGCGTTTTTGTTTTGGGTACCTGGAAAGGGATTGTCCATGAAACCAAAGAGTAGTGGGAGTGGGTCTTTACAGGGGGAATAGCCCGAGACTCGATTGGCTAGAGTTTCCACTTGTAACCAAAAGGTGTTGATAACAGGGCATTCCCAAAGTCTGTGTTTTAGTGACGGTTTATAGGCAGAGCACCAAGAGCATTGGAAGGGTGTTGGGGAAGACCTGTCCGTT
>BLSH010160080.1:60494-73539 GCA_018402905.1 Glandirana rugosa
GGGATGGTAGTATCCACGTCGATACTTATTGGTCCTTCTGTCCCTCGGTCCAGTGGCCGTCGGAATATGGGAGGGGGCTCTGAGAGTGGGGTGTGGAGAGGTGTATAAGTGCCTCCGGGAGGTTAAACAACTACAGACCTCCGTTCGGTTAGGAAATCCGTTCGTTATGTGAAAGATAAGAGTGGGAGTAGGGTCGAACAGTGCCTATCTGATAAAGGAGACGAGGGGTAGGTAACAGGTGTTACAGAGGCTGGGGGTCTATGATCTGTAACGGTAGAGGCTAGTGAATGGATGGGGAGCAGAGGAAATATTCTATCCGTGACAAGCTGTGATGAGGGTGAGAATAGAAAGTGTGTTGCTTGCCTAAAGGATTGGCTTGCCTCCAGACATCAACAAATTGGAGGGCCTCCGTGAATATGTGGAGAGGTGTGGGGTGAGAGTCTCGGGGGAGGGTATAAGGCTGCCGGTGACCTGGCTCCCTGTCTTCCTGGTTATTCATAGCTGCACCTATGATGGTAGGGAGATGTATAGAGGGGGCTAGGCATGATGTGAGCTTTTGGAAGAAGTTGTTGGTGGGAGAGTTGGGGGCGTAAATATTTGCTAGGACCATTTCTTTAGTTTTAAGTTTGAGTTTCAAGATGAGGATTCTGCCATCCTCGTCTTTTTCCTCTGAGAGGACCTCACATTGAATGTTTTTATGAATCAGCAGGATCACTCCCGCTTTATTTCTGGGTGAGGGCGATCCGAAAATTTGTCCCACCCAGAGTCTACGCATTCGGGGAAAGTCTGCTGCCTTGAGGTGTGTCTCTTGAAGGAAGGCTATGTCAGCCTTCAGACGTTTAAGGTGGTGCAAAACCGCCATCCTCTTGTTAGGTGATCTAAGCCCTTTAATATTCCATGAGATGATTTTCAGGGTGGGTGTACTCGGAGCGGACTATCATAGTGTGTATAAAGATGGTTGTGACGGGGTAAAGGGATTCGAATGAATTTATCATAGCAAGTGGATGTAAGACTGGGGGGTTTAGCGTGCCAGCTCAAGTTGGGTGAGAACCAAAGATGCACAGTCCCATAGTGGTTTGAGACACAATAAGGGGATAACATAAATGAACAAACAATAAGGAGCAACAGTATAGGCTTCACGTCTTTCCTCATGAGGAACCTACCACATGAACAGCGTTACCGGAAAAAAACGTAGGTGGTACCGATCACGGAACAGCGAACCCGGGAAAGAAGGGGGCGAGAGATGCCCTCCGCAACGTCCAGTAAGGACGAAGGGGGGGAGAGGGGAAATATGTAACCGTATTTTCAGCACCTCCTGCAGATTTCCGGCAAGGCTAAGTGGAGGACCGGTGGTATGGGGGGAGACAGAGATTTTGGCACAATAACTTAATCAGTAGGCATTTTTTTACAGGATGGAGTAAACCAGACTAAGTAATATCAGACAGGTTAATAACAGCCTCCAGGAGACATAAGTGCAGATCCTGAGGTAAACTTATCCGAGGAATAGAATAATAGGAACTAAATTAACAAATAAACCTTGGGGTATCCGAGGATTCTCGGGCATGGTGATTCAAGAGCGATCCTCTCGGACTGGTCTAGATGCATAGCGAGGCCTTTTTGGCGAGTCTTTTCTTGGGCTGCGGACGTCTCGGAGCCCGGAGACATAGCATTGGAGGGTGGAGGGTGTGTGTCCATCGGGATATGGAGGTAGGCCTGAACATAGTCGGCCGCTTATTCTGGGTGGTTGAACATCTTAGCAGTGCCAGATGAGTCGGTGAATCTTAAGGAGGCCGGATAGGAGAGCGTAAACTTGATTCCTTTTTGGTATAATGCTGCACAGACCGGTTGGAAGGCTTTACGTCGTCGGGATGTTTCTTGTGAATAATCCGCAAAGATTAGAAGTTTGTGGCCTTCGAACTGTAGGGATTTTGCATTCCTGAATGACCGAATGATGGCTAGTCGGTCTGTGTAGTTAAGGTATTTTGCGATGACTTGGCGGGGAGAACGGCGCTCATTCGATGGGGCTCCCATGCGGTGCGCTCTTTTGACCGTGCAGGGTTTGCCGATACCTAATGCTTGGGGTATGCGGATCTCGCAAAGGTCTTGTAGGGAGCCGGCGTTATATGATTCTGGGAGGCCCACAATCCTTAGGTTGTTCCTGCGAGAGCGGTTTTCCAAGTCATCGATCTTATCGAGAAGGAATTGCTGTGTTTGTTGAAGTTGCTGTTCCCTGGTTAGTGTGGTTTGCACTTCATCTTCCACGTTAGAGACGCGGTTTTCCAGCTCACCTATTCATTGGGTGTGGTCCTGTAATTCTTTCTTGAGTTGTGCCATGCCAGTCGCTATGGCCCTTTCAACTGTCGCAGTGATAGTAGGGTTAAGTAAAGCTGCCACACCTTGGGCCAGTCGAGTGTATTGGTCCTCTGTAGTTTCTATCATTCCCGCACTCGGAGAAATCAAAGGGGGAGGTGCCGCCATGTGCTGCATCTGCGACCCATTTTCAGCGACCGGGTCCATAGTCGAATTGTCCGAACGAAGATTCGGTGCCGCGGTTTCCGAACGAAGGTTCGTTGCAGCCGAACGAAGGTTCGTTGCAGCCGCTTCTGAGCGAGGATTTGGCGCCGCGGCCGGCCCGCCGTGTAGGACGAACGTATCCATCTCCGGATGGTTCCCGGGTGTGCTCTAGTGAACGGAGTATCGAAGTAGGGCTCGATGGGCGCCCGGATCGGTATATTACTGGTTTTATAAGCAGATGTATACCGGAGCTGCCGTCCTTCACTCCTTCCTCATCATGAGCCGGAACCGGAAGTGCTGTGAATATTAAAAATGAATCAAATAGTGGTTTTGGTTTGTGGTGCTCAAATGCAGTGAAGATCAGCTTTAAGTCACAACAGTAAAGCCACAGCAGTAGAACAATGTTTACTATCTAAAAATAACCGGTTTTAGGGGTAAGGTTGCTTTCAACTGTAGAAAATATGCCATAAAGACTATAGTAATCCAATTATTACAGCACTCCTACTAAACTTAAAATATACTTTAGAAATCGCCTCAAATGATAAGGGTTTTGGGGCATGGTGACATTTCTCTGTCTATTCCACAAACACACAGTGAAGAAAAATGCACATTCAAATAATAATAGCAATAAACTTGGTAAATGTAGGTTCTCAGTGCATCTATGTTACATATATGAGCTTTATTCCATCTTAGCTAACCAATATTTCAAGGTTCCATTCATCAATTTCATGCTCATGTTTGAGATTTGCCTAGATAACAAAGAGCAATCTTATTGTGGTCCACCATTAGCTTTAAAATTATTTTTATGAATGTAAAAGCGCTAAACAACATGTATAAAGGAACTATGTCATGGATATAAACACAAATCACCCTGTCTGACATTCTTTCACACAAGAGACCAATTTTAACTACATTTTCACACAAAGATTTTCCTCATATCTACTTGTCCAGTATGCCTTCTAAAAAGGTGGGAAGTAATGATTGCCATAAAGAATTCAGTGATTTTCTAATCCTTTATTATGAATTGAGCACATACATCGTTCTAATTTACAAGATAAACAGCTTCAAGTACATGCTGGTGAATGTTTATCTGTCAAGTGTCTGACAACTCATTTGGAATTTGGAAAAAATGGTAAATAATTGTTAGGGCAGATATGCAACTTAGTCTAATTCAAAGAAAAACTTACCTGAGGTCTCAATTACTTTCCTCGTACTCCAGATCTCTGGACAAGTTTCTTCTCCAAAAAGTGTATGAATGATATGAATGATAACACAAAAACATTTCTTTCACTCGTGGTTAGTGTTTGGTTGAAGACATTTATTATCAATCAACTGTGTTTACTCTTTTAAAATCATAATGACAACAGAAACTACCCAAATGACCCTGTTTAAAAGTTTACATACCCTGATGATTTTGGCGTGATAACATGCACACAAGTTGACACAAAGGGATTTGAATGGCTATTAAAGGTAACCATCCTGATCTGTTTGCTTGTAATTAGTATGTGTGTATTAAAGGTCAGTGAGTTTCTGGACTCCTGACAGACCCTTGCATCTGTCATCCAGTATTGCACTCTGTTTCTGGATTCTGAGTCATGGGGAAAGCAAAAGAATTGTCAAAGGATCTGCGGTAGTCGACCTGTATAAAACAGGAAAGAGATATAAAAAGATATCCAAAGAAGTGAGAATGACAATCAGCAGTGTTAAAACTCTAATCAAGAAGTGGAAAATTAGGGGTTCTGTTGAAACCAAACCACGGTCAGGTAGACCAACTTAAATTTCAGACACAACTGCCAGGAATATTGTTTAGGATGCAAAAAAAACCCACAAATAACTTCCGCTGAAATACAGGACTCTCTGAAAACATGTGGTGTGGCTGTTTCAAGATGCACAATAAGGAGGCACTTGAATAAAGATAGGCTGCATGGTCTAGTCACCAGAAAAAAAAAACATTACTATGCAAATGCCACAAAGTATCCCACTTACAATATGCCAATCAGCACAGAGACAAGCCTCAAACCTTCTGGCACAAAGTCATTTGGAGTGATGAGACCAAAATTGAGCTTTTTGGCCAAAACCATAAACGCTACATTTGGAGAAGAGTCAACAAGGCCTGTGAAACACGGAGGTGGGTCGCTGATGTTTTGGGATTTGTGAGCTGCAAAGGCAAAGGAAATTTGGTCAAAATTGATGGCAAGATGAATGCAGTATGTTATCAAAAAATACTGGAGGAACATTTGCATTCATCAGCCAGGAAGCTGCGCATGGGACGTACTTGGGCATTCCAACATGACAATGATCCAAAACACAAGGCCAAGTCAACCTGGCATTGGCTACAACAGAATAAAGCGAAGGTTCTGGAGTGGCCATGTCAGTCTCTTGACCTCAATATCAATGAGCCACTCTAGGGAGATCTCAAACTCATACAAGACAGCCCAAGAATTTCCAGGAACTGGAGGCTGTTTGCCAAGAGGAATGGGCAGTTTACCATCTGAGAAAATAAAGAGCCTCATCCACAAATACCACAAAAGACTTCAAGCTCTCATTGATGTTAAAGGGGGCAATGCACGGTATTAAAGAAGAAGCAAACCCTGATGGGTTTTGCTTCCTCTTTGTTTCTCCTGATTACCCTGCAATATAAAAGCATAATAGACTAGTATGCATCACATACTAGTCTATTATGTGACACTTACCTGACATGGAAACCCGCGATGTCCCCGCTCCAGGAAGCATCCAACTTCGCCCTTCTTCCTTCCGGGGGCCGCGGAATCCGGCTCTGAGATTTGCCAAAGCTGCGTGACGTCACTACCGCGCATGCCCTTGGGAGCCACCAATCGCTGCATGCTGTCAGTAAAGAAAGGGCACGGAGGCCGTTTCTTCACTGCACATTTGCCCGATGACATGGGCACATGCGAGTACACTGCATATCTCCTGAACTGTGCAGGTTTGGGAGATATGCAGGGAACCTACAGGTAAGCCTTATTATAGGCTTACCTATAGGTTAAAGTGGTTGTCAAGACTTGACAACCACTTTAAGAACTGGATTTAAACTTTTGATCAGGATCATTTGGGTAGTTTCTGTTGTCATTATGATTTTAAAATAGTAAACAAAGTTGATTGATTTAATAAATGGCTTCAGCCAAACACTAACCCACGAGTGAAAGAAAAGTTTTTGTGTTATCATTCATATTCTCTGAAAAATGGCCAAGAAACCATAAATTCTGCGAGGGTATGTAAACTTGTGAGCACAACTGTACATAAGAAATTCACACTATCATGTGGTTGGAACATATGCCCATCTCCTTCAGCATTACCTGCAACAAAGTGTCTTTATATGGTAAAATAATTTATATTTAATGATGTACATTCAATGCCACAAAATATTAAAGCTTATGGAGACCATCTCCAAAAGATTATTTTAAATAAATGCACCCTTTGTTGTGGACCCTTTTGTGTTTTGGAATTCACACAGTTTACATCAGAGGTATTCTTTTGAAAATGAGCAGTACAGCACATTATATGACTTGAAAGATGACTCTTCTATATCTATATATATGATTACCAATTTCCTACATAAAACTAATATACCGTGATTGAAGGAAAAACATCTTTCAACAACACTATCAAAACCCTACTGCTACATACATCTTTTGGTCAAGATGAATTCTATAGGAAATACTATATCTTTCCAGCCTAAAATGTTATTGCTACAGTAATAACTTTCCCCAAACCTAGAAAGCAGTATGCATTTCCACAAAACATTCAGAAGCGTTCCCTATTAAATTATGACCTAAACATATTCTCAAAAATTATTGCGAAAAAAATACCTTGCCCATTCTCATTAAAGAGTATCAAATCTATAGGTATAGTCTATTTTTTTTTTTTTTTTTTAGTTATTCGAAAGGCCCATTGTGTGCCTGATCTTCTCCTGGCTTTGAATGCAAAGTAGGCACTTCTGTAGAAATAATACGGGGCAGCATATTTGTAGCATAAAATATCAGAAATTGGCATGCAATTTTGGATAAAGGGTCAAAAGACATACCTCGTGAACAGCAATAACCCAATATTACATTTGTTACCAGTTAAAAACTTGAAGAAAACTTGATGATGATGTTCCCAGGGATGAATGCATCCAATTATCTAGTATATTAACCATAGAGGAGGGGCTTTATTAACCAGCCAAATTAGGGGCCACTTGGACCAGAAAGGCCTCATATAGCACTATATTTTAGAGAATGTATAATTTTATCACCAAACTTTATCATAAATTATACATTCTCTATATTATAGTGATGTATGAAAACATATTGGATTATTGGATACATTAACTGCTGGGTATATTGCCAAATGTAATATTGGGTTATTTCTGTTTAGGAGATAGGTCTTTGCCAATTTTTGATATTGTATGCTACAAATTTGCTGTGATTTGCATTGCAGATTATTGTTTCCCTTGTATTCCTGAAGCAGAATTTGGGATATCCCGATACTTACTTTAACAACTTCATTACCAGGTACTTAGAACACTTCCCGCCCAGACCAATTTTCAGCTTTCAGTGCTCTCACAATTTGAGTGACAATTACTCAGTCATGCTACACTATATCCAAACAAAATTTGTATCATTTTTTTCTCACAAATAGAGCTTTCTTTTGGTGGTATTTAGTCCCCGCTGGGTTTTTAATTTTTGCGATAAAAGCGAAAAAAGAGTGAAAATTTTGAAAAAAAAACACTTTTTTTTATTTTGTACTGTAAAATTTTGCAAAAAAGTAATTTCCTTCATAAATTTGGGCCAAAATGTATATTGCTACATATCATTGGTAAAAATAACCCAAATTGGTGGATTTTATTTAGTCTGTGTGAAAGTTATAGAGTCTACAAATTATGGTGCAAATCACTGAAAATTGATCACACCTGATGTACTGAAGGCCTATCTCATTTCTTGAGACACTAACAGGCCAGGAAAGTACAAATACCCCCAAAATGACCCCTTTTTGCAAAGTGGACATTCCAAGGTATTTAGTAAGAGACATAGTGAGTTTTTTCACGGTTTCATTTTTTCCCACAATTCTTTGCAAAATTATGTTTATTTTATTTTTATATTTTTTCACAAAATTGTCATTGTAACAGGTTATTTCTCTCACATGGCATATGCATACCACAAAGTACACCCCAAAACGATACCACATGTGTGGGACATTTTCACAGCCTGGCCACATAGAGAGGCACAACATGCAGGGAGCACTATCAAGTGTTCTAGGAGCATAAATTACACATCTCATTTCTCAACCACCTATTACACTTTTTAAGGCCCTGGAACACCAGGACAATGGAATTGCCCACAAAATGACCCAATTTTGGAAAGCTAACACCCCAACGTATAATCTATGAGGCATAATGAGTCTTTTGAATAGTTAATTTTTTTCCAGAAGTTTTTGGAAAATGTGAAGAAAAAATGAAAACAAATTTTTTTTACACAAAGTTGTCCATTTATAAGATCTTTCAAACACATAGCATGCACATAGCTAAAATGACACCCCAAAATCCATTCTGCTATTCCTGAGTATGGCGATACCACATGTGTGAGACTTTTACACAGCCTGGCCACATACAGAGGCCCAATATTGACCTAGCACCTTCAGGCATTTTAGAAGCATAAATTACACATCACGTTTTTCTACCACCTATTTTTGAAGGCCCTGGAGCACCAGGACAATGGAATTACCCACAAAATGACCCCATTTTGGAAAGCTAACACCCCAAGGTATAATCTATGAGGCATAATGAGTCTTTTGAATGGTTCATTTTTTCCAGAAGTATTTGGAAAATGTGTAAAAAAAAATGAAAACGCATTTTTTTTACACAAAGTTGTCCATTTATAAGATAATTCTAACACATAGCAATGCACATAGCTAAAATGACACCCCAAAATCCATTCTGCTACTCCTTCTGAGTATGACGATACCACATGTGTGAGACTTTTACACAGCCTGGCCACATACAGAGGCCCAACATTGAACTAGCACCTTCAGGCAGTTTAGAAGCATAAATTACACATCTCATTTCTCAACCACCTATTACACTTTTGAAGGCCCTGGAGCACCAGGACAATGGAATTTCCCACAAAATGACCCCATTTTGGAAAGCTAACACCCCAATGTATAATCTATGAGGCATAATGAGTCTTTTGAACAGTTCATTTTTTCCAGACGTTTTTGGAAAATGTGGAAAAAAAATGAAAATGCATTTTTTTTACACAAAGTTGTCCATTTATAAAATATTTCTAACACAGACCATGCACATAGCTAAATTGACACCCCAAAATCCATTCTGCTACTCCTCCTGAGTATGGCGATACCACATGCGTGAGACCTTTACACAGCCTGGCCACATACAGAGGCCCAACATTGAACTAGCACCTTCAGGCATTTTAGAAGCATAAATTACACATCTCATTTCTCAAACACCTATTACACTTTTGAAGGCCCTGGAACACCAGGACAATGGAATTACCCACAAAATGACCCCATTTTGGAAAGCTAAGACCCCAATGTATAATCTATGAGGCATAATGAGTCTTTTGAATGGTTCATTTTAGTATGGGGATACCTCATGTGTGAGACTTTTACACAGGCTGGCCACATACAGAGGCCCAACATTGAAGCAGCATCGTCAGGCATTTTAGAAGCATAAATTACATATCTCATTTCTGAACCACCTATTACACTTTTGTAGGCCCTGGAGCACAAGGACAATGGAATTACCCACAAAATGACCCCATTTATGAAAGTTAACACCCCAACGTATAATCATATAGAGGCCCAACATCCAAATAGCACTTCCAGGTGTTCTAGGAGCATAAATTACACATACCATATTTGTAACACATAGCATGTACATACCAAATAACAAAAGATTACCTGTGGTTTTAGTAGTGCAGTGGTCCACAGAGGAGGACATCGGTCAAGGCAGCAGGCAGGGATGTGGTCAGCGACAACAAAAGCAATCGTCCAAGCAGCAGGCAGGAATATTGTCCATAGTACAAGCAGAAATACTGTCAGCACAGCCAAAGCATTGGTCCAGGTAGCAGGCAGAGATGTCAAGGCAGAAATACTATTCATAGTCAGTAGAGGCAGCAGGCAGAGATATGGTCAACACAGCCAATGCATTGGTCCAGGCAGCAGGAAAAAACATGGTCCATAAAGTCCTGGGTCATTACAGGCAGCAATATGGTCAGCACAGCCAAAGTATTGGTCCAGGCAGCAGGAAGAAAGGTACATAAAGTCCTGGGTCATTACAGGCAGCGATATGGTCAGCACAGCCAAAGTATTGGTCCAGGCAGCAGGAAGGGCCATCAAGCTTAGGGCCAGGGGGACAGGGGTAGAGGCTTCTCCCACCCAAACGCTTTGAAGCCTCAGGGAAACCAGACCCTGTTCTAGAACACAGAAAACCAAACACTGGTTTTCTATACTCCGAACGCTTTCTGGAGCCCCTCACATATGTGAGACCCCTGTGCACTAATGTATAAGGGCAAAAGATCAGTCCAAGTGGCAGGCAAAAACATGGTCAATCAACAGGCCGAGGTCATACACGTGGATGTCAGAAACGTGGTTTGAAATGGCAGGCAAAGACATCTTTGGTAAACATGCCAGGGTCAGTTAACGTTGAGGTCAGAAACATGGTTTGAAACAGCAGGCAAAGACATTGTCGGTAAACAGGCCAGGGTCAGTTGACGTGGTAGCAAGCAAATGATCCACACAGGTATTTGAAACGGGAAATGGCAGTCTATAGTCTATATTGGGAACTAATATGTGATTTGTTTATGTAATTTTTGAAACAATGTCCTATGCACAGGACAGGTTGGGAGGGACAGTCGGGGCAATAATAGGCGGTATCTCTTCTGACGCCTTTGCTGGATTCTGTGGGGGGATGGGGAAGGGATAATGTTGCTCGTGGAGTCGACTCACACTGCCAGAGCAAATACTTTCTGGGATGGGTCCTTGCTGATAAATGAGGGCAGTAATAATTTTTTCAATGTATTTGAAGTAGGTGAGGGATTGGCTTTCGGAGGATTTTTGGCAACACACAAACAAATTATACATGGCCATATGAAAAAGGTGAAATGCGGCTTTCTTATACCAAAAACAGGACTTACGGGTAGATAAATAGGGCTGTACCACCTGGTCATTTAAATCCACCCCCCCATGAATAGATTGTAATGGTGGACGCACTTGGGCTTTACAAAGGGGCCATGTCTTCTTTGGATCTCCACCGAGTTGTTATCGTGGATAGGGGAGAGGATGTAGACATCTTTCTTGTCCCTCCACTTCATGGCCAATACCTCTTAATTTCTCATGAAGGCAGATTCCCTGTTTTGTAGCTTTCAGGTAATGAGATTTTGTGGGAAGCCCTTTCTGTTTTTCTTGAAGGTGCCGCAGGCCAGGGCTGTCTTTTGATAAAGATGGCGAAATAGGGGCAGGCTGGTATAATAATTATCCAAGTATAGGTGGTGTCCTTTTCCAAAGAGGGGGTATGCCAGCTCCCAGACAATCTTTCCACTGGTCCCAATATATGTGGGGCAATCACGGGGCTGGAGTTGGGAGTCTTTACCTTCGTAAATTCTGAAGGAGTACACATAGCCAGTGGATCGATCGTACAACTTGTTAAGTTTTACTCCATACCTGGATCTCTCACTGGGTATGTACTGCTTGAAATTCAGCCGGCCAGTGAAATGGATAAGGGACTCATCCACACACATATTTTTATCTGGGATGAAAACTTGGGCGAATGTCTGTGAAAATGAATTAATTATGGGGCGTAACTTATTTATCATGGTTGGGGGGATTTCGGGGAGGGCACTGCGAATTATCAGTAAAATGGAGGAAACGCATTATCATTTTGTATCTTGTCCTGGACATGACAGCTGAGTATATGGACATGTGATGGATTGGGTGGGTGGACCAATACCCATGGAGTTAATTTTTTTGCGTAATCCCCATATTCAGTGTGAGGTCCAAAAATATTTTTAATTCATGCAGTGTCAGACGTCACCAATGGAACATGCGGGCATAAGAAGAAGTGGGATTGGCAGCAATGAATTGTTCTGCGTACAGATTGGTTTGGTCCACCATACTCTGTAGCAATTCGGGGGTGAAAAACAAATAAAAGTAGTCCAATGGGGCAAAATTTGTGGTGTCAACCTGCACACCTGGTTGTCCGGTGAAATTGGGGACTATTGCAGACCCTGAGTTGGCGGGCAACCACACAGGGTTTGCCAGGCCATCGGGTAGGAAGGACTGGGCCCGGGCACGGATTAGGGTTCTTGGGGTTGGGCGTGTAGTTCCAGTGCTAGTACTGGGCTCTTCTTCCTGGGGTCTGGTGCTGCTGGTGGTGGGCAGGTCTTCAGTTCTTGTGCCTAATTGTCTCATTCTTTTAGGAGGGGGGGCAGTTTCCTCAGCTGAATCGGACTCTGATCCACTGCCCTCTATTGGCTCATACTCTGAACCAGAATCGTTTGATGAGAGCTCCCCCCTGCTCTCATCATCCGACATGGCAAGAATTTCATACGCCTCCTCAGGGGTATATCCTCTTTGAGACATGATAGTGGGCCTGGTGAATATACTGATGGCAGTACTGATGGGTGGCGGTATTGGTGGTGGACTTGCGTTTAGCGGTACCGGTGGCTGTACTGGTGGCTGGCCTGTGTGGCGGTACCGATGATGGAACTGGTGGCCGATCTGAAGATACGGATGGCTGCACTGGTAGCGGATTTGTTTAGTGGTACCGGTGGCAGTACTGGGGGCTGGCCTGTGTGGTGATATGGATGGCTGTTCTGGTAACGGATCTTTTTAGTGGTACTGGTGGCGGTACTGGTGGCTGGCCTGTGTGGCGGTACCATTGGTGGATCTGGTGATATGGATGGCTGTTTAGTGGTACCAGTGGCTGGCCTGTGTGGTGATATGGATGGCTGTTCTAATAGCGGATCCTGTTTAGTGGTACCAGTGGCGGTACTGGTGGCTGGCCTGTGTGGCGGTACTGTGTAGGAGTACCGATGGCGGTACTTGTGGTGACAGATGGGCTGTGTGACAGGTTCTCTTTATTGGGGGGCGTGTTGTGTTGTGTACAGTACAATACTGACAGTAGACAGACACTGACTAAACTCACTTATCCCTGCTCTGCTCTCTCCTCACGCGATCGGTGTGTGAGGAGAAAACATATTTTGTGTCGGCTAGTGTCGTACGACCATTCGCCGTCGCACGGCGTTCACGTACGACACGCGCGCGGGCCACCACGCGGGTGTACTAGCCCCCCCTCGCCCACAGGGAACCTGTGTAGCGAAAGGGCTAGACATTTGTCGGTTACTTTAACCGACACAGTGTTTACATTTGTTTTTTTTCATTGACAGACTAGGGACGAAAAAGAGGAGTGTGTGGCTAGCGCACTCCTCTCTCGTCTCGTCCCTATTCACTCAAATCAGTCACAGACAGATGACAGTCATAACATGACATGTGTTGTGTTGTGCGGGGGGTTATTTCT
>BLSH010160080.1:73549-93263 GCA_018402905.1 Glandirana rugosa
GCCCTCCTCACGCCTCTGCTCACTCCGAAGTCCTCGTCGGCAGCGACCTGGCCCTCTGTCCATTCAATGACAAATAATTTTCAGTCGTGAAAAACATCGACGAATGAAAATTATTTGTTTTTTGTCACACCTTGAGGCGAAATTTACGAAAAGGTGTATGTATAATAATAAATAATGTCCATGAATATATAGTTAAAATGTGTCACAAAATGTGTATATAACGTGTACATGTATTCAGGGACGGGAGTTCCTCGAATGTTAGATTCCAGGGATTGAGTTTAAGTATGTATCTGTATGATTCTCTGTTAATTGGATGGATGTACAGAAACCTCCACCCCCCCTAGACATCACGGGTCTCATTTGGGTGCGTCCGTGTCCCTCTTGTACGTTTGAGGTCCGTCCACCACGGTAACAACTCTAAACTTGACTGCTGACACCACAACGATCCACCTCCACGATTGACACGACGAGGTGTATATCTGAATTATATGTAGTTGGGTGAAGTCTATGGGGTCATGAAATTAAATTACTTAATTGTCATGTATTAAGATAATAAACTAATTGGTGAAGAGCGGGCCGCATATCTCTTTACTACAGGCCCGCCTCCCAAGTAATAGGACTGACCTGCAGATAACTGCAGGAGTCTTATTCGGCGATCGCGCGCGGGCACCCTCGCACGTAGCGCCGCTAGTACGATCTCAACAATGGCACCACCTGCCTGGAGTTTGCATGTTCTCCCTGTGCCTGCGTGGGTTTACTCTGGGCACTACAGATCCCCCCCACCTCCAAAGACATGTAGGTAGGTTAATTGTCTCTTAGTATGTCTATGTATGAATTTGAGTTAGGGACCTTAGATTGTAAGCTCCTTGAGGGCAGGGACTTATGTACATGTGCAATATATGTGTAAAACACTGTGTAAAATTGATATATAAGTACCTGTAATAAATAATAATATGTATGTGGAAAAGCATTTAAAGCGGAGTTCCACACTGTTTTTTGTTTATTAAAAGTAAGCAGCTACAAAAAGTGCTGACTTTTAATAAACAGTAACTTACCTGTCTCCCGGTCCAGCGACGGCTGCTCCTGAAGCCTCACTCGTCTCCGCACTCCTCCCGACGGCCCCGCCATTCCTAGTGTGGGCACCCGGCCTGGCTTCACGGCCGGTCACCCACTGCGCATACGCGAGTCACGCTGCGCATCCCTAGTGGCCAGGCAATGAGGGAGGGGCCGCCTAGGAGGAGAGGAGGAGTCGCCTAGGCGGCCCAGAGGCGGAAGGTGAAAGAGGGACAGGAAGTCCCTCTGAAACCTGGGGACACACTCCCCCCCCCAAAAAAAATCACATGCCAAATGTGGCATGTAAGGGGGTGAGGAGTGCTCAAAGCGGAAGTTCCATTTTTGGGTGGAACTCCGCTTTAACAAGTGTTTTACTTTTAATACTTCTAATGATATGAATACAAATACATTATTTTATTCAATATTGTTATGATTTGGTACCTTTAAAGTCCTTTACATTTTTTTTTTTTCTGTTAGGGTTCCTCTATAAACTAAATTATGTAACTCTGTTGCTACAGATAAGGTTGTTTCAATAGTTTATACTATAGAAACTTCATTCAAATCTACACAAAATTGCCTCTTTACCCTAAACTGGCAAAAGTATCTTTAGGCCATTCTTTTTAAACTCTTCAGTTAAAATATCCAGTATTGAGGATATATTAGAATTAAACGGTTATTGTTTTCACTTTTATGGTACCATAGTCATTTGGTATGTGTTATATTTTATTGTACGTGTTACTACAGAAGCAAAAAAATTATAATTTCTATAGTTTTTTTTTTTAAGCACACTAAATCATGCTTTGAAGTTTTCAGTATGGCTACATTGTTTAGAATCTTTGGTGTTGGTAACAATATGCTTGAGCCACATTAAGCATTATATAACAGTCCACAGATTAAGTTTAAAGTAATTCCATGTCCTTGCATATAAGTCACCCATGAAAATTGCAAATATTTTTCAGGAAGCAGAAATGTATTATTTGATGAGAGATCTGCAAGGACACATGTAAAACGTTAAGAACAAATAGTAAGGCCTTATGATGTCAAAGTAAAGCCAAGCCATCATCAAGAAGCGGGAGGAGCCACCACACCATATGAACATTGTCAGAGTATAAAAGGTAGATACTAAAATAAGGTTCTTCAGATAATTGGTTGGGTATTTGTCCTAAAAATCTCACACCAGTAATCTCAATCATGAAGCTTGCACTAGCTTTCCTGCTTCTGGGCATTTGCCTTGGTAAGACTTATTTTTACTAACATATGCTTCAATTAAGGTAAAGTAACCTTATAGTTTATTTAAAAACCAAACTTTTTAAAACTTTGAATGGAGTAAAAAGCTTTTTTTATATTTTTATTGCTGTTTGTATTTCTGCAGAGGAGATTCATTCTCTCTATTTGTACTGGGGACCATCATCACTGGGACTCAAAGTGAAATTAAATCTTCCAGTGGAGACAACCTCTCTGGTGACAGCTGTCTAAGAGGGATTTCTCCACACTTTGGGAACATTTCTTCACACTTTCTCTGTGTCATAAAAATAATTTTGTCTTTAAGATGTACTTTAATAATATTTGAACTATTAACTTCCTTAACATCCCCTATCAAACATAATATTCATTATTTAAAATCATGTTGTACATAGGTCTGACATATTCAAAATACTGTAATTGTAAATGTACTTACAATTACTTCTAAATGTATTTTCTATAGGTGGAGTTATATATTTACATATTTGGCGCCATGTAACCATAATTTACACATTTAAAAGCTTTTTCAAGGCAGATACATGTTTTAATGTTCTGTATTTATTAACACATTATTAAAAGTATATTTTAATGCAAGCAGTGTAAATACCTGGAATCAGCCTCTGTATAGTAGACCTCATGCATAGTGAGGGAGAAGCATCAGAAGGAGCCAATCAGGTGTGCTGCAGTGCAAGTAACATGCTTATGGTAGGAGAAAGTAGAGTGACAGTTGAGCTCATCTGTGTGTTTCTTCTTCTTTTACTGTCCAATCACAGGCTAGGGTGGTCAGGGGACCTGTAAGTGAAAGTGAAACTGCAGCAGAGAAAAAGCAGAACCCCTCCACTGCAACAAGAGGGCTGTGCTGTGGGGCAGAGCTGTGGAAATTTAAGGACTAGATTTAAGAACAGACAGATAAAACAGAAGCTATGAATCTATTTCATGCTTGGCGTTCAGCTTTAGGTGTATCAATTATATTACTAGTTAGCATTTGAAGTCATTGCAACAATAATGATACTGTAAGTTTAGTAGTGGAAATAAAATCATATAATAATCCAATAAAATGTGAAAACACTTATAGTAAAGGAAGAGTTTAGGAGTATAAATATTTAAAGGAAAATTTCTATTAGTAATTCAGAATATGTTTGGCCGATATTTTAGACTATCATCATTTTTATTATTATGCATAGCTTGATTGTTGTCGCCCAGACCTTTTTATCTCTTAAAGTGATACTAAAGTATATATTTTTTTTGTTAAAAATAACAAACATGTTATACTTACCTGCTCTGTGCAGTGGTTTTGATCCCCCTCTTCTCGGGTCCCACTTCGGTGCTCCTGGCCCCTCCCTCCCATTGAGTGCCCCCACAGCAAGCAGCTAGCTATGGGGGCACCCAAGACTAGCCACAGCTCCCTGTGTCCATTCAGACATGGAGCCGCAGCCTGGCCCCACCTCCCTCTCTCTCCTCATTGGCTCACTGACTTTGATTGACAGCAGCTGGAGCCAATGGCGCTCTGCTGCTGTCTCAGCCAATGAGGAGGGAGAGTCCCGGAAAGCAGAGTTTCTCCTACAGCATCGCCAGACAGATATGGGCTCAGGTAAGTATTAGGAGGGGCTGGTGCACACAGAAGGTTTTTCATCTTAATGTATATAATGCATTAAGATAAAAAAACCTTCTGCCTTTACAACCACTTTAAGGCTGGAATCACACCAGTCTGGTGCAAATTCCAGCCTGTTTGCTGCTGAGAATGAACAGGAGCCGCCTTTCGGCGGCTCCTGTCCATTCTCACAGTACAGCAGCTGCCTGGGGAGGGAGGGGGAAGTGCCGCGAGAAGGGGGAAAGATCTCCATTCAGTGCGGAACACATCTGCAGGGCAGATGCATTCCCATTGAACATAATGGGCTGGGAATTCTCACCGCATTGCACAAAAAACTCACACGTTGTCTGTGCAATGCGGAGTGCGAATGCACTGCACCTATGTGAACTGGACATATTAAAAACAATGTGTTTTCAAGTGTCATGCGAATTGGATGTGGTGTAAGCCGCATCCAATTCGCATAGGTGTGAACCCAGCCTAATACATATAGAAGTTGATTTAATGAAGTTTTAATGCAAAATCTGGTGTAGCTGTGCAAAAAAACCAATCATCTTCCAGGTTTTATTGTCAAAGTTTAATGCGGAGTTCCACCCTGTTAAATGTCAGCAGCTACCAAAAGGGTAGCTGCTGACTTTTAACAATCGGCCACTCACCTGTCCCTCGTTCCAGCGATGCGGCCGCCCAAGGGCTCAGTCGTCTCCCCTTCCCCTCGGCGGCGCTGGCATCACTGCAGCTTGTGAATGGCTCAGCTTATCTTCTGGGACCTGTGACGTGTCCCAGAAGATGTCCCAGAAGATCGCCGAGAGGGAGGGGGGAAGGTGAACTTCCTTCCGGCTCCTCGGCGCCAAGAGAGGAAGTGGACCGTGGACCCTGTGAAACCAACCCCCCCCCCCCAAAAAAAAATGACATGCCAATTATGGCATGTCAGGAGGTCACCTTCTCTTAAAGCGGAAGTTCCACTTTTGGGTGGAACTCAGCTTTAATTAAACAAGCTGAAATTAGAAGCTGATTGGCTATAATGCACAGCCTCACCAAATTTTGCAGTCTCCAGTTTTAGTAAATCAACTCCTTAGTTTATTAGATAGATAGTAAAATCACTATAGTGGTTCTGCTCTTCTATAACAATACTAATCTTACCTATAGAAAAGCAGCATTATTTAAATATTTTCTAAATTATTTAATTGGATATTTAAAAAACAAACCTTGCATCCGTATATGTGACATTTATTTTACCACACTTATGCTTATTTTTCAGTTCCTACAAATGCACATAATGGAAGAAGAAGAATGGCAGTAAGGAACATTTGTATTTTTTACTTTTACAGGCATTGATGGGCAAATTCAACATGCTGACATATTCAGATGCATTTCAGAACACACTGCAGGTGCAGTAAACCTGCACTTTATCTCTTTCAAGCTGTGCTTGCATTAACATAGACTTGTATGAAGCGAAAATCAGTTCTGATATGGACAAAAGCCCACTGACTCTGTTCATTATGTGTACTACACATTCAAGTGAAGTTGTAAGATAAAAGAAAGATGTTTCTGTTACGTTACTTTCTTTAACTTTTGAAATTAAGTTATGGGTGGACTTTTAACATTGGATTAAGATTTTATCTGTTTACCTATAAAAAGAAACATGTATGTTGTTTCCAAATGATAAACATACTAACTGTACCTTACTTTGTTATAGAATCATGAAGGACATTCTCATGCTCGCATGTTTACCCAATGTATGCAACGATGGATTGAAATTGAGGTACTTAATAAAAGTAAAGATAATTCTTCTGCTTAATGAGAACATATTACTGTCTATTAGTATTTACAGTGTATGTCCAGGTATTACCCACATTTCCACCAAATCTCCCTCTACAGAATGTTTCAGTATTCCATTTTTTTACCTTGTTTTTGTAGCAAAAAACAGCTTTTATTACTCCCTGTATCATCATCACAATGCTTGTAAAATTCTTAAAGGGGCAGCTCTTGGGAGGTCATTTGCTACTGATGTTCCTATTGATGTATGCACATTCCCAGAACTACATCTCTCAAAAGCATATTTTCTTACACAGAGTAATGTTTGCATGTAAAGAGGGACAGAGATTTGGGTTGGGGGATAGATGGAGTTTGTAATCGGTGTCTCCCAATGGGCCACTGGGGAGATTTTCCCTCACTTCATGTCCCAGTGACAGGGAGACAGAGGGTTTGGAAATCATAATATATCAATGGAAGTAGAGCAAACAATAAAATTACTTTTGTTGTGTATCAAGAAAGAGTTAATAAAATCACTTTATATCAAGGAAGAGTTCAAGCCATTGTCATTTTGCTCACCTTTGTCTTCCTCTCTTGGTGACACCCTTTCCCATATTTTTGTCTTGGTGTCACAGGGAAATATTAAATAGAAATTAAACCAATATTCCAATGGGCATTGGGGGATAGTGCCCCCACACAGCAAAAAAACTGACAGAAGTTATATGGTGGGCTATACACGTTACAATATGACTAAACAGAAACAAATTATGGGCTACGTAGTTATTGGTAGATCAAATGGAGATTGTACAATAAAATTGTAATGTGTATGATCTTCTTTACTCTACTCAATGTTAAAGATGTGTTTGTATGGTGTTTCTTTTTGTAGGAAATTGCTGATGGCTAAAGGAAAACAATACAAAAAATATATTACATAAACATATATTATACAGTCATTTATTATCTGATGATGCTCCATATTTAACCTAAGATTTTGTTTTTGCATTGTCTGATAGATGTCACCTTGAATTACCTGCTCCTGTGTTCTCTTTTCCCAGAAATGCAACAAAAGGTGTTCTCAAACTGAAAAACTTTGCAGACAGAGGGCCTTCTTAGAAGATGTATGCTTCCTTCTGGTAAGTCACTTTGGGTTGCAGATACTTTATTTTACGTAGAATATAGGAAAATAAACATGATCTCTGTAACAAAGACATTCGTTTTGTAGAGACTCCCCAGTTAAGTGTATTCCAACAGAGCATAGTAAATAAGGTGAAACTATTTTCAATTTGAATACTCAATCATGTGCAAGGGAATAAAATAAAAAAGGGATTTTGTCTTGGATGACTGAAGGGAACACAGCTTAAACTTACTTACTAAGGACAGTGAACATTCTCTTTGGATAGGTATTATTCCCTTAGGTTAGTGAAAGCAATGGCAATATATTAATTTTGACTACCTAGCTAAATTAAGGTTAATTAAAAAAACTAGGATTTTGCCTTCCTTGTATATGAAGTGAACACGCATCATGCTATTATCTAAGGTAAGCAAAATGTTTAAAAAAATCAACACAAATACACTCAATTTTATATATATTTGTATATTAGCTAATCAAACTCCTGAGCCATTTTTGCATTTCACTTGTGAGACTATTAATTGAGTAATATGTTTGTTTTGACTAAGAATGAACCACAAAAAGATTTTGTGTTTGTGAAAATCTGAGGGAATTATTCTTTAAAGCGATAGTAAACCATTGACAATTTTTTTTAAAACCTGCAAGGCAAAGTTATAATGTGCTAGTATGCATCGCATATTGGCACATTATGTGAAACCTACCTTAGAACGAAGCCCTTCAAGTGGCTAGATGTCTCCGCTGACAGGACTTTCATCTTCACCCATCTTCCTTCCGGGTTTGCGTACTCTGTCCATGTGGCCGAAGCTGCGATGATGTCAATCACATGCATGTACAGGGGAGCCGCCATTGATGGCACAGGAACCTGAAGGAACAGCCTGGGTGGCCATTATTCAGAGCGCATGCGCCGGTGATTTTACTAGCTGCATGTACAGTAAATATGTCCAAAACGGTGCACCTGTAGGTAAGCCTGTATAGGCTTACATATATGTACATGTACCTGTATAGGCTTACATATATGTAAAATTCATATATGGGAGTTTACTCCCTCCTTAATATGGGAAAAAATTAGCAATTAAAATAACCATGAACTGATCCCTATCACTAAAAAAGGACATTAGGCTGAACTCACAAAGCTTTAATACAAGAATAAGGCTCTCTAATTTAGCCATGGGACCGTAATT
This sequence comes from Glandirana rugosa, assembly GCA_018402905.1. Classification (NCBI taxonomy): domain Eukaryota; kingdom Metazoa; phylum Chordata; class Amphibia; order Anura; family Ranidae; genus Glandirana; species Glandirana rugosa. The sequence goes on from BLSH010160080.1 coordinate 81,495, forward strand.
TTCAAATCTCATTGGTCTCAGCTGACAATAACTGAAATTTTTTGAAAATAAGTATACCTATCTTAGTGTATTTGGTTATGAACTGAGATTCAGTGCCCCCCCATTGCTTTAACTGACCATTCCTCCCCACCACTCCCCAGGTCAGTCTCAGTCTCTGTTGCTGCCGTTGAGTATCATATGTTAATTGTCTGGCTGATAACCTAGACCCAGTAAGGTCTGAGTCACTGACCTGGAACAATTATGCATATTTGTAAAGTCAACGTAATATCAGACAGCCATATTTTCATACTTGTTTCGGGACAAAAAGTATTAAACCAAGAAAGTTGAATGAGAGATAGCAATGGCAGCCCCCTTTTCTCTTGTGTGAAAAGTGTCCTTTAAAGCAGAACTAAAGGAAAAATGTTTTTTTCCACATTGGATAGAGTAAAGAAAGGTTGTAACCCCTGTATTTTTTTGCCATCTGTGTCCCATTGGGGAGATTTTCCTGCACTTCCTGTCAAACAGGAAGTGAAAGGAAACCCTTCTAAAGTGAGGGAATCTCTGGTTGTCACCAGAACTGTGTACCCATTGAAAGATTTCACCTCTATTCCTGTCCTGGTGACAACCTGTTATTTGGGATTTTCTTTCACCTTCACTCTTGGTAATACTAGTGAATATAACTTATAGACAGGGTGAATCTCCCTTATGGGGGGCACAGACAGCAATGCATAACCTGACAGGTGTTCTAATCCTTCTTCACTCTATCCATAACTAAACAAAAGTTTTGCCTTTAGTTATATTTTAATCTTATATTATGGTTCCTGTGTCTTTTGCTTAAAGATTTATTAAACCATAGCCCTTTAAAATCAATGACAGCAGCTGACCACAGTGTACCTTGGTGGGCAAGGGGTGGTTTAATAAAACAGAGTATGCAGTTTTACATAACATGCAGATGTATATTGGACATATACAAGAAGTAATAATGGAGACATGGTTTTCCTTTTTTTATTCTAGAAACTTCTTGCTCACGACATGCAATATGAATTTGCTGAACTCCTAGTCTGTCTGGTAAGATAGGATTTGATAATTCCATAGAGCTATATGATGCTAAATGCAGATTTCTATACTATAAAAGTAAACAGTATGGTAGGGTATGAATAAGAGACTGAATTAATTGCACATGTTGCATATAGTACATACACATTATGGAACATTTTATAGAAGATAAAATGAGCATTATCATCACCGCTGTTTGCCTCAATATGTAAATAGTGCAACCCCAAGAAGTATGAACCCAGTTAACATACTAATGTTGTATGTATCAGAATGATATAAATAACCCATCCAAATGCATATGCTATAGAAACAGCTTTGTACATTATATATTGGAATTGAATTATTTTAAACTATTTTTACAATAATATAAGTTGAATGGTCCCATAAGACAGCAGAGCAACTCCACTTTTGGAAAGATATCAGCAATAGCAGATTTCCTGCTTCAATCACTATATTTACAACTTACTTGATAGAGGAATCCTAAAGTGTGGCCTTTGATATTGCCCAATAATATTAAGTGAATGTAGTGCTATAGGAAGTTGTCAGAGACAGTTAATGTGACGGAACTGTCCAGCACCCAGCTTTGATGCTTCTGTCAAGATATATAGCTTTCTCCAGTCTGGACACAGGAATCAGATATTATAGCTGAATATTGTATAGCACCCTATAATCTAGCCGACACAAGCTTAGGTACTCTGGAACTGGAACTCTTTATTGAAAACTCACACAGAATTAATAGAACGCCAGGTCAGGAGAGCCTGCTCACATTATCATATGGAAAGGAAATTGTATACAGAAATACAATTAACATAAGTAAGGGACAACCAACATATACTATATGCAAATCCACCTCTAGCAACTAATATCTGATAGTGATATAATTAACATGAGCTTCTTAACTAGTTACTTAAACCAGCCTAGGTGACCAGACTGACCGCCACCTACAATCCTAAATACAAAATACTATACAATACACATTATTACAAGTATATACACATAGATGAGAAGACAGACAGAACAATTAGCATAATTAACAATAGGAGAGGCATACTTAACAGAATAGCACCTTAATAAACAGACTATAGCAGGAGACCACCAGCACCGGGTGGTTTGCTGATTATATTAACATCTGCTATGAGTTGCACAGTCTGATAAAGTGGAATTAATGTATCTTCGTAGATTTCTTAAGGGATATTGTTGATACATTTTTCTGTCCTATTTGAAGTAATCCAAACCATGCTCTCAGTGTCCATTAAGTAGTTGTCCATCATTTTCTCTGTCACCCTGTGCCCCTAATACACACAGGGTGACTTACAAATAAGAGGGGCCTAGGGAGCTGAAAAGGGGAGTTTCCTGACCTCTCTAAAGTAAGCTGGGTTCCACGAGCCCCCCGCCCAAAGTGACTCCCGCCACAGTTAATATGCAGCAAGAACTGTAGACATGTTACAAATGATGGTCAAAGACTACAGGCATGCTACAAGAGATGGTCAGAGACTACAAGCATGCTGCATGAAACGGTCAAAGACTGCAGACATGGTACAAGAGATGGTCAAAGGCTGAAGACACATTACATGCCATTGCTATTACTGCCCCTTTGCAAATCAATACTTAAAACATGTTCACTAAAGCCCCTTTTAAATACTTGTGGTTTATTTAAACAATGAACCTGTGTTCTGGTCTGTAAAAAATAGCTATACAGCTTGAAACACATTGTTTTTCTTCTTTTTTTCATTGCCTGTGTGCAGGGGCTCTTATTTTGTTTTAAAACATGGGGAAAGTTAGGAGTTTTTATTTCCATTTTCAGCCTACCTGGAGAGTTTTTCCTTCACTTCCTGTCCTGATAGGAAGTGAACAGGAAATCTCTCCAACAGCTTAAAAGAAAAACACATTGAGCAAGAATTATAACATTTCACAAAGTTTTTCCTCCTCTCTGTGCCTTCCTGTTCCTGTGAACCCTTCGCCCAGTCATTATTTGTATGGGCAGCACAGGGAAAGGAAGGAAAGCAAAATCTTCCCAGTAGGATTGCAGGCAAAAAAAAATGATAAACGTTTTAAAGTTACAGCTGCAAAACATATACTGGCATTCACATTGCTCTTCTTAAAAATAAAGATAAATTCACATTTTTCTTGTATAACTTTAACAAAGAATTTGCTATCTGCTTATGTTTCAGAGCTGTGGCATTGATGTTAGATATGTACTAGCTGCAGTACAGGTAACTTCCTTTTCTATTTTCTTCATTTATACTCATTGTTGGACAGTTTTTTTCTAGTAATGGGCAAGCATGCAGTCAATTATACAAATCTTACAGTATGCTAAGAATCTAACTTTTTGCAATACCAGGCCATATAGCCCAATTGAGCTCAGGCAATCGTAAGGAACATAAACAGTTGTCTCTTTAATAGCTTTTTCTTTAATAGTGTTGCAGTACTAACACAAACTCTCCTTCCCAGGCATCACCCTGAAAAAGACTGCTGAGCTTTGTGTGAGAGCCGTGATCTATCTCCAACACAAGGGGGCAGCTCCCCCCTCACATGCCATCACAATTATTGTTCTCCAATCAGCAGAGAACATTGCTTGATGATTGTGACTGTGTAAGAGGCATATTAGGCCACTGGGAATAGAACATGCCTAAAAAAGTCTAATAGTTTAAAATATATGTAAACCCATTTTTTGTCTGTTCAAAATGCCTTTGAAAGAGTTTAGTTATATCTGTTCAATAACTGCAAATAATAAGCAGTAGGTCCTGCCAAAAATCTTACTTTCTGCCTTTGACTCCTACCTTTTACATTTTTTTCAGATATCTATGTGGATTACAGAACAAATCCCCCCACCCCACCCCACATGGTGGAGAAAAATGTATGGGGATGTGTTCTGTAGTCCCAACAAACTGGGGGGGTTACTAAAACTAAAAGTGCACTCAGAATCTGTTGCAGCTGTGCATGGTAGCCAATCACTATCTACCTTCAGCTTGTTCAATTAAGCTTTGGCAATAAAACATGGAAGCTGAGTTTCTATACAACGTTGCACCAGAGTTTGCACTCTCTAGTTTTAGTAAATAACCCCCTTTGTGTCCTAGAGTGACAACTCTCCTCCTCTATATACACAGTTGCAGTGAGTGAGCATTGTCAGCCTAGGGTAGGAAGTGTTTTACTGGCATGATCAGCAGATAAAAAACAAACAATTTTTATTTTGTTTGTTTCATGAAGAGAATGCATGAAATAAATAAAACAAAATAAAAATGTAATTAATGCACCCTTCCACATTTGCTGAGATATTTCAATATTGCAATGTTGAGTTTAGGTACACTTTACACTATATTTGGTTTTTAACCTTCCTATGAAAATAAATACACAGTAGTATCCATGACAATTTTGAGGATGAGAAGATGTCATAACTGAGATCTGCTTGTCTAGAGCTAGTTCAACCTGCCTACATCACAAGCATATTAAAGTTCACAAAATACGCGTTTCATTATTATGGTAGTCTTAACAATGATTCTACACTTTACAATGCTTTTGCCATTTTTGCAGTTTGCATCATATTATTAGGTTTGAGTATTGATTTTACAGTTGCATTCCTTTTCCGTTTTTTCAGTATGGACTTATTGACCAACTTTCCGCACAACTGACATACCATAACGCATGGAATCTATTTTATAAAGGGTTTGCTAGATTTTTGGTAAGTTTTCTTGTTTTATTATTAGTACTATCAGATCCTTTATTCTAGATGATGAACACTGGTTTCTAGAAAGAGTGTATCTCTTGTGATTGGCTGTACCAGTGGTTTTGTTTAATGTAATATTTATTTAAATTTATAAATACGTTTTCATTGTTACAGCCATTTGTTTTTTCACTGTTTTAGGAAATAGGCCAAAAGTAATATGTTAACATGCTAGATGAAGGATCATTTTGTTATTTGCATGTGTCTGGTTGTCTTGAGATATGAATAGGCAAAACTGGGGTTTGCATTTGGTTAAGATGGCCTGTTCAAAGGAAACAATACTCTAATGGTGCAGAACAGAATACCTTACAACCTGCACATACCTTTAAATGCCGCTCCAGTGTCCCTTGTGCACTGAATTTTGGGGGGATTGTTGCATGCACATTTTCTGATGCAAGTAGAAACTTACTATTAGACAAGAAAGAGAAAACCAAAACCCATAGACATGCGCCAAAGTGAACATGCAGGAGGCTAAGGAAAGTAGTTCCCAACAGTTTAAGAGCTGATATTTGTATGTTACAACATCCAGAATGCTAGAGTGGGCAACTGAGCATGTGTGCAGGCACAATTAGGTCATCCAAATGTTGATGGAAATGTTTGAGATAACTCCAACAGGAAGAATCACACAACCGCATATACCTGTAAACTCCAACTACCGCAGCCATTAGAAAGCCAAACATCCCTCTTCATGTCCTGCAGTCTCTGAGATTTAAAAAAAAAAACTCTTTAGTGTCACTGACAAACTCCTCAAAGAGGCTGCAAAAGGTTGGCAGAACACTTTGGAGAAGTAAATAACTGGCGTGTCTCACTCTGCATATACAGTACAGTATGTATTCAAAACTGAAGAATAATTACAATGTTTCCTGGGCTCTAATATGTAGTGCACTGCAGCTAAAATGCTTCTTAAAAAAAGCCAGCCTTTTAAACATTTAAAACAAAAGTAACACCTAAGAGCAGATAAGGTGCCCTTGTTAGTACATTTCTAAACAGTCTTCAACTTCCACTTGATTTATTGTCTTTTTAATTAGGAGCTTGCACTCTGTTAACATCTTGACTAAGCCCTGGCCATCTGCCCCCTGACATCTAGAGGCACTTTTATTGAACAGAACGCTTAGCCCAAAAGTAATGAAAGGCAAACTTAGTAGAAAAGTGGAACTACATGATTGAGGTGCACTGAGAATAGGTTTATAGCTAAGAAAGTTAATAGAAAGTTAAAAGAAAGTTAATAGCAAACACCTTGTGGTGGCTTGTCTTAGGCAGAACGTTTGCTTTTAAAAGGTTTGGATGGATGAGATGGTTTACTTAATTAAAAGCATCTAAGTTATACATTTGTACAGAAAGTTGCAAAGCTGATTCAGTAAAATGGATTATTACTTGCTTGCTGTTCAGTGTGGCAGGGTAGTCGACTCACAAAAATGGTTGAACAGAATGATAACACATTTGATAATTTATTTAAAAAATATGCACATGTATTTTGGCAGTGTACTTAGCTGCATGACTGGAGTTGTGCTTTAAAGTGGTTGTTAAGCCACTTGTATACAATGCTCCCATCCCCTCTGTATTACAACAATAAGTTGCCCTGTGTCTGTGTTATATCATATATATGCTTATCTGTATAGATAACACAGCTTCTTGCTATAATCAGCTGTGGTTTTTCTCCTCTCCTCTGCTCAGTCGAGAGTTCCTGAGGGGGGGCCGAGCACTTCTGTTGACGTCAGCTGGAGAGGAGAGAGAGAGAGCCGTGTGTAGGAAGCCACTGTGTTATCTATACGGATAAGCATATTTATGATATACAGGATCTCACAAAAGTGAGTACACCCCTAACATTTTTGTAAACATTTTATTCTATCTTTTCATGTGATAACAATGAAGAAATTACACTTTTCTATAATGTAAAGTAGTGAGTGTACAGCTTGTATAGCAGTGTACATTTGCTGTCCCCTCAAAATAACTCAACACACAGCCATTAATGTCTAAACCGCTGGCAACAAAAGTGAGTACACACCTAAATGTGAAAGTGTCCAAATTGGGCCCAAAGTGTCAATATTTTGGGTGGCCACCATTATTTTCCAGCACTGCCTTAACCCTCTTGGGCATGGAGTTCACCAGAGCTTCACAGGTTGCCACTGGAGTCCTCTTCCATTCCTCCATGATTACATCATGGAGCTGGTGGATGTTAGAGACCTTGCGCTCCCCCACCTTCCATTTGAGGATGCCCCACAGATGCTCAATAGGGTTTAGGTCTGGAGAAATGCTTGGCCAGTCCATAACCTTTGCCCTTAGCTTCTTTAACAAGGCAGTGGTCATCTCGGAGGTGTGTTTGGGGGTCGTTATCATGTTGGAATACTGCCCTGTGGGAAGGGAGGGGATCATGCTCTGCTTCAGTATATTACAGTACATGTTGCCACAATGAACTGTAGCTCCCCCGTGCTGGCAGCACTCATGCAGCCCCAGACCATGACACTCCCACCACCATGCTTGACTGTAGGCCAGACACTTGTCTTTAAGTTCCTCACCTGGTTGCCGCCACACAAGCTTGGCACCATCTGAACCAAATATGTTTATCTTGGTCTCATCAGACCACAGGACATGGTTCCAGTAATCCATGCCCTTAGTCTACTTGTCTTCAGCAAACTGTTTGCAGGCTTTCTCGTGCATCATCTTTAGAAGAGGCTTCCTTCTGGGGCGACAGCCTTTCAGACCAATTTGATGTAGTGTGCGGCTTAAGGTCTGAGCACTGACAGGCTGACCCCTGACCCCTTCAACCTCTGCAGCAATGCTGGCAGCACTCATACGTCTATTTCCAAAAGTCAACCTCTGGATATGATGCTGAGCAGGTGCACTCAACTGCTTTGGTCAACCATGACGAGGCCTGTTCTGAGTGGAAGCTGTCCTGTTAAACTGCTGCATGGTCTTGGCCACCTTGCTGCAGCTCAGTTTTAGGGTCTTGGCAATCTTCTTATAGCCTAGTCCATCTTTATGTAGAGCAACACTTCTTTTTTCCAGATCCTCAGAGAGTTCTTTGCCATGAGGTGCCATGTTGAACTTCCAGTGACCAGTATGAGAGAGTGAGAGTGATAACACCAAATTGAACTCACCTGCTCCCCATTCACACCTGAGACCTTGTAACACTAACGAGTCACATGACATCGGGGAAGGAAAATGGCTAATTGAGCCAAATTTGGACATTTTCACTTAGGGGTGTACTCACTTTTGTTGCCAGCGGTTTAGACATTAATGGCTGTGTGTTGAGTTATTTTGAAGGGACAGCAAGTGCACATTGTTATACAAGCTGCACACTCACTACTTTACCTTGTAGCAAAGTGTCATTTCTTCAGTGTTGTCACATGAAAAGATATAATAAAATATTTACAGAAATGTGAGGGGTGTACTCACTTTAGTGAGATACTGTAAAACGGACACATGGGAACAACTTGTACTAATACAGAGGAGATGGGAGCTTTTAAAGGAGTACTGCAGTCTGCTCACATAATTTGTAATAGAAACATCTTTGCCATTCTCAAGCTTCCCTAAAACCACTTTGCACATTATTTTATATATACTATGATTCTGTACTTGCCAAATATGCTGCAGAAATCTCCCTCCACTGAGTCTGGCTGCAATAATTTTAACCGTGGGCAGCTGAAACTGCTGTCTGTTCACTTCCTGGATTTACACAGACACACAGAGGCACACATCCAGTTCTGCAGCTCTCATTGGCCCTCTTATGACTCATCCCCCCTCCCTTCCTGGCAAACTCTCATGAGAGTGAGAGAGAGAGAAAGAGCTGTGCATGATGTCAAACGCCAAGGCATTTCTTTAGCCAAGAAACAGGAAGTGGGCTGTATAAGATATTTACTGGCAGAAGAAAAATGTTTTACTATCCAAAGTTAAAACAACAAGGACAGAGGATTTAATAGATGGAATGATGAAAAAATTACTGAAGTTCCGCTTTAATTATGAGAGCAGAGAGGACAGAGGCTACATATTAACAGGAGGGGGGGGGGGGTGGAGGGGGGAGCTGAAGACAGACACACAGGAGAATAAGAGAGCTGCAAGTGACACAGACATGCACAGACCATGGTCTCTCAGGATCAGCTACATAATAATCAGAGTCTGTGCTCAGGGGGAAGTCAGGACCTAGCATTATTAAACAGGTATTCTAGGAAATACAGAGGGATAATTTAAAAAGCAAAAGCACCATGCTGCTAATTGCACATTAAAGGGACAGGAGCAGCGTTTTCTTTTGGGTTAACAAATGTTAAAAAAAAAGTAAGTATCTAAATGTTACCAACAGCTATATGTTTTAGCAATTACATTATATATCTTGATTATATTTTTCAGAATGAAATATTGGTAAGCGTAAATGTGGACTTAGGGTACTCTATTGCCTCAGTGAACGCTTGTTCGGTAAGAAACCTTATTTTTCCAATTGTGTTCTAAGTAGTACTAAACAGATTAGTTCAATAAAATCAGAATTTGCAATGAATTACATGAATCTAAGTATCTCAGATTGGCAATTCTTTCATCAAGAAAACTGTTCCCCTTGTGAACTGGTGAAGAAGTTATTTGTACTCCTTAGCAGCTCACTGAGTGTTCCTCTTCCAGAGTATGGGTCTTCCATCCACCTTTGTAAGGTTTTAGGGTACACCTATTATACAGTTTTAAACAGGGCAAGGCTTAATGTTTCGTCCATATCCTCATAACATTACTGCCTTTATGTCTTCATCTGACCTTGCATAGTCCATATAAGGGCAAATACATCATAAGCATGCACCACCCTGCCAAGGGGAAGAAGGGAGAGCTATGTTTTGAAATGGAAGGTATATGCACTCCATCAAAAGATAGGCTGCTTAAAGATCAAAGGAACCTATTTGGGACAGTTATTTGAGCATTCACCTTATAATAAGGTTGATTTACTTAGTTGAGAATCTTCATTGTCTCAATTATCCAGTGGTGTGTAGAGCAAATTCCAATGTATTTATTTAATCTGCACATTTAAATAATTGGCGAGAATTATCACTCTTTTTTTGATCGAAGTTTCCTAACCCCTATGGCAAATCAGTCTCATTGCCTTTTCCAATTTTTTTTTTTGTAAATATATACTAAAATTCAACTTAGTGCAAACAAACACAATATAATTTCCAATTTTAAAAAATATGATGGGTAAAAAATCATGTGTTGGGTAAATAGATACCAAAACAGATGCAAATCAGTGTCAAACTACAATACTGAAAACAAGGTTTGTAGAAGTTATTATGTGGCCTTACAGCTGCCCAGATTATTTCTACAACAAAGAGCAGAATCAGCTAAACCATTTTGAACAATGTTAAAACGTGCTTATGACATAACTTGTATGTCCTTGGCAGTAAAAGGGGCTAAACAGACTGTTACCATAAATATATATATATATATATATATATATATTATAAATACATATATAAACAGCAGCCTGTAAAAGACAAGTTAAAAGGCCTCATGCACACTGGATGCTTTTTTCAGTTGCTCCCAGGGGCATCTGGTGTTTATATTTCTGCCTCCAAATGCTAGCCTATGTTAGCCTACGTGTTTATGCATACATAGGATTTTGGTAGAGTTTGAAGAAAAAAAAAACACTGCCAGTGCATCCAGGGGCAGCAGTATTTTGATAGAAAACACCTTCAATGCCTGTAAACGTGTCTAAGCCCTGGTTCACATTGGTGCGGTTTGGCATGTCAAATTGCTTGCCAAATTGGTGGCAATGGCACCGTCCTAATCGGTGTGACGCTGCATTTGCAAAAGTAGTTTCTGTACTACTTTTGGCAATTTCAGGTGCGATTTCTATTGACATCTGTGCAGCAACTCGCACAGATGTCCCTGAAATCGCATCTGAAATAGGGACTGGCATGCGGGAATGAAATGGTGCGAGTTCAGCTGAACTCGCAAGATTTCCTTCCCGCACCAATGTGAACCTGGGCTCAATGCATGTTAATGCTAGGCACATTTAGCGCTTGAGTGTTAATACATTTCATAATGTAAAATCTACAAATGTATTCTTTTACAAGCTGCTAATGTTTTTTTCTGCCAAGACGCTGCTGCCAGGAAGAGAGGTATCTAGGAGAGTTTGCAAAACATCCTATACATGAGGCCTAATAGTTTGCAGTTCTGTGCTAGTGACTCCAACGTTTGCTATTTTGCTTTATTTAGCTACAGTTGAAGAGTCTGGGGGGGTGCCTGAGTCCAATGCTCCACGCTGTGGTTCCACTTGCTGGTTGCTACATTACTAGAATTCTGTAGGGACACAGTTCAGAGCATCTGATAGACTCTTTCTTCATGCCAATCAGCATTTTAAACCGTGCTCCAAAAATGTTGCACAGCAGTAATAAGGTGGTTAGGATGCATATTATGGAATATGCTAATGTGAATACAAATACAATTGAAACTGTGACATTTTGTAAGATTCTAATTTAATAAAATACACTATTTTGCTTTGCTAAGAATGCCTACCTTACATATATCTTTTTTTCTTTCAGAGGAAAAGTCTTGAGACCGGTTATGGACCAATTAAAGATGTTGTTAATGTTGTACATAATATTGTCAGTGGTGGTGGGGGTAAATCTAAGTCTGGTAATCTATTGGGTGGCTTAGGTGGCCTAACCAATGTTGCAGGCAATTTAGTTGGTGGCCTTGCTGGTGCTGCAGGCAATGTAGTTGGTGGCCTTGCTGGTACTGCAGGTAATCTAGCTGGTGGCCTTGTTGGTGCTGCAGGCCATGCAGTTGGTGGTCTTGCTGGTGCTGCGGGTGGTTTAGCTGGTGGCATTGCTGGTGCTGCAGGCCATGCAGTTGGTGGTCTTGCTGGTGCTGCAGGTGGTTTAGCTGGTGGTCTTGCTGGTGCTGGACGTTGTAACCAATCCGGTGGATTCGGTGGGTTATCTAATGGTCTGAATCTAAATGGGGGTGGTGGTGACTGTTATAATACATGTTGTAATTGTTGTAGAAATTAACCAGGTATTGGCCAGAGTTCTGAAAAGGAG
>BLSH010160080.1:96713-106997 GCA_018402905.1 Glandirana rugosa
TTTAAGTGCCCAGTGGTCAAGTGGTTAAAGTAGTTGTAAGCCCCAGACATGCACATCCTTCTATACTGTGTACTGTCTCTATCCAAAGCATTACCGAGTATGATTTCTCTCTGCTGCATCCTTCCTCTGTTATCTGTAACAGTCACTTCTGACAACTTTGTCTTAACACCAAGAAAACAAAAGGTGGCGGGGAAGAAAACTGCAGAAGACAGCCTGTGATTGACAGCCACAATTGTACTTGTACTCTGTGTAGTGGGAGGAGGGAGTGTGTCCCTTCCCTCCAATCAGGCTCAGAGTTCTTCTCCCTTAGCAATGCAGTGCGTGACTTCACATTTCTGCCCCCCGCTTTATGCTGCAGAGATGCTGGCAGATTCTGTGTACATTCTGTGTGTTGCAGAAGGCTGTACAGGAGAGATAGCAGCAGATAATCAGGTACAACTGATTCAGGAGGGTTTGTTTAATTTATGTGTATCATCAGAGGCCAGTCACTTCACTGGGTATATGTAAGGGTTTTCAACCACTTTAACCAATGTACGGCTATATTACTATGGAGATATGAAACACTCAAGCATAAAGAAACCTAATCTAATGTCCACATGACAGATCCTAGGGATACATTTGCACAAACTCCAGGACCCCAGCATCACAATATTGTTAATGTAGACCTAATATTAAAATTTAGAATTCCACATAACTCAGTAGGTCACATGATTTTATTACTAAACTCAAGAGCAAAAATGCAATACATTGCAACTTACCATTCCTAAGATGTGGTGGCTGCATTCATTTTTTTAAGTCTTTCATTAATTTTATTTTCACCTGATTATCCTGCAAGTAATATACTTTTGGTTCTAGGGTGACAATGCTCACTCACTTCACTTTACCTATGGAAAAGCAGCACTGCCACCCTGGGTAGAATATTTGTCCCTCTCCACTTCATCATAACATGGGAGTGTTTTGTAGTCCACAGAGGTAGCTAGGAACAATGTTAACTGATAAGACTGAAGAACAGATAGGGAGTAAAGAAACTTATAAGCTCATATGATTTCTGGCAGGATCAGTAGGTCTTTTTTCATTTATTAAACAAATGTTACAAAACAATTTTAATGGTATATTTAACAGACCAAATAAGTTAAGGCTTTTAGGGTCCATGCACACTGGCTTACGAAAGTGCTGCTCCTAGAGGAGTTTAACGTTTTACCAGTAGAAGCGACTAATGTTATCCTATGGGGTTGATTTACTGAAGGCAAATAGAGTGTGCATTGTGCAAAGTGCAGTTGCTCCAGAGCTCAGTAAATGAGGTAAAGCTTCTCTTTGTAAAGAATACCCAAACACATGCAAGGAAAAAACAGCATTTTTGCTTGTACATGATTGGAAGATGGAAGTCAGCAGAGCGTTTGCTCATTTACTAAGCTCTGGAGCAACTGCTCTTGCAGAGTGCAACTGCACTTTGCAAAGTGCACAGTCTATTTGCCTTTAGTAAATCAACCCCTATGTGTCCATGTACATTAGATCATTTAGAGGCATATTTTAAGCTCAGCATTTAGTGGCAGAAAAAACCCTTCTGTTTTGTGTTTTTGAGAGCGGGTTTCTGGTAGAAAAAAAATGCTAAATACTCCTAAACTCTATTACAAAATGCATTAAGAAATTAGGATTTTTTTCTGCCAAGTGTACTGGGTTTTTTTTTTTTAGTGGTTGTAAAGCCTCAAGGTTTTTCACCTTAATGCATTCTGGGGGGCGGGGCCGAGTCCCCCAGTCTGTGTCAATGGACATGGCAGTGTGACTCAGGAGCACGCCCGCACGGTTTCCCACAGGGAAAGGCTGCCCATAGGGGCACCTGATGAAGAGGAGGGGCCTGGAGCACCGGTGGGGCACCCCAGAAGAAGAGGATTGGGGCTGCTCTGTGCAAAACATTTTCACAGAGCAGGTACGTATAGGCATGTTTGTTATTTTTTAAAAAAACTAGAGTTTACAACCTCTTTAAGCCAGTGTGCCAGAAACCGTATAAATTTCAACCTTTTAACAAAGTTCACATCTGGTATGTGTTAGAGATGAGGTACAGATCCTCCAGCACTTTGCATTCAAGGCAGATACAGTATCTGGGTTTTCCAGCTGGGACAAATTCAAATGTATGGTAAAAAATCCACGCTCAAACCCAAAATGTACTGCATTTGCCCCTGGTCAGATATAGAGAAAATAATCTGAAGTAATGGACAAGCCAAACGCTTCACTAGAAAATGGTGAGCTTCCAGCAGTCATGTTGTCATTGTTTGTTGGATCTGGTTGCGGAAAGAGATGAGTGAATCTGCCGTTTCATTTTTCTGAGGGCTTGGTGAATCCTTTCTTAAATTCATAGAGCTCAAACCTAGCAGTAAATAATTATATGGAAAGCAAATACTTTTATTACATTCTGGACATTTTTAGGGATAATAGACAAGTTATAGCAAAAAAAAAGCACATTTTGGAAAGCTGGGTGCTATCACGAGGGACACATAACTAAACAAGTATAGAGAAAATAAAAAAAATACTGTAGAGTGGGGACAGGGTGTTTTTATGAAGCTTTGAGACTGAGATTAAAAATACACAAATCTTTTAAATTATATGTTTGGGAATAACTTAAAGCTGTAGGTGGGGTTTAATGATCACAGGCAGCCTCAATTACAGCAAGTAAGTTGGCTTACTTACAGCAATAGCACCCTAATCTGGTTAGTTTCAGTTTAAAAAGAGCCTATTGTTCCAGGTAGTTTAGCAGTGACACAAGCTTTTTTAATGGACAACCATAAATTAGCTTGGGCTGTTCATGCTCTCAATGATGTGAAACTGTCCTGCCCTTAACCAATTTCCAGTAGAACAATTTTGATTAGCAAGACTGGGCCCAAAAGTACTAGAGGCAAAGAGAACAACACGTGTTTTACTACAAGGATTAAGTGACTGCAGAGGATACAGCAGTGTAAAATTAGCCATCAACAAGATAATAGGCCTAACTGATGTATGCTATGCATAACTTTTATTTTTTTAATGCGGGGATAGGGAAGTGCAGTGAATGTGAGTTAATAGTCAGTTATGGCAAATGTATGTGCAGATTAACCCAGGTTTTTAAACACATGCACTGCATGACATTTGAACTATGCCCAGCAGGCTAAATAGGACCAATAAGTGCATTTTTTGGTTAAGCTAGCCCCCTAACTATAAAAGGACTATCAAGTGACCATAATTCAGTTTCTTTCCTGATTGAGGTTTTTCTGAAAAACACATTAAAGCCACTAGATGGTGCTGGCGATATAGAAACAAATCATATTAGAGAAAATACTGGAAATTTTCATTTTGACTGTGTGGATGTTTGTCACATATGTATACTGACTGTTTTATACGTAGATTCCATAGTGTCACTGAATTGGAAGCTGTTTCAGGGAAATCTTAAGAGAAAGCTCTCAGACTGCATAGAAAGAGATTAGGAAACTGTACTCTAATTCTGCTAGCTCTTTGAGCAATAAATCCAAAGGGAATGACTGCACGCCATTGCAGGTCTTTGTACCATTTATTGTGTAACCTTTAAAGCAGTAGTAAAGTCCTCTTTTTGATTTTTACCTACAAGTAAGCCTACAAATACGGTTTAGCTGTAGGTAAAATGAATATATCTCCTAAACAGGCGCCATTTAGGAGATACTTGATGCACACTTGATGCAGCTGATGACGTCACCGGCGCATATGCTCTGAAGGTCTGGCTTACTGTGCCGGACCTTCAGAGCACCGTGCCAGAACCAATGTCAATGCGGCTCCGGCCACTCACACAGCCGGAGTTCGCAAACCTGGAAGGAAGACCAGGGGAAGATGGAAGCTCTAAGGTAAGTATTTCATAATGTGCAAGTATGTGACACATACTAGCACATTATGCAATTGTCTTGCAGGGGAATTTTTTTTTTACTACAGCGGTCTACAACCGCTTTAAGAACAAGTGACATGAACAGGACACAAAGAAGCTGCTGTTGACGCATTTCATATGACCGTTTGCTTAATCATAAACACGATTAAGCACAAGTTTGTGTGAAACGTATCATCAGCAGCTTCTTTGTGTCCTATTTGTGTCACTTGTCCTTGAAGATTACACAATAAATGGTACAAGGACTTGCAATGATGTGCAGTGGTTTCTTTTGCAATTATTGCAATACGGAGGAGAGCTTGGTGAGCACCAATGCGTGAATACCATTAGGCTCCTAAAACTCACCTGGAGCAGCATCACCTTCTAATATTGATGTCAATAGCTCTTTGAGCAACCAACCCCTTTTCTACCTTCTTTTGGTACTTTTTACTGGGGACTTTTTTGCCTTTTGTCATATTTTGTGGTTGATTTGAGGTCATTTTTAGCTGCTGTCCTGTCCATAGAATTTTTTTTTTGCTACAAGACTTCCCTTCAAAAAGTGTGGTTTTGTCTCAGAGGTAGCATTTTTAGGTGTTGATTTATTTTGTGGGTTTTTTTTATTATATGTAGATATGCCCTTTTTAACTTTGGAGTCCTTAAAGTGTTGCATTCAGTTGTAATTGGCCATTTATTCTAGTGTTCTAGTGTTTGAGTTGACATTTCTCCTGCCACTGATTGTCTCCAGCAAGTGCTTGGAGCTGAAGCAAGCACCAGTTATCAAGCAGTTGTCCCTTTGCTAGCTACATTGGCATACAGACAGAGAAAAGGGGAGGGTGTGTTGTGTCCAGCCTCGTAGATAAGCTTACAAGGCACATAGGAACATGGAACAAAAGTACACAGCACTACATGTACACTGCTGTATCCTCTGCAGTATCTTAATTCTTGCAGTAAAGCCCAAGCCTGTGCTGTAAGTATCCAGTAGATTTTGGCCTAGCTTTAATATTTCAAATTGTCTCGCTGCTGGCTAGTTTTATGCTGCTGTATCATCTGCAGTCTACTAATTCTTAATGATAACTTGATAGAAATTGGCCAGCAGCAGGACAATTTGCAACATTAAGAACACTGACCACAACAGTGTGTGACTGGTAAAGCTACCTAGAAAAAGCCTTTTATTCAAACTGAAATCAATGTGATAGAGATACTGCTGCTGTATATAAGCCAAGCTAGTTGTAAAAAAAAAAAAATAAATTCCAAATATGAGCTGCCAGTGTACGCTGTTGTTGTGACTATCCATGAAAATTGTACTGGTGTTACACCACATACAGCTTTAAGACACCCCTCAAGCATATTATTCAAAGGATCTGTTTATTCTTAATCTTTACTTCGAAGTCTCATGAAAAGCCCCCCACCCCCACTGTACAAGTTTTGTTTTTTTGCATTGAAACATGTTTCTCTTGTCAGTGCCCAGCTTTCAATGTATTTTTTAATAACTGTAGTATTGTCTATTAGGCCTAAAAATGATCAGAATTTAACAAGATTTTACCCCATAGACATGAATAGAACCCACCTCTAAATACTGCTTAGTGAATCAAACCCAAGTATTGTCCTTAGCTAACCTGTTCTAAATATGTGCTGCATACACTTTTTACCCTCTATAGAATCACTTCTTTTCCTTTGGATCTTCTTTGGAAATCTTTAAACTGATTCTGTCAATTTACTGCTAGCAGGTATAATGTGCTTTGCTGCTAGCAGGTAAAATGTGCAGGCACTTCAAGGTTCCTGTACATACTTGCAGCAACTCTCTTTTATATGTAGTGGAAGGCCAGCTGTTTGGAATAGGCAAAGCTCCAACACTTCTGGGGAATGTCAGAGCCTGCGCACTCACATCCCATGTTACTGGCCCATCACAATGATGGATTGGCTCCTTGGGTAATAGGAATGTACAGGAGGAGGAGAAGGCCTACGCATTCTACATCACTACAAAAAAAAAATTATGTACTATCTGTGATACTTTTTTATTTCCACTAACATACAATTTTTCAGGACAAGCGTTCGGGTTATGTCCCCTTCTTCAAGGTCCAAGCAGTACTGCATGGACCTTGAAGAAGGGGACATACCCCAAAAGCTTGTCCTGAAAAATTGTATGTTAGTGCAAATAAAAAAAGTATCACAGAGAGTACGCAATTTTCTCTGGCACAATTGCACTAATACGGATACAATCACTTCAACCATCACTACAAAAAAAGCCAAACTTTGCTCATTTAGTATGGATACCATTTGGCTATAGCAGATATATAAAAAAAACCTTCTCAATAAAAAAAAATATCATATTTGCATACAAAAAACATGCATGTACCTTTTACGTAATACAAAATGCAAAGTAGATTCACCAAATTATCAACATCCAGGCACTACAGCCTTATTGTAAAGGAAGCAAAAAAAAAAAAAGCAAAAAAAAAAAACAATTGAATTCAAATCTAGCCAATTCAAAGTAGATTCACCAGAAACCCCAAATGAGAGATCACCTTTTTTGATTAGAGTTTAGTAAGTGGAAGTCTGATTGACTGCTGTACCCCACTTTTCCCACTGCTGCTTGGAATAGGTTCACATATCTTAGTTAAATAAGATAATCTATCATCAAAATAAACGAAGTGTACAGTATGGTAGTCCTTTATGAACATTTCATTACCTGTAAAATGTTTAATTTTCATCATACATGTACCAGTCAAATCACATAACAAACTTTATTTGTTGAATTGTCTTTCAGCTTCTGAATTCCTCCACATTCCCAGGACAAGAGAGTGACAGTTTTGTTACTTCAGTACATTTCTTAATAACGTATCTCTCAATGTATGACTTGTCTTCTCTTGCTTTGAAAGTCTATTACACTATCATTGTCAATAAATATAATGCATTCCATCTGAACACGTGTTATTTGCATTTGTATTTTTTTGTTCTCCCAAACTAAAAGTTAAGTTATCTTAAAATATAGCTGGACTCCAGCCTCCAGCCAATGTAAATAAACACACTCTGTGACAAGGCCCTTTATTAAAAAAATGTCCCAAGGTGTAAATTTATTGTCAACATTATTCAGTGATCCTGACAACCCGCTGACACAAAAATGATAAATGCTGACTTCTCCTGAAGACTCTTGTTGCAGCTGTATGGGATCAGGGCAGTGTCACTGGTAGCTACTATGCAGGTGGCCGATGTGGGGGGGGGGGGGGGGATAAGCACGGCCCTAAGTAGGAAGTTATCACTTTTAGTAGTGATGGTAACACCAGATCACTTTAGTGGGTGGGTTAAGAGACTATTTCATTTACGCATTGAGCAAACCCTGTGTCATGCAAAGCTCAAACCTTAACCAGTTGTTATTACCATATTATTATCATATTCTGTTTATTTTCTTGTCAATATTGTCTTACAAAATTAAGGTTATTTTCTAGGAAGTTTAAAGACACAAAATGTAACAAAAAAAGCACATTTTTCTAGTTTAACCAGTGTTGGGTTTAAAACAAGTTAATAAGCACACATTTTATTCTATAGCTTTTCCCATTTATAGTGACATTAAAGTTACGTTTCTATTACAAATCGTTATTCACAAATAACTTAAAGTTTTTTTTTTATTTTGCCAAAAACAACTCAAAATATAGAATGGATAATGCTCAACCCCTAATAATGAAAAAAATCTGAAAAAAATACTAAAGGATTGTATGATTTTTTGATATATCCTGAAATCTTATCATACCCACAAAGGAGGAGTGGGATGGAGGGGGATAAGGACAAATATAGGCATAAAAAGTGCTCCCATTCAATTACAAAAATCGACCTTTATTGCAAAAACAATAAAATTAAACATATCACAAGACACATTAAGGCCCCTTTCACACTTGTGCGACCTGAAAGTCGCCCGATTTTGCTGTGATTTTGATTCCACTTTGAGCAATGCCTGTGTAATCTTGAGGTCTATGGACCTCAAATCCCATCAAAGTCAGACCAAGGTAGTGCATGGACTACTTTGAAGTTGCTGCGACTTGAAGTTGTACAGATATGAATGGTACTCATTGGAAATCATGGGGTACGACTTTTCATGAGCCTTTGCAGTCCCAAGTCACACAGATGTGAAAGGGGCTAAAACATGTTCCAGCCAACCTGCTCCTATTGCTTGGCTCTTAGATGTCACACTATGGTTCTAGAATTCTATAGGCCTATCAACCAACCTTGGTATGTACTACATATATACTTTTACCATATATCATTTGAATTATAAAGGATGGCCACTCATCTGGCATATATTGATTATATGGAAGTCCATCTATGCAACAGCTGTGGAATTGTAGTCATCCGCATGATGTAGAGAGAAGCAAAGTTCCTTTAAGGAATCATTCGTAATATGTCTATAATCCTTATATTACAGGAGTGTCCCTTTAAGACAACTTGTCAGAAAAATGATTTTGCCTTTCTTATATAACTATGTACGGGCTCTTTATCCATAGGTGATCATAGTAGGTTTGAAACAAAGGTTGATCAATCACACTCAGGAGAAAGTACACAGGGCAGTCATGTTGATTGATTTAATCAAGACAGTCAAGGAATCCAGTTGGTGGCTGAAAAGCAATGATTCAAACACCTGTGGTCCAGAGGAGGTGATTGTCAGGTATCGGACTAAATAGTGATATATACTGTAGCTCCTTGTCTCCCTCCCACAAGTGTAAATCAAGGTAGTTCCTGGTCCAGATGAAGTCACATGTATATGAAGAATAGACACATCAAGATGTTGTTCTTCCCTCACAGGAATGTGTATAAGATGTAAGAGCAGCCAACCAACACATGCTTTCCACATCACACGAGCTCTGCAAGGATGTGGCATATTGCATGTTTTCATGTATTCCATTGTGTATGTTACTGTATAACAAAACACTCACTGGATTAAAGTCCCACACAGCAGCATTGGTCCAATTGAATAGAGGCAAGACTCTGTATGTTGTAAACAATTAATTAGTGCTCTCCATATGTATATATATATATATATATATGTATATATATATATATATATGTGAGTATAAAGACAAGCAGTGTGGGCCCGTCCATTAGGGGCGCATGGGCCCCGCCCCCCCATCCATGAGTCCGGCCCCTTATCTACATACAGGGCGTCAGACTATGGATTTCAATGGGGGAAGTGTTTTTTTGAAGCACGTGATTAGAGCCAGATGATGAATATTCGCTATTTTCACACGAAATCTTCTCCCCGCCAATCCAGAAGCGGGTCATGAGACAGAGGATATGGACGGCGCAGGAGGAGAGGACACGAGAGCCGGAGCTACTGCCCGCCGCCCGACTCCCGCCACCCGATATGCTGGAGGACACCGGAGCCACTGCCCGCAGCCCGCCACCTTCCACAGAGATGGGGTAAGTGCCGGACCAAATGGCAGGCAGTGGGGGGGACGTTGCAAAGCTCCGGGGGGGTTGTTTGCCACCCCCCCAAAAAAAACCCCAACAGCCGCCACTGAAGACAAGTCTCTCAAACAGTACATTGGAACTTCAGAAAGTCAATAAAAATAGCTAATTTAACCACTTCAATACAGGACGCTTATACACCCTTCCTGCCCAGATCAGCTTTCAGTGTTCTCACACTTTGAATGACAATTACTCAGTCATGCAACAATGTACCCAAAAACAATTTTCTGACGCCAACATGGCAGCATACTAGTGATAGAGCTCCGCCTCTTGACCACTCCCTCAGGACCAGTGAATAACATAAAAAAAGGCATGGATAGCCTCCCCCCCATTCTTCTTCTTTTTTTCCTCATACCTCCACGCACCAGTGAAGAGTAAGCAGTTCTATGTCCCTACCTCTGCCTCTGTGCAGTAGCCGTCTGGGTTCAAGCCTCCCCCAGTTCGGAGACCCAGTGCTTGGCCTGCTTAATTGCGCTAAAAAGCCTGGGTGCCCCTTCTGTGGGTCTTGATGGGGCCCTGCAGTGTTTCCTTTCTAGGAACGAAATCTGCTATTATATAAGTGTCTGTGGGCTGAGGCTTGGGAGGGCCAGCTATTTCATTCTTTTTCCTTTTTTGGTCCCTTGCACCATGCACGGCTGCCAATTCCTTTTATTCTGTGCTGTCTCATATGTGTTCTCCCTTACCTTGATCTGTTTCTCTTTTGAGTGCCTCACATGCCTCCATGTTTGTTTGTGTTCTGTTTGCCCATGTGGCTAGACCATGCTGCCTGAGGCATCTTGATGACATCATCGGCCATCTTGCTTATGGGCAAAAGCCCACTGTTGCTAGCAATGAGGCATGCAGTCCTGGGGAAGCTCCCCCTGCTGATATATATATAGGTATACTGCATTAATTTGTGTCTTTTACTAAAAAAAAAAAAAAAGAGAGAAATATATATATATATATATCGTGGGTCCGAAAAATCGCGT
>BLSH010160080.1:174863-192429 GCA_018402905.1 Glandirana rugosa
CTTGACGGTGCACCCCCTTACGGAAACTCGACGGAAACCACACGATCCAGGGACCCACGCCACCCATCATCGTCCGGATGACAGATCCCCTGCGAGCGAGGCGAAAACGTTGGACGAAGGAGAAAACGACACGACCACGGAGACACGCTGGTGGTGGAGAAGGAGGTTTGAGGTGTGTAGTGAGCGTACTGGGAGTAAGGTACACCCCAGATCCTGGAGTAGCAGGAGGTGTAGTAGAAGGTGGGTGGGAAGTGGTGACGGGAGGAACAGTCAGACGTGTGACTCCGTTCGACTTGGTCAACGTGGAGCAAAAGCGGAGCGAGCGTCCCCTAGACAGTAGGCCTGCTACTACCCACCGCACCCAGGGACCTAGCACACCAAAGGCAGCTCAAAGGCATTCCCCCACGTGGCAGTTCTTGAGACAATGTGCTGACGACAAGACACGAGTGGTTTGCAAGCTGCGCAATGATAGCCTGAGCCGGAGCATTAATGTTCTCAACCTGAGCACAACCCCCATGACCAGGCATCTAAATTCAAGGCACAAGCCCCATTGGAATAATTACCTCAAAATCCAAGAAAGGTCTCGGCCTCCTCCTGCTTCCTCTTCTGCTGCTGCCTAGGCCTCTTCCTCCACTTCTACAGTGACAGTGTCACCGGCCACCCAGCAAACAGACGATATGACAGCAACGCCACCATGTCCGCCACCGCCCGTAAGCATTTCCACATGGTCCCATGGAAGCTTACAGCTGTCCATCTCCCAAACACTGGAGAGAAAGAGGAAGTACCCCCCTACCCACCCGCGATCCCTGGCCCTGAATGCCAGCATTTCAAAATTCCTGGCCTTTGAAATGCTGTCATTCCGCCTGGTGGACACGGACAGTTTCAAAAACCTGATGGCGATGGCTGTCCCACAGTACGTGGTTCCCAGCCGCCACTACTTTTCCAGGCGAGCCATCCCTTCCCTGCACAAACAAGTCGGGGACAAGATCAAGTGTGCACTGCGCATCGCCATCTGCGGCAATGTCCACATAACCACTGATACATGGACTAGTAAGCACAAGCAGGGATGCTATATCTCGCTAACTGCACACTGCGCAAATGTAGTGGCGGGTGGGCCTGAGCCTGCTAGCCATTTGGCGCATGTCCTTCCACCACCGAGGATTGCAGGGCATTTCTCTTTGCCTCCTGTTGCCTCCTCCTCCTACTGCGCTTCCTCCTCCTCGACCACCCACTCATCCGCTTAGCGTAACACCTTCACCGCCAACATCAGCACATCCAGGGGGAAACGACAGCAGGCTGTTTTAAAACTGATATGTTTGGGGGATAAACCCCACACTGCGCAGGAGCTGTGGATGGGCATTGAACAACAGACCAATGAGTGGTTGTTGCCACTGAGTCTCAAGCCCGGCCTGGTGTTGTGCGACAATGGCCGAAATCTCTTAGCGGCTCTGGGCCAAGCCAGTTAGACGCACATCCCTTGCCTGGCGCATGTGCTGAATTTGGTGGTACAGAATTTTCTAAAAAACTACCCGGATATATCAGAGCTGTTGCATAAAGTGTGGGCCGTCTGTGCGCACTTTCGGCGTTCTCACCCTGCTGCTGCTTGCCTGTCTGCACTGCAGCGGAACTTCGGCCTTCCCGCTCACCGCCTCATATGCGACGTGCCCACAAGGTGGAACTCCACCTTGCACATGCTGGAGAGACTGTGCGAGCAGCAGCAGGCAATAGTGGAGTTTCAGCTGCAGCATGGACGGGTCAGTCGCTCTGCAGAACAGCAACACTTCACCACCAACGAGGGGGCCTCCATGCGAGACCTGTGTAGCGTATTGCGGTGTTTTGAGTACTCCACCAACATGGCCAGTGCCGATGACGCTGTTCTCAGCGTTACTATCCCACTTCTATGTCTCCTTGAAAAAACACTTTGGGCCATGATGGAAGAGGATGTAGCACAGGAGGATGAGGAGGAGGAAGAGGGTTAATTTCCACGGTTATCAGGCCAGTCATTCGCAAGTGCCTGCACCAGCATAGGCCAGGTCAAAAATATTCAAGCCAGGGCACAGTTCTGGAGGACGAGGAGGACAAGGAAGATGAGGTGGAATCGCAGCAGGATGGCACCCAACACAGCTCGTGGGCATCACTGGAGCGTGGCTGGGGGGATACAGAGGACAGAGATGATATACCTCCCACAGAGGACAGCTTGTCTTTGCCTCTGGGCAGCCTGGCACACATGGTCGACTACATGCTGCAGTGCCTGCGCAACGACAGCCGAGTTGCCCACATTGTAACTTCTTCTGATTACTGGGTGGCCACCCTGCTGGATCCCCGTTACAAGGATAACGCGCCATCCTTAATTCCCTCACTGGAGCGTGAGAGGAAGATGCGCGACTACAAGCGCACACTGGTAGAGGCGCTGCTGAGGGCATTCCCAAATGACACCGGGGGCTCAGTGGAAGCACAAGGCGAAGGCAGAGGAGGAGGAGGAGGAGGAAAAGACCACCAACGCAGCTGTGCCACCGCCAGCACCTCAGAAGGCAGGGTTAGCATGGCCGAAATGTGGCAAAGCTTTGTCAGCAGCCCACCACAACAAACAGCACCACCAGCCGATAGACAATGTCTTAGCAGGAGGCAGCATTTCAGCAACATGGTGTAAGAGTATGTGTGCACACGCCTACACGTACTGACTGATGGGTCTGCCCCATTCAACTTCTGGGTCTCAAAATTGGCCACATTGCCTGAGCTTGCCGTTTATGCCTTGGAGGTGCTGGCCTGCCCTGCAGCCAGTGTATTGTCTGAACGTGTGTTTAGCACGGCAGGGGGCGTTATCACAGACAAGTGCAGCCGCCTGTCCACAGCCAACGTGGACAAGCTAACCTTTATTAAAATGAACCAGGCATGGATCCCACAAGACTTGTCTGTACCTTGTACAGAATAAACATTTAGACCGGACTCACACAGCCATTCGAATACTTGTTTTTTGAATAGGCCTCAATATTTTGGGGCTACCCCAATTATAAACAAACAAAAAAAAAACAGTGTTGGCTACCTCCTCCTCCTCCTCGACCACCGCCACTTCCACCTACACTGCCACGGTCACGGCCTATTGAACCTCTAGGCTCCTACTCCACATCCACCCCCCCTTCCCATTTTTTCTAGCACTTGCCAGGACTTTGTTACAGCCATTTTTGTGCCTAAATGTTTGGGTCCCAATTGACTTCAATGGGGTTCGGGGTCCGGGATAACGTTCAGGCAACGTTCGGTGCCGAACCCGGACTTTTTCCCAAAGTTCGTTCGGACCCGCAGAACCCGAACGTCCAGGTGTTCGCTCAACTCTAGTGGCTAACTTTACATTGACACCCCCAGTGGCTCGCAGAGGGCAGTGTGAGCCAGTGTGCAATTCAGGTGTGATGCAGGAACCGGTACTGAATCGCAGGGCTTTCCGCATTGCACATGAGAAGGGGGTTGGCGACACAGTATATTTGCTTGTGTGGGGTTTATTCTGTTCAGAAGATCAGGGAGGATTTCTGGAGAAGGAGGTTGCTTCAATGTATGCTTAGTATAGGTAATATCTATTTAATTGTATGATTAGATTGATTTGTGGTATTCAGGTTTACACCTATTTTTACTTCAATAGGCTTTGTTTACACTTGCAGTTGTGTGGTAAAAATGCATTGTTTTACTGCCCCAAACCGATCCCCTTTAAACTGCAAAGACAGCAAATAAGGGTGTACTCATGCTGCGACAATATTTGGACAGTGATATTTCTGCTATCCCTGCCCCCTTGCTTATGCAGCTAGGTACTCCTGGCCATGTAAGCAATGTGACAAGGGGTGCAGTGAGTGCTGCTTTCCTGGGACCTGTTCACAGCAGGAAGCTGTAAAAATGCTGTTATTATATATGATGCTTGGCAGCAGTGTTGTTACTTTTACTTTTAAAATAAAAAAGACTGCAAGTGTGTAAAGCTGCAATTTTTACATATATTTTAGGGAGGGACGAGCTAAAAAAAAGAACAGTAAGCATTCACCTGTGCCTGCATGGATTTGCTCCGGGTACTCCCATTTCCTCCCACACTGTAAATGCTGATAGGTTAATTGGATCCTGTCAAAATTGCCCGTAGTATGTGTATGTATATGAGTTAGGCACCTTAGATCGCAAGTTTCTTGAAGGCAGGGACTGATGTGAATGTGCAAAATATATGTGAATCTCTGCATAAATTGACGGAGATAAAAATACCTGTAATAATAATGATAATAATAACTTGCCAATGGCAATAAAGATAATAAAAAAGTTTCTCAAATTCTAGTCTTTTGCATAAAGATTGTATATAGTATAACACTCATATCAATGCAGTTTTATGACAGCTAAAAGCATCTAGAAAAATAGGATACTACTTTTTAAATGCAATAAAAGTCTAGCTCCACTTACAGATATATTAACTAAAAGCAAAACTTACCAACAAATTAAGGCTGGTCATACACTGACCAAAGACTGGGGATTGAACAAAAAAAAAAAATCTGACAGATTGCCTCATCCACACTATACAGCATGGATGGACAAGTTTCCCACAGAGCCTATTGTATTCTGACAGCTGCTGCAGGTGGCTGTCAGAACACCTAAACAGTGCGACTGCAAATTTTTCCTCTAACTCTTTCAATTTTTCACTCCAAAGATGATGGGTGGGAAGATGTGGACATACACACCAATGGAGCGAATTTCGACCAGTTCGTAAGGAACCAACTGTAATTTGCATAGTGTATGGCCAGCTTAACTCTCTGCCATTAATGATGGGTTTATGAAACCACAGTTGGTGACCACCAATGGGAGAGATGTAACACCAGGAGACTGTACAAAGAGAAGATCTCCTGATGCTAGCAGATGCATTTCATTTCTACACCTCTTCATCTTCATTACAGTGCTCAGGAAGACAATAGGTAAAAAAAAAAAAAATAAATACATAAAAATGAAAGGCTGGCTTTACTGGATTTATGTTAAAAGTAAATAGAACTGTCTATGGTGTCGCATAGGAATATAAAAAAGGTTCCCATAAATGATCATGGTATCAGCTAGTGGCTAAAATTAACTGATCCAAATCTTCTGTTTAAATAAACAATAACTAAATCAATAGTGCTCACCTCAAGGTACGCTAAAGGCAAGGCTTATGAAAAAACTCAATTCCAATTTCACGTGTTAAACAAGGCATAGCAATAAAACCTCCAATTTCTGTTAAAATCAATGTTACAGGTGAAGTGTGGGATACCAAAAAATAAACACGTATACAGTGTACGAATGCAGCATCTGTTTGATGCTGCAGCTGTCCCCCTCTGGCAATAAGACTGAGAACTCAGCAATCACATGACTGCTGATTGCTCAATTCTTGGTCTACTCTGAACAGTGAATGGTGACTATCAGTCACAGGCTCACTGCTATGCCCCTCCAGTGCTCACTGGAGTGCTGGGCTGTGCAGGGGAGAGTTGCAGCTAGCTCTGGCTCTGAGTGCTGGACTGAGAGGCTCACCCAGCTGCCAGTCAGGCATCTAGGTGGATCCTGACATTATTGTTGGGAACCCTGCAAAGCCTGGCTCAGCTTTGTGGTGTCACCCATTAGCAGGCTTTAGCCTACTGTCAGCGGAATCGGGGTCACGGGAGTGCAAAAATAAGTACACTCCTGTGACATAGAAGAGAATCTTTGGCCATACTTTTCTTTTAAATTTTAGTTATAACGACTGTCAGGTTTTCTATTGCTGTCTATGTCCCATTAGGGAAAATTCACTTTCCCTAATTCACCTGATCACCAATGTCACCAGGAACCAAAGTAAAGGGCAGATCCAACATTTTGATATGCCACCAGAGCAGGTTATTTTCCCATGGGTACACTTATTACCATGGCAACTGTCTATGAGGGGATTTCCCTCGCATTGGAAAGGTATCTGCTCACTTCCTTTTGAGTCTATAGGATAGGGAATGAAAGAAAACCCCCTAATAAGATGGCAAGCAAAAGAAACAGACAGTGGTTTTCAATCATTCCCTTCTCCATCTAAAAATAAAAATACAATTTTTTGGTTTATATACTTTCAGTTTAACCACTTGAGCTCCGGATGGGCTTTTACTGTAAGAAGGCAGAGATCCCTGTTCTTGCTTAGCAGAAACACTGGATCTCTACCTTCCCTTCTCACAGAACGGTGATCTGCCTTGTTTACATTGGCAGACCACCGCTCTGTCTCTCTTGGAAATGATCACGGGTCCCGGTGAACATTGGGTCCACCAGACCCGCTGATTTACTCCTGCTGTGTCTAATCACAGTGGGAGCGGGTCG
The DNA here is from genome assembly GCA_018402905.1 of Glandirana rugosa. NCBI lineage: Eukaryota > Metazoa > Chordata > Amphibia > Anura > Ranidae > Glandirana > Glandirana rugosa. The sequence goes on from BLSH010160080.1 coordinate 181,173, forward strand.
CCGAGATCGCTCATGTGTGCCCCAGACCCTGCAGTGCAGAATCACGGACAGGTACACGATTCTGCGCAGGAGCCGCCGCATATATACAGTATACGGTTGGCAAGCCGTTAAATCAGCTAAATAGTTTCTAGGTACATCAAAACAACAGGTGGGCAAAATCATAAAAGACACTTGCTCTCTGTGTGAAGATAGTAGTCTCTCTGCAGAGGTGCAACACACCCTATGCTGAGCCGGAATTATAGCTCTGAAATCAGCAAAGCTCCTGCTTCCTGCTGATTGGAGATCTCTACTTCTGACTCAGGAGGAGGATTGTCAGAGAGACCACTGCTTACACACAGAGTCAGAGAACAAGAGCCCTCCTCTACAACATGCTGAAAAGGGACAGCAAACCAAAACTGAACAGTGAGACTATTTAGCATGATTTAACTTGAAAGTTCAGTTGGGTTTTACACTTTAATACATACAATGCATGGCTTATCCAATTCCTGTATAAACCCAAGGGCAGATGGGGTCTCCCATCTCAAAGTAATAAAGGGGTAGGTAATTTGGCAGGTGCTAAGGCTGCCTCATAATATATAAGTTATTATATATTTGTTTTTTGTTTTGCATCCAGCTTCGCATTCCAGCATGCTTACACTGTGCTAATAATTACGTAGTTTTACATAGTTATTAATTAACTTGAACAACAAGACTACAGATATGGATTGCTATATAAGGATGATCTGTGCACTTGATATCATTTGTGGAAAACTGTAACTGAGATACAACTGAGTTATTCCTAACATTTCAATTAAGAAAACCTACAGCGAACATGAAGCTTTTTGCTTTCCTCTCCATGTTGGCGATAGTTCTTCTTTGTCTGTTATTAGGTGAGTCCGGTTTTACTTGTTTACATGTCATTTATAATTCTGTACAAGTTTGAATTTGAATAAATATGCAATGCAACTTTTGTAGAGGTTTGCTGCTTTTTAGTAATGCTAACTTACTGTATATCAAGGTGATATAGCAGGTTAAATAGAGATGAAGTTTTAGAAACGATTTAAAGCTCAACTGAAGCCTCCAACCAAGCCATGTATGCTAAGTGATATTGCTGTGCACTCGATTTACTGCAAAATACTCTGCATTTAGACCTGGCTAATTTTTGCTCAGGCCCCCCCCCCCCCCCCGTCATCTGCCTGTGCGACTCAGATATTCCCCCCTTTCCTGCCAACCTCTGCACTAAAACTGTTATGTAAGTGCATTTTGGCTTATAGTAGCAGATCCTGATTTGCTCCTAGTACTGGCTTTCCTTCTACTACTCTGAAAAATGCAATTTAGGGGATTAAAGGAGTACTAAAGTCACATTCATTATATTAAGTATTAAAAACGAGCAATAAGGACCGACTCAAAATGCTGTATTAGTGTTGTTGAAATATTTATTTTCTCACTTTGAAAATGTGTGCATCTTTACGGTTCCTCCCTGTAGTTGCAACTGCTGTATTTAGCATTATTTTCTTTTCATAACTGCCACCAGGAGGGATGATACATCAGATTTCTGCTGATTGAAAAAGTGAAAGAACACATCCCCTGGACACCCTTCAGATGAGCATGTTCCAGTGTGGGAACAGGTCGCTGGCTGGTGTAGACTTTAGCTATGCAGTCTACTCATTAGTTGCTTGATTACATTCTATTAGACTTGCTTCTGGAACAGTAATCAAGTAACTAATCAGCACAGCACAGCACAGCTTAATTCTGCATCCAGTGGCCAGCAGCGGGAAACATGCACGCCTAGGCGATTCCTCCAGAAGTTCCCCTCCCACCACCCGCAAGCTTCTGGGACAAATCACAGGTCCCAGAAAGCTGTGTAACCATAGACAAAGTGCAGCATGGCTTGTGCATGCACGGTTGGAAGCCAGCTATGAAGCAGCAAGGAGTCACAGCCAGTTTTGCACAGTTAACGTGCTGGTGCTGGGGACCCGAAAACCGGCAAAGAACTGCCCTGGGTGAGATAGACGCTGGATCCCTTGACTGGTGAGTGTTCTTTACAATATTTGTAGCTGCTGACTTTTAATTTTTTTTTAAAAGGGGTGAAGAACCTCTTTAAATGTTTACAGTGCATCTGAATGGGTGCCTATAAAAGAAGATATTGAAAGAGCAGAATAAATTGTAGACACAAGCATAGGAACAAAGAAATGAATACAGACATGGATCTCTGAAATGAATCTAAGGTATTTAAGGGGATTAAATATACATAGGGTTTTAAAGAAACAAGAGGAATCAATTGAGGATTGAAACTTACATCGCAGATTTAATTTTTGTTTTTAACTTTAGCTATGCATTAAAGATACCTAGATCCATTCAAACGAATTAGACTAGCTGCACTGACATGACTGTATTAGCTGATTTCTTTATATCTGACTGGATTTAGGCTTTAAAGCTTTGTTTTTCTTTCCTTTTTTTGGGGGCATTGAATTGGTTTTTGACATTGTTTGCACAGAAGGAAAAAACGATAGCAGGGAAAATAAAAGAGTATAAAAAAATGAAGGTATCACCATCCAAATAATATCTGTAACTCTCTGGAGCCATTTAAAGGAATACATTGAACATGGAAAATGTGTCCCTCTTGCCCCTGTGGAAATGCTAAATAACATTTATAGAAAAAAAAACCCAGAGGGCAGAAACCTTTAATAAGATAACTTACCACTTGGTTTTGTCCATGGCTCCCAGGTGAGGGAGACAACACTTTCCTTCTAAAAAATGCTTGGGGGATTGTTAAGCAGCCCAATCCTCACTGAAAAGACATTGCAGCACTGCGCTGCAGCATCTTCTCTCAAGATTTGGAATACTAAGCATTCACAGTAGAAGTATGCCACCCCCTGTACTACAGAATCCAGGGGAAAGTGAGTATATTATCTAACATTTTTTGCCTATAGGTATTTTTTTCTACATTTTATACAGCGTTTTAGCAAGGGAGAGGGGACCACATTTTAAAAGTGGACCGTTTTAAGAGGTCCACTTTAAAAACCACTTACTGTAAGATCCCCTTAATTTCATGGTCAATTTCAATAATAAGTGAAAATCGAGATATTAACATTATTTATATTTATTTTCAGGTCCTGTGAACACTGAACCTGCTTCTGGTGAAGGAAGAGAGGTAACGTAAACACTATTGCATTACAATGAGAAAAGTGTAAAGCCACTGAGTTTCTTTTTAGATCTCAGTGCTATAAAGTTATTCATCTTATAAAAATGATAAACTAAAAATGAATCAGTAAAATATATACAATTTAGTACATTATTTCTTCTCAGTAGCACCCTTTGAGTATTGTATTTCTTAGGAATTTAATCACTTTTGCACCAGGAAATATTTTTGTTTTTCACACACGTTTAAATTTGCATTTTTTGCTAGAAAACTACGTAAAACCCCAAATATATATTACCCTCAATTTTAGCCAGGAAATGCTCAGAACTTGGTGCTTCTGGATTCATTAGTCAAAGAAAAGATGGGGGACTTAGGGGTGTTTGGATGGGGGGGCTTCACATCACAGAAACATAAAAGTGACCATTTTATATGAAAACAACTAAAAAAAATACCCCTTGAATACCAGGGTGTTTATAACTGTACTTTGGTAGTCAAGGGGTAATGTGAACCTAAGCATTTCCCATGCTGGCTGACTTTAATGCCAGTCCAACTGTAGTGGAGTGCACATTTACTCACTGTACCAGGGGAGGCCCATGCATTGTGGGCACAGGTGTGCTGCTCCCCTATCTATGCCCCGCCACCCTCCCTATCAGGGTGCTGGGCACATGAATACCTATGGTGGGGATGGGCAGGGGGTGTGTTTTTTGAGGCACTGATTACAGCCAGAGGCTCTAATAGGCTTCAAAATAGGGTGGGCTCGGGGAGCAGAGTATTGCTTCCGGCCAATCGGGAAGCGGGTCTGATACCCGTCACCTGATTGGCTGAAAGGACCGACAATCCTTGTTCAAAATTTTTATTTGAGAAAAGGGAACACACAAATGAGTGTACATATTGTAATTTACATTCGAACAAAGTATCGAAATAACGATAGCGTGGGGGTCAGCCCCAATACACAGTACACGTTGATATAATTTATCCAATATTACAGTAGAGAGTAATCGAACAAAAACAACGTTAAGCTGCAGGGGTAAGTACATAGATTGCTAACATTTATTTAAGAGGGGATGCATATAACCTAGAGGAAAGAGAGGTACTTTCTTTGGTCTACAGGGATATATGTAGCTTTGGTCTTATACTGTAGTAGAAGAATTATGCAAAGGGCAGTAGTACCTAGATGGGTTGTCGAGGTTTGTTCAAAATATCATTTAGTAAGGTATATGGTCATTTGTGGGTTCAAAAGACAAAGGTTCATTAAAAACAAAGGGGATATAGAGGGAGGAAAGAGAGAAAGGAATGGGGGGGGGGGGGACCAGAGGGGAAAAGAAGGGCAGAAAGGGGATGGAATTGGAAAAGGAGGAGGCAATTTCTCCTCGCCAGGAAGCCACAGATGGGTCGATTGAAAGTAATTCAGTGTAGGTCAGAGGGCAGGACTACCCTGCTCATGGGTGTGGAGGGCATTGTCAAAGTCGGCAGGGAATTGGTGTTTCAACCATGGGCTCCAAATTCGCTCTAATTTTTGAATGGTGTTAAGGACATTTGCTTCTACTTTGGCATGCACCATTGCTGTGGATACTCTGTGTTTAGTTTCTGCTATAGTCAAATGGGGGGATTTCCAAGCTTTAGCTATCGTTTGCTTGGCGGCAGTGACAATCTGTAACAGGAGTTTAAATTTATTTTTACTGATTTCGGGTGGTTTCACGTTTAATAGTGCTACTTCTGGGGACGGCATGAGTGTAAACTCGGCCACGACTGAGAGCATCTCCAATACTTCTATCCAGAATTTGGAGACAGCAGGGCATGTCCACCATATATGGAGATGGATACCTTGGTCTACACAGCCTCAGAAGCATGCTGGGGAGCTGGTTGGGGAGAATTTCGAAATCCAGGCGGGGACCAGGTACCAGCGGAGCATGACTTTGTAGTTTGCCTCTAGGGCTACAATATTCTGTGTGGCTGATTTGGTATGAAGCCAGATGTCAGAAGGAGGAGACCATAGAGGAGAGAAAGCAATCCTCTCATATGCGGGTCCCGGTGACATGCTTGTTCGAATTTGGACATCAGTGGGTGAGAGGCGTCTGACCGAGAGTATGGGGTGTAGAAATGTTTGAGTTGAAGGTATCGGAAAATTTCTGAGTTAGGGAGGTCATGACTTTCTTGTAGAGAAGAGAAGGATTTGAAGGTACCAGAAGAATAGAAGGAGTGGGCGCGGATTAATCCTGCATCCATCCATTTTTGGAATGAAGAAGGGGAGACCCAGGCTGGATAGAATGCTGGGTTGCGGAAAAACGACAGAAGGGGGTTGTGGGGGGACTGGAGCTTATATTTAAATTTAAGGGTGTACCAGAGACGTAGCGAGTGTTTCGTGATCGGGTTGACAATGATCTGACCAGGAGTCCATTAACTTAGTGAGGTAGGTTAACATGGGGGGATAATTTGCCGAAAAGATATTGGATGGGTCTGGAGTTAGCTTAATGCCTAAATATGTTAGGTGGTGTTGCGCCCAAGAGAAAGGAAGAGCCTTCTGCAACTAGAGTTGTGTATCTACAGGTAAGGATATGTTAAGAATCTTGGATTTGTGGGCATTAACCACTAGTCCTGAGAGGGACGCAAACTTCTCGAGGGTAGAAAGGAGATTAGGAGAAGAAGTTAATGGGGAGGTTAGAAACAGGAGGACATCATCCGCAAAAAGGCAAAGTTTGTGATGATGTCCCCCTATCTCCAGTCCCTTAATATCCGGATCATGTGGGCTAAGGGTTCTATGGCTAGTGAAAATAGAAGAGGTGAAAGTGGGCACCCTTGTCTCGTCCCACGTAGTATCGGGAAGGGGTCAGATTTGAAGCCAGCATACCTCACTTGAGCGGAGGGGTTTGAGGGCGGTTACCCATTGTAGAAAATGAGGGCCGAAGCCCCTACTTTCTTAGAACAAACTGAAGATAGGGCCAAGATAGGGTGTCGAAGGCTTTGCGGATGTCCAACGACAGTAAACAGGTTGGGATACGATGTGAGCGGGCGTAGTAGGAAAGAAGGACTGCTTTTCTGACATTGTCACTAGCTTGTCTCGAGGGGGTGAACCCCACTTGGTCCCTATGTAGTAATGATCCTATAAACGTGTTTAAGCGGGAGGAGAGGACTTTGGCCAGGAGTTTGATGTCCACATTCAGTAGTGAGATAGGGCGATAGTTGGCCCAAGAGGAGTCATCAGAAAGTGGTTTAGGGATCATGGAGATGTTGGCTTGTAAGGATTCAGGTTTGAGGGAGTGCCCTTTCAGTATTGCGTTGAAGGCTTCTGAAAGAAGAGGGGAAAGAAGATCCACATATTGCTTATAGTATGCGGCTGTGAAGCCGTCAGGACCAGGGCGTTTGTTGGGTTTGAGAGACATTATGGCAATGCGGATTTCGGTATCTGAGATAGGTGCCTCTAGTTGGGCTTGGTGTGTGGCTGTGAGGGTGGGGAGAGAGATGGCATCAAACATGTTTGTTGCCAGAGCTTCATCTAGAGGAGGTGGGGTGTCCTAGAGGGTAGAAAGGTGTTTTCGAAATGTTTGGAGGATGTTCATGGGGTTGCTTGTGTAGGTATTATGAGAGGTGCGAAGGCGAATTGGTTTGTATGCTTTATCTAAATTTCTCAGCGTCAGAGCTAGAAAGGTATCTGGTTTATTGGCTTTCATGTATATTTTGTGTCGAAATCTCCTGAGGGATTTCTCAGCAACGTCTGTGAGCAACAAATCCAGCTCTTGTTTCGCTTTATCTAGCGCATTCTTATGTGTGGGTGTCGGGTGATCCTGGAATTTCCCGTGTGCCTGTGTACATTTTTTTTATAAAGTTTGATATAGGGCTTGACGCTCCTTCTTGCGGCTTGAAGCAAGGCTAATGAGAAACCCCTGGATCACTGGCTTGTGGGCCTCTCAAAGTGTGACAGGGGACACCTCACCATTACCGTTTACTGCAATGTAGTTACAGATTTCAGACTCTAATTCTAGGGCATAAGAGGGGTGTGCTAAGAGGGAGTTATTGAGTGTCCAGGAGAGTTCCCTTTGTTGTGGAATTAGGGAGGAGAAAGAAGCTAATATTGCGTTGTGGTCCGACCAAGGGATAGGGATCGTTTTTGATGCTATAAGTAAAGGAGAAGAGCCAACTGAGGTAAAGATGTGGTCAATTCGGGAAAAGGAAGTATGTGGGTTGGAATAGAAGGTATATTGCCTTTTAGTGGGGTTACATTCTCTGCAGGTGTCCACTAGGGAGTGTTGCTGTAATAGCTGTTGGAAAGAAAGTTTGGCTGGGCTGATAGAGGGTGCGTAGGGGGATTTATCTAAAAATGGACAAATGACCTGGTTGGAATCGCCAAAGACTAGAAGGGTCCCCTGCTTATGTGCTTCTATTACTTGGAAAAGATGTTTGAGGAAAGGTGAGGGGTTACGGTTAGGGGCATAATACGAAACCGCTGTGATTTCAGTGTCCTGTAGTAGTCCCTTCAAGATAAGGTATCTCCCTTCTGGGTCTTTGATCTCTGTTTTGAGGGAAAAGGGGGTAGATCGGTGGAAGCCAATAAGAACTCCTCTTTGCTTAGATGGCCGAGGCTGTGTAGAATTGTGGGTAAGCTGGACTAAGAAATTTAGGGGAGCTCGGGTCCGTGAAGTGGGTCTCTTGCAGACCTATTATATGTGCATTCAAAGAGGCAAAAGAATGGAGGGCTTTGCGCCGCTTATTGGGGAAATTGAAACCCTGCACATTGAGGGTAAGAACATTTAAGGGGGCCATGACATGAGGGTGGGGTTAAAATTATGGAGTAGACTTGATTCCGTTATGGGTAATGCTTCCTGGCGAGGAGGCAGAGATGGAGAGAAAGAGATAGGAGCAGTAAAAGATAGCAGAAAAGAAAAGGGGAAAAGGGTAGGATGGGGGGGGGGGAGAGGTTTGGAGAACCGTCCATGTAGGGCAGAAGGACCTGCATGGAGGGAGCCAAGTTGCTCAAAGGAAACCCAAACTGGGCGACCTAAGAGCAAGAGGGGAGACTGCAGTGACAAGCGGCCTCGGGTCAGTCAGCTTAGGAACGATCAAAGGATAGGGACATAGTCCCTGTTATGGAACTAACGCGTCATCACTATGTCGGGACCGCCTAGTTCAGTTAGCCAGTGTTGAGCCGTAGTGCAGCTAGGGGAGTGTGGGATCGACTGATTTTGAGGGTAGTAGCTGTTTTAACTGTGGCCCAGAAGAAGGGTGGAGAGAGAAGGGGAAGCATCGTCTAATGTAGTAGTAAATCATCCCTTCAATACTTTGTAGGTCAGCGGGTGACCTGGTCACTCCTAGAGTCCCAACTGGTGACAAAGAAAGGCAAAGAAACATAATAACAGAAGAAAAAAGAATTAACAGAGTGGTCCTTGAGACTCCCTTGGTAGGGGCAACTCCTGTGTGAGCATAATAGTAGGTATAAAGGGAACCTGATACGAGGATCGCCTGGTCCAGAGCACTCAGGGCCGACCCCCGGACCCCTATAAGGGGCCCGGGGGTGGGCTGCCAAACCCCCCCAAACCGACAGAATGATCTCAGTCGTCCGGCAATACCCAGCCTTTGTAGTGGAGCACAGAAACCACCAAACTGGTGAGCCAGAAAATGGTGGGCTACCTGAATTACCTTAACTGTCTGAAAAATGAACCGAGTAACCCGGGCCCCCCCCCCCCCCCGAGAGTGAGGAGGGGGGCCCAGCCAGTCGGAATCATGGCAAAACATAACAAAAGAGGGTTACCATCAGGTTTAAGCAGATGGGAAACAGTTCAACTGCGCCATGTTCCCGAACTAATAACGGCAATAAAGGGCAGATCAAACTTGTATAGGGAACAGCCGTGACAACCGATTGTTGTCGGTTTAAACTTGGCCTTAAGTCAGTACCTTAGGAAGAGTTCAGTCCATGGAATCTTGCTGATCCTGGATGCTTGGGACAAATCTTCCTCTTTTGGAGGTGGAAGCAGGAGAGGCCGTGGACTTCTGCGGGGAGTTGGAGGCTGATCTCCGGCGGGTCCCTGTTGTTGGTGCTGTCGAACTGGGGGTAAGATGCAGATCAAAGAGTTTCTTCCGAAGCTCATCTGGTGTCTTGCAGGTGTATTTTCAGTCTTGGTAAGAGAAACGGAGGGAGAATGGGAACCCCCAGGAATACGTAATCTTGTGGTTCTGTAGTATCTCCAGGAGTGGCTTAAGGGCCCAACGTTTCTCTATAGTAGACTTGGAAAGATCTGGGAATAGTTGATAGTCGTGGCCCTGGAATGCTAAGGATCCCTTCTGACGAGTAGCTTGTAAGAGCTGCTCCCTGGTGCGGTAGTAGTGCATCTTAACTATTATGTCAAGAGGTGGGCCTTCTTTTTTGCGTGGGGCTAACGCTCGGTGCACTCTATTGATTTCAACCCGCTCAATAGGAATGGTATGGGCTAACTCTTGAAAAAGGGCTGTGACAGTTGACTGAAGGTCGATTATGGACTTTGGCATCCCTCTGATGCAGACATTGGGCCGTCTGGTCCTGTTCTCCTGGTCCTCGATTTGTGCCTGTAGGTTGGCATTAGCTTCTCTTAGGGCTTCTAGCTCATCTGCATGGTTGGATAAGTGGGTCTCCAGTTCACCAGTTCATCAGTTCTGATCTCTAGATCAGAGGTACGATGGCCCAGTTCCCTAATTTCCTTAGAGAGCTCCTCTGTTATCTGGTCTGAGGTATGTTGCAGGGCCCTGGTCAGCATCCGTTCGAACTGCTGCAGGAGCGGATCTCCTGGAGACTGCTCTCTCATTAAGGGGAGGGGGGTGGCCAGGGACTCAGTGTCTGACCCTCATCAGGATGCACCGTGAGTTTCTTGCTGTGGAGCTTCAGTGTCCTCATGGAGCTGCTACCGCTGCGGGGGGAGACGGGCGGCGCCATCTTGGAAGCGGCCTGAACTGGGATATCTCTTATTGATTTGTTCCGCGGGAGCTGCCCGCCACCATAGTCTGATAGGCAGGGGGTCGGGGTGTTCTGAGAGTGGCAGCGGTGTTCACAGATGGTGTCTAGGCACGGTGTAGCTGGCTAGATGACCCGAGGCCGTGCGGAGCTCTAGTTAGGCATGACCGTCGCCGAGAGCTTCGCGCATGTGCCCCCAGGACCGACAATCTTATTGGATGCCTAGGAGGAGGGGAGGAGATGCAAAGCGGAAACAAGGAGGAGAAGATCTGCTGGCCGATGCCTGGATGCCCGACGATGCCGATCCCCACCACTGCCTGGTGCCCTGATCCCCACCACTCCTTGGATGCCTGATCCCCATCGCTGTTTGGTGCCCCGATCCCTGCCGCTCCTCGGATGCTCGCCAATGCCCGCCTCCTAGATGGGGTAAGTGCCAGTGGACCGACTGGCAGACAGATGGGGGGGGTTTGAGGTGCCATGGGGGGGACCCCAAACAAAAAAACACCAGCCGCCACTGCAGTGTACCCAGGGGATATAGATTTTTCTGACTGCTGAGAACCCTCCAGCAGTTAGAATACAATACCTCCATGGGAATGTGTTGATGGGAGAATGAAGCAATTTTCTTTCCTTCAACCTGTGTTGTTTAATGTACGGTCTGCCTTAGATACTCTATCTATTTTTTTATTGCTGCCTGGGTCTGTGTTAAGCCGGGTAAACACGAGCCAAATTGGTGGGGGAGATATTTGCTGGTTCAATAAAAAACATCCGACATTCAGCCCGTGTGAATGTCAGACTGTACATGTTTAACAGGCAATGGCAGAGAGCGCTGATCAGAGTGTTTTGTCGGTGGGGGGGGGGGGGGATATAACACAACAGCTCAGTGGTGGAGATCGCTGTACTTAATTCGCAAATTTTTTAAATGAAAAAAAAAAGAAAAGTGTGTACCAGGAATTAGGGAAATTCTGCTAATTTCCTATTATAGTGATAATGGAGACTAAGACACTGTTGGGAGCCAGCTTGGGGCAGAGTGGCAGAGTAAAGAAGGGGTTAACTGAGGAGGGAAGCAACTTCCACTTCAGACCTGCTTATTAATCAGGTGCCCTGGAAATGTCAGTGGAGCTGTGTGCTTGGAGAGAGAGAGAGAGATCAGCACCCTGAGAGGAAGCTCCATTACTGGATTGTGAACTGCCACAGTGAGATAAACTTATAAAAGACTGTAG
>BLSH010160080.1:192439-205055 GCA_018402905.1 Glandirana rugosa
GGGGGGGGAGATATAACACAACAGCTCAGTGGTGGAGATCGCTGTACTTAATTCGCAAATTTTTTAAATGAAAAAAAAAAGAAAAGTGTGTACCAGGAATTAGGGAAATTCTGCTAATTTCCTATTATAGTGATAATGGAGACTAAGACACTGTTGGGAGCCAGCTTGGGGCAGAGTGGCAGAGTAAAGAAGGGGTTAACTGAGGAGGGAAGCAACTTCCACTTCAGACCTGCTTATTAATCAGGTGCCCTGGAAATGTCAGTGGAGCTGTGTGCTTGGAGAGAGAGAGAGAGATCAGCACCCTGAGAGGAAGCTCCATTACTGGATTGTGAACTGCCACAGTGAGATAAACTTATAAAAGACTGTAGCTCTGGCTAGAGCCGTGAACTTTGTATATAAGCCTGTACGTTGCAGAACCTGAACTGTACCCGTGTGTGCAAGCAAAGTCTGTCGTTTCTGCTGTTTATTTTGCATCTTTTGCTGAATAAAGCCTTTTTATTTATCTGCACTGTCTCTGAGCTGGCTGTTAACCCATCTGATCCCTTACAACACATAAAACAGATGTTTTAACCTTTTCTTATTCCTCTCCCAACAAAAACTGTAATAAAAATGTAATAAATAATGATTTTCCAAATATTAGCAGTTGTTTGTTACTTTTGTCTTTGGCATTAGAAGTTATATGTAGACGTGTTTGTGCTATTTAACATATAAAGTTGTTTGACTTCCGGAAAATCACTTAGTACGTGTATTGTTTTATTGCTATAATAAGCCATTGTCTTTTACAGCCTGTATGTGATGTGAATGCAACCCTGAGATGCCCCCGAATTTATGAACCTGTGTGTGGCAGTGATAAGAGTACATATGACAACGAATGTCTGCTCTGTGCTGCAAGGCAGTAAGTATAGTATTTACAGATGTTGTTTACTAAAGACCTTATTTTAATTCAAATTGTACCGTACTCTGTTGATTGAGTGGTTCCAGAGCTTGGAGCCCTCTTTTTCTCTCCCTCCCCCCACCCCCTCTCTCAGAGCTCGGAGCCCTCTTTTTCTTTCCCTCCCCCCACCCCCTCTCTTTCACTTTTCCTTCTTTCCTTTATTTCTCTCTTTTTCTTCTACCCATGATTTTCTTTGGGTTTGAAGGTTGAGAGGCTTGGTGTGTGGTATCTCATCATCTTAATAGGTGGCAGGCCCCCCCCTTCTATATTCTGGTGGTGGGGGGGGGGCTGTCCATGCCTTGATGGGAGGGCTACACTTTGAGTCATCTTATTTCGGAGCACTGTTTTGCAAACTTAAGATGTAGGAGGACCTTTGAGTAATCAGTTAAACATAACCTACTACAGTCCAATTTCAAATTGGAAAAGTGATAATTACAGCACTTCTATGGCAGACAATGAGCGAAAATCTCTGAGGCTTCAGAGACTGGATGTAATAGATTATATGATCAATTATGATAAAAGGTAGCAATATATCTTTGGTATCAAATTTATATGAATACATGATATAAGCTTTTATTTTCATACAATGACATGTTTCGAGCCCTCTTGAATGTCTATGTTCCGAATTTGACATTGATGACTCTTTTTAACTGTTTGATCTAAACCTTTTCATAAAAAATATTGAAACATAATTGTACCATAAATAATAGAGAGTATGCAGCACAGAAATGTTGGATCATACCTTCCTTGTCACGATCAGTATGTTAACAGTGCCTATTGAGTACCCAAAATCTCCTGACTTCTGGACTGTGAAGACCTTCCCTACTCCCCAATGTTGTGTTTGGTGTGTAAGAAATCTATCCCAAGGCCGTGTATTCATATTTTCATTAAATGTGGGCCAGGGGGGCATGCAAACAATAATTCTCAGATTATGGCCGGATCTAGGGAGGTGCTGAAGTGGGCTGTGCCCCCCCAGATTTCAGTTGTGCACCACAATACCAACTGCCTTCCCCCTTGGAACAAGAGGTGGTGGTGGTGGTGGTGATGTGGGGAGGGGGGGGGCAGCCTGGCGCAGTGAACTAAATGTAATAGGAAAATCCAGACAGAAATGATAGCAGCAGATAGGAGAAATCTGGGAGAAGGTGCAGTCTGTTCTGTGCTCTCTCCTCTCCTGTCAAAACAGAGCTCCTCCATACAGCAGATGACACAGGATCACTCTTAATTCGGACTGTACACGGCTTGATTACCCGCCCTCAATCTCCTCCAAGGACTGCTTAGGTAAGGGAAGGGTAATTTGGAGTGGTTGTAAGGATAAGTGATTTGGGGGGATCTGTGCTAGGTGGAGTATTGGGGAAGGAGAACTTATGCTAAGAGTGGGGATTTGTGGGGAGTGGATTTGTGTTGGATTGGAAATTTGAGGGGAAAAGAAGATGTGTGCTAGAAGTGGTGATTTTTCTCAGTGAGGGAGATTTGTGCTAGGAGGTAAATAGGGAGGGGGCCAGGGATTTGAGCTGGAAGGCAGGATTAGGAAGCAAAGAGTTGTGCTGGGAGGAGGGGGATTTTTGCATTTTTGTTTTGGCTGACAGAGCAAATGTTTTGCATAGGGGGGGAGCTTGCTGATCAGTGTTTTTTTTTTTTTTTTGGGGGGGGGAGGTATTGCTGAGAGATGGTGTTCACACAACCGGGGTGGCAGTTTTTCATCTTTGCCCTGAGCACTAGATTGGAATCGAGCCCACAAGTGTGCCACCATAGGAAGTGATTTCCCATGGTGGCACATGGAGAAGAGGAGGAACCCAGAGTGCCAGCGGGGGACCCTAGAAAAGGAGGATCAGGGCTGCTTTGTGGAGTACTACTGCAGAGAGCAGGTAAGTATAACATGTTTGTTATAAAACAAAAAAATATCTTTACAATCAATTTAACCACTTCAATACAGGGCTCTTTCACCCCCTTCCTGCCCAGGCCATTTTTCAGCACTCTCATACTTTGAATGACAATTGCGTGGTCATACAACACTGTACCCAAATACATTTTTAATCTTTTTCTTCACACAAATAGAGCTTTCTTTTGGTGGTTTTTAATCACTGCTGGAATTTTTAGTTTTTACTAAAAAAAAAAAAAGACTGAAAATTAAAAAAAAAAAGTTGTTCTTATTTTCTGTCAGTAAATTTTGTACATCAGTATATTTTCTCCTTCACTGATGTACGCTGATGAGGTGGCACTGATAGGCTACACTGATGGGCACAGATAAGGTGGCACTTATGGGCACTGACGAAATGGCACTTATGGGCACTGATTAGGTGGCACTGTTGAGGAGGCACTAATATGCAGCACTGATGGGCACTGATAGGTGGGACTGGTGGGCACTGATGGGCAGCACTTGTGGGCACTGATAGGCAAAGCGGATAGGCAGCACTGATGGGTGGCACTGATGGGAGGCACTGATGGACATTGATGGGCAGCACTGATGAGCAGGCACTGATGGCAGTAATGGGAGGCCCTAACTGGCATCACCTATGGGCACTGATTGGTGGCACTTATGGGCATTGATTAGTGGCACTGATGGGCACTGATTGGTGGCACTAATAGGCACTGATGGGGCTTTCCTGTAATCAGGCACAGATGATCAGTGCCCTGATTAACTGCCCAGGTCTTCTCTGCAAGGAGATTCCGCGGATCGGCACTCCTCTCCTCGAGGAGAGCCGATTCACGGCACTTCCGTATTTACATGTGACTGGCTGTAATTGGACACAGCCGATCATATGGTTAAAGAGCCACTGCTTTTTACACAGATCGGGGTCGCGCTGTGTCCTAGTAATGCTGCATGCCCCCGCAAGTGCGTGATAGAGGCCGTTTTGGGACGCAGTCATATGACGTCCTCCCAGAATGAGAGCCGCACCATCTCTCTATCATTTGACGGTGGACGGGCAGCAAGTGGTTAAAGCAGTTTTAATACAAAAAAGATATATATTGCAGCCTAACAATTCTTATGTTTTTTTCTATGTTTAGGCTATTTTTCTTTATTTTAACCTGGTGATCTGGCCAAAATGTCTGATTTTTTTCAACTTATTTTAACAGACCAATCAGTCCAGAAAAAGTGGCAGTTAGCATATTGAGACAAACCATTTAACATCGACAGGGGAGCTTATAATGATCAGCTTTTATTAATTTATGTAAAACCTTTATACCAAATGGGAAAAAAGTGTTGTAACTGCTGAAAAGTGTTTGCTGGAGTTCTGCTGTATTTCATTAGTCAAGTCCATTAAAATCTGCTACTGCATCTAACACTACCCTCTCCCCAGTTTGACAATGCTGCTTTCCAAAGGTGTCTCCGTTTCTCCTACAGCCAGAGTGGAGATACCTTAAGATAGAAAATATGTTACTGTCCAGATAATTAGGTAAAAATAATGGGGAAATAAAGGAATCAAATGCAGCTACCACATCTAAGGATTGGTAAGCTGCAATATATTACATTTTTGTTATTAGGTTTAATACGACTTTAAAGTGGTACTAAACAGAAAAGTGTTACTTGTCATAATTCATTCACATAAATAATATATATCACTGCATTTGGTCTTTCCTAAAAGTACCTTATTGCTGCAACACTATTGTGGTTATCACATGATCTTTCCATGTTCTTTGTCATCTGCAGGGAAATATCTTTAGGAGGGGCCTCTATTACTCTGCTAATGTATGCTCTCTACAATTTGAGACTGGGTTTAGCGAGCCCTGATTGGTGCTGTGCCAGTCACATGACAAAAAAAATGTTTCGGAAGAGTAGTTCAAATTAAATTATAAATATCAAAAACAGCTCCCAATCTTTATTGAACATCAAATGTGTATTTTATGGTTTTTTTTGCAGTAATATGGTGTAGAGGGAGTCAAAGATTGACACTATCTTTCATTTTGTTCGGGTGGCATCTGCACCCAAAACTTTTTTTTAACTTTACAGGTTTTAACAATTACATTAGATATATTTAATACTGATCTATATTAAAAGTAAGTGTCTTTGTTAATGTAATCAATCAGCATACTACTGTATATCCCCCCTCCATAGTATTTAACAATCAGAGGACATGAAGGAGGAGAGAGGGAGGGGAGTGTCATTTACCATGTATATGCCCACATGTCTAACTCTATCGTCACACAGATTAAAAAGGGGGAAATGAAGATCATAGAATGTAACTGAAATTGAGCATGCTCAGTAGAGGACACCATCTAGCCTTCCAAATCTCAGCTTGCAATGGGGGCAAAAAGAATATGGGGGAGACAGCTTAAGTCAGGATCAACCAGGTATATTTCACTCTACACAAAATGAATGCTTTAGTGGCTTTGTGAGTATGAACACTCTGCTATATAGCATGTAATGAAAGTTTCTCATAGTCTGGGTTAAATCACACTTTAAGTTTTTTTTTTTTTTACTGTCTGTATCCCTGTTAGTAAGAGTTCCACTCATTTAAGGGAATTTTGGATGAGAGGAATTTGGGAAGAGGTTCAAGCCCAAAAAAGGTTTAACAACACTCTTTATTTAATATTTCATGATACACAGCTGTTTTCAAGCCACAAATGTAGGCAAACATTTAATAAGGAAGTTGCAATACATTTTATTTCTTATATTTTATATTCTGCAATTGAGGAATTGTATTTATTTTTAATCACTCTAAACAAACTTTGTGAATCATATCTCTTAAGAGTGAGATTACTTTTCAACTTTTCATGACATGTTCTGCATATGATGGCAAAATGTTTTCACAGGCCATGAGTAAAACAACACCTGTCTTTTGTTAGGATAACCTTGCTTGCCAAGTCCATTAGCTGTATTGCAACAACATTTTTAATGCGCAACTGGTAGCACAGAAGAAATGCCATGCTCTGCTAAGTGTAATTTGAAATTTGGTGTTGCTTTTTGCAGGAGGAAGAAGGTGAATATTCGGATCACCAAGGATGGATCATGCTGAAGAATCTGATTTCATTATTACACAAATTCTCCATGCTCTTTCATACACAGAATGTTGCTAATTATTTTAATGCAATAAATTGCAATCTAGCATATTTTTTCTCACATTTCATGCTGCTAATTACACATGGGTGGATTTGCAGAGCAGACTTACAAATGAAAGTCGTTTCATAAAAATATAGGGCTTATTTTGCAGTACTTTGGCACAATAAATAATTAGGTTAAAAACAATGTGTTTTTTTAAACTTCTTTAAAATAATTGTCTAATAAAAGTTAATTTTAAAAAATAGTGTAATATTTAATATGTGATTAGGAGTAGCTGACTTTCAAAATATTCTGGTACATTGCACCAGGTGATTTTTTTTCTTTTGGACTGAAACTCTAACTTGCCTCTATTAACAGAGAAGCCCACTGTATTGGTTATATTATTAAGACTAGTGATTTAGGGGCTGTTGTAAGAACACATATGATATTAGGTTTTTAGATGCTTTGCACCTTGAGTTGCAATTTATTTTTATACTGTGTGGCTCCCCCAACTTAGGGTACTTTCACACATACGGACCATTCAGGTCCGCCTGTCAGTTTTTCAGGCGGGCCTGAACGGACGCTCCATTGTGCTCTATGGAGCAACAAATGTCAGCAGTGACATGTCCGGTGACATCTGATCTGCTCCGATCCGCTAAATACAGACGGATGGAAACCCTATTTTCCATCTGTCTGGCGGATCGGCTGAACATGGACAGACAGTCCGTCTTCATCCGATGCCCCATAGAGGAGAGTGGAGCTCTGACAGGTCCATTTCTGCACAGAGTGCAGAGACAGACCTGTCATCCACCGGATCAACAGATGGATCCCCGCTGAGCAGCGTAGCCCGTGAAAACGGGCTCCACTCGTGTGAAAGGACACTAAGTCTAAAAAATCAATGACACCTGTAAAAGCCACAAGCTGTTCACATGGCTAGTCAAGGTAAACTCACAGGTGTACAAATGCAGTAAAATCTATGTATCCATTACTAGACTAATATAAATCGTATGCAATTAAAAAAAAAAAAAAGAAAAACTTTTTGAAACAGTCTAGAAGTTGTTTTTTGCTGACAAGCTGGTAATAGTGCTGGGGGTTTTTAGCACTGTACTATTCAGTGAAATGCAACGTCATAGTGTGCCTTACTTTAAATAGCTGATAATGATCTGAGTGGGGGGCTTGTTATTTTTGTTTTGCTTGCTGGATTTAGTGCAGAGCACACTGGAGTCTTCGGCTGCCATATTATTGTACTGGTTATTTTGGGGAGTTTCTGCATTTTGGCCATACTTACTTCTCTTTCCAAGAAAACCTTTGGTCACAGCATACACCTTTTTTAAAAAAAATCTGCATTGCGATGACAATCCAATATAAGCTTACTTTAAAAATTGGAGCTCTACCTGTCTGCTGGCCATCTGTTTCCACAACTTCCTGGATTCCCTACATGCTTTGCAGCTTCTCTTCCGCAGTTTACTTTAAATTTCTAAGGACTACAGATCCCATGGTACCTTGCTGTCTGCAATCATTGATTCCTGTACTGACTCCACCTCCTGAAACTCTGTAGTTCAGAAAGCAGGATCTGTGAAAAAAATGAGCTTGCAAAGTCTCTTTAAGTGTTATCATATGCATATAAAAGTTTACACTTTTTTTTCAATTGTGTTTATTTGTTTTTAAAGAATAATAACATACAATGGGTTCTGATATTAAATAGAACAATATAACTGTAGTATCCAAATAGGAGACAGATAGCATGTGCTGGGTACATCTCTTGGACTGGAAAACAAAAAAGTCAACAAGCAATATGAGCAACTAAAACAACAAGGGTGACGTCACAAAGGGTACCTATGGGGATTTGATGCCACCATTACAGATGAGCAGAACATAATGAGTGGCGTAGCCACTCTGATAATTGTGCACAAAATTAATGACATTTACCATTTTTAACAGAAAACATGAGTTCGAATTGGGTTTAGGTGTTGAGGTGTTTCAAAAATGAGGATCTGGTTGTTTCCAAGGCAATAGATTTATATGCTGCAATCATGCAGTGGATAACAAAGGGCAGGTGAGTTTTGGGCCAGTGTTCATAGTTTAGTAGTAGTAGTGCCATGACAGGATGGGGAGAATGCTTGGTGCCAATGATTTTCGATATGAATTGGAACACTTTTCACCAAAATGGTAGAAGTTTAGGGCAGAGCCACCAAATATGCTGGAGGGAGCCTTTATCACAGCAATTTCACTAATACATTGGGGAGGTAGATTTGGAGAATTTGGATAACCGGAGAAGTGTATAATACCAGCGCTGTAGAAGCTTTAGATAGGATTCCCAATGCGATGTGCAGTGGAAAAAAGTTCACCCATTTTACTATCTGATATAATCCTCTTTGTTTCCTATTGATATGTGCTCCTGTCTCTGTGTTTTCTAAAACAATTGCCATCTATACCTGATTTTTGAGTGCCACTCGGCGCTCACCTGACTGGCCGACTCTCTCCTCCTCTCCTTCTCTTGTCCCGACTGAGGTCAGCAGGAGGATCTCGGCCCTGCCCACTGCAGCTGCCAGGCAAGGAGAGGAGAGAGCTGGCCAGTCACATGAGCGCTGAATGGCACTCTAAAATCAAAATAGCCAGGATTTTTTTTTATATAATACACAGAGACAGGAGCACATATCATTAGGAAACAAAGAGGATTATATGAAGTTATCAGAGTGGGTTAACAACCACTTTAATGAATTGTATTTTCTCAATGACACTTACAGACTATCTGCAAGCTATATTTTACACAGGAGTGGCTGCATTTTGACAGCTGTTCCTGTTTTGTATTACAAATGAATTACAAGCAGCCATTTTTTATCACCGGTAATTGCTGGTAATAGTGGCATGGGAGAGAGGAGCAGCAGCAGGGGGAGAGGAGTTGAATATAAGAATCCTAGAAACTCTGAAGTTTTTTAGAACAAATCTTTCACCTTCAAAATCCCCCATTTGTTAAGGTTGAACTCTCCAATAGGGATAAACTCCAGGTTTTGTCCCAACCCATGTTAGGACCAACTTTTGCTAACTCAGATAATTGGCACACAACTGAAATAAATGGGTGTTCAGTCAAGCCTAACCTCCACCTATAGTGGAAAAAGATATTTAGCGGTAACATTACCTCATGGCATTCCCGGCTGCCAGGTGTATGTAAAAAAATGGGGCAATAAAGGTGTAAAAACTGGTGTGGGGGTCCCCCCAAAACTCCCACAGGATGCACAAGGATGCAAATGAATATGCACTGGTGCATGGCCGTGCACGCTCTAAGCCTGGATTGGCTTCAAACAGCCTTCATAAGGGTGCTAGCTGCCTTATGTTATTGCTGGTTGACCTTCAGCTCTCCAGTGTGTTTCTTTCTGTGATACCTTGCTTCTGTGATTCCTGTTACCAACTCAGCTTGCCCCTGGACATGTATTCTGCCTGCCTCTCTGCTCTACTTTGTATGATTCTGGTTATTCTCTTGACTATGATTACCTATGTCCACATTCAGTACCTGACCTTGGCTTTGAATTGACTACCCCTTTGACTTCTGCTCCACTTACATGTGACTTATCTCAAGCACCACCTGTCCAAGGTCACTACCTCAGTGCCTCACCTACCTGGACATCTCACCTGACTGCAATCCAATCGGAAGATCCCTGCAATTAGCCCCAGCTGGTGACCCGTGCTTCTTTGAGCCTAGAACCTTCTGTTATCACCTTCAGGGGTGCCTGGAGCTTAGCTGCAAGGGAAGCCCTTTCACCATTGGCCTTTAACACCCGGTGTGTGATACTCTCTGGGCATTATTGTTATTCCCACACCCCCAATGTACACTATAGTTTTCCCCTGTTTCTTGCTGGAGACTATAATTCTACCCCCCCTCGGCACTATAGTTCCCCCCAACACCATTGCTCTCCCCTCCTCCAGTGGGCATTACTGTTTTCACCTTCTGAGAACTATAGTTCACCTTCACCCCCCTGCTTGGCACTATAATCCCCCACTGGACACTTTAGTTATTCATGTTGGGCGCTATAGCTCTCCCCCCACCCCTTGCTAGGGACTATAGTTTCTCCTACCACATTTTTTTTCTATATCTCTATAAAACATTGACATTCATGGAACTGAAATGTTTATTTAAGATTCCAGAGAAGCCAATTTGTTTTGGGAATCTGCATCTTCTTCATCAGGTATAAAAACAACTACAAAGATACTGAATAACCTATTTAACTGAAAGTTTTTACATTAGTGTTACGACAGTCCATGCTCTATGTGTGTAGACACATTTTTAAAATAAAGGTGGTTGTCTAGTGTTCAAAATCTTACAGTTACTAACCTATTAAAATTCTGTCCCCATTGCCTTCTAGAATGGAGGCCCAAGCAAATTCCTTAGGCAAAATGATGTCCCTGTATTCTCCAGAGGTAGTTTTGCTGCTGAGTAAAAGTACTTTGGCAAAGTAGATAAAGGAGGTGGCTGGGAAAGGAGGATACTAGGTGCTGAAACACTTTTCCAGTACAGTATACAACTGGTGCTGGACAGGAGAAGACAAGGTTTTGCATTGCTGGTAACTTAAGTCTATGTATCTGAGAGGGAAGTACCTAAATGAAGAAAAGTCTTCTCCCCCATCAACTTTCATTAGTCAATCAAAGGGCATCTGTAGCTCCTTTTTAGATGACATTCAAGCCTAAGTTTAGCTAAAATGAAAATATGATCCTGATCTTACTGATTACTCCCCCTGCTGCCATAATCTTCTGATATAGCTAAAGGGCTGTCAAGAGCTTTCACCAAGACAGCTCAACTATGGAAGAATCATTGATAAATGTGCCTTCTCCATTCATAGAGCCTGTATCATGGAAGCTGTAGTATGGCTTCTATGAATGGCGGATCTGGAAGGAAAGGACAGGCCTATTCAAGTTCTCCTGAAGAAAGCTCCTGACAGCCCTTAAGTTGTATTAACCACCACCACCCTGGAAGATTTCTTCTGCCTGCATCCTGGTTTGACCCCAGCTTGTTCAGAGGACTTGCTCTTTCTGCTCTCCTGTGTATGATTCTGGTTATCATTCTGACTACAATTACCTCTACATGAGCTACACACCCTATGATGAGTCAAAATTATAGCTGTGCAATCAGCAAAGCTCCTGCTTCCTGCTTATTGGAGATCTTTACTTCTGACTGACGAGGAGGAGTGTCGGAGACACCACTGCTCACACAGAGAGAGCAAGGGCCCTCCTCTACCTCTACAAGATGCTGGAAAGGGACAACAATTCAAAAAGAACTGTAAGAATTTGTACACCTTGTTTATGTCCCTGGAACATGTTTAGCTGATGTAACCTGACAGCTCAGTTGGGTTTTATGCTTACATCAATGCATGGCTTATCTAATTCCTGTATAAAGCCAAGGACTTCCTTGGCCTAGACTTCCAAAGAAATGTAAGCATTAGCAGCACTGCACAATCCACATAAAATGTCCTTATAAAAAGCTCTCAAACACATACACCCTGTGAGTCCTAAATTAATCACATCCAAGATGCATTAGATAAGGTTGCTGATGATTCAGGTCTATTCCATGAGTCTCATCACCACACCGCGTGAAACACCGCTCCCTGTGGATATTCAACTCACCAAATCTTAAAAGGATCCTTCTTTCATCTGCAAGTGATGGACTACACCTTAAGCTCAAGTGTCTTCTTTCAAGTGCCTTCTTGAGCTGCACATTTGTTGACTGACTGAGTGGGAGTGTCCACGCGGCCACTCAGTCAGTCAACAAGTGTGCAGATCAACCCGGGTATCACCACAGCTAACATCTTGGAGGAGCAGTGAGAGTGACACACGCAGTTTGATGAGTGATTTAATGTTTATATGCTTTTAATTATTTTAAACTCGGTAAATGTAATTGTTCAGGGGTTTTGGATTAAGAAATTGGTGTAACAGAATTATGCTATGAGATCGTTTTTTTTCCACATGGGTACTATTGCTGATGAGGGGTGAATCCTCACTTATAGCGAACTCTGTTGGAAGAAGGCGCTTGAGCTTAAGGTGTAGTCCATCCCTTGATCTGCCAATGAAAGGGTCCTTTGGAATAATTGGCACTGTGCCGGAAATGGTAGCTGTCTCCTTGATTGTGCTCTCAACCAAGCTAGCAAACCATCCAATGGTGGTGTCATAATGGATCACAAGTGCAGCATCATGGAAGTTGCAGATTAAACAGAGGCTAAGATGGGGGGCGTGGCCTGACGACACTGCTGAATGGTTGCCTAACTCCACAGCTCCTGTGCTAAACGGCTAAAAATGACCGATCCACGACCGACACCGGGACTTTCAACTACTCCACGTATACCTGATCTCTCCTAGCACCTCCAGGAATGTCCAAAAGAAGAAAGGACTTTAAAGCACCTAGGAAATTGACAGATTTCTTTCCTGCTCCAGGCCGCATGGGGACCCAAGATGGCGCCGCTCCCACAGCAGGAGACACAGCCACAACTCTCTACTCACCCCAGAGGGGACTACATGGATCCTTCACTCCTCCAGGTGAATCGGGTGAGTTGTCACCCCCACCCTCTCCCACCACCTCAAGTCCGGCAAAATCTAAACTTAGAACGGAAGAACCCGAAATCGCCCGTTCGATTGTTCCTCCGCTCGTTCTGAATGAAGCATCGTTCGGGCATTCGCTCTTTCCTACGAACGAACCTATGATCCCTTCGTCCCAAGCT
>BLSH010160085.1:2044-24532 GCA_018402905.1 Glandirana rugosa
CTAGTTAAAGGTTTTTAGACGGGAGGTCTGAAGAGACGAGGTCCTTATGAATCCAGACCAGTAACTGTGTAGGGGTTCACTTCCACAGAGGTGTTTTCTTTTGAACGAACTCGATTTTCTCTGTAGTGTGTTACTTTAAGAGGTACTCTCAAGATCATCGGAGAAAGTCCCAACATGGTAAGTGGGGGAAAATAAATTTCGCCAACAGAAAAAGGGGGTGAATGGTACAACCCTGAAAGAGGCTACTAGAACTCTCATGGAGAATTTCATTGTGTGATGTCTCTTTTAGCTCAAGCAAGTTTTCTTTTGTGGAGACACCTTCACTTGGGGATGTGTCAATGACCAGACCTAAGTATTCCTGGAGCAGAGAAGTCTGGAGGGCAGATTTTTGGAAATTGATCACCCAACCGAAAGCCTGGAGCATCTGAATTGTCCTGTGGACAAAGGCAGACAACTGTATGGGAAGGAGATAAGTTCTTCAGGAAAAGATCACCTAGATAACCTGTGACCTGGATGCCCTGAATTCTGGGCAAGAAGAGGTGCTGGGACCTTAGTGAATACTGTTGGAGCAGAGGTTAAGTCAAAAAGCAGTGCGACAAACTAGAAATTGCTGTCTGCTACAGCATAGTGTAGAAAGAGCTGATGAGTTGGATAAATGAGAATATGCAGATAGGCATCTTGCATGTCCGCTATTCTCCCTGTCTCAGAGGCAATTACTGACTTTGTGGTTCCATGCGAAATTTTGGAATTTGAAGTTATTTGTTGAGGCATTTTAAGTCCAGAATAGGAAGAATACCCCTGTTGGGCTTAGGTTCCGTTTTGAGTAAAATCTTTTGAATCTGTCTTGTGGGGGTACTGACACAACAATTTCCTGGAACAAGATATGTTTCAGGGCATTTTGCAAATCTTACTGACCTTAGGCAGCTTTTGGTTGATTTGAACACACGGGTCTGTGATGTTTTTGACCCAGAGAAAGGGAAACTGTAATAGATATCCTCCCACTCTTAGGAATGAGGGCACCCCAAAAGGAAAAGCTGAACTTGGGTGTTTAAACCTGGGTAGAGTGGTTAGGTGCACTGTGTTTTGAGGAAGGGGGTTTTGGAATCTTTTGCTGTGGAAATAATACCTACCCTCCTGTGACATATTTGATAAATTGGTCAAGTGCCTCCCCACAAAGATGTCAACCCTGAAAGAGGCTACTAGAACTCTCATGGAGAATTTCATTGTGTGATGTCTCTTTGAGCTCAAGCAAGTTTTCTTTTGTGGAGACACCTTCACTTGGGAATGTGTCAATGACCAGACCTAAGTATTCCTGGAGCAGAGAAGTCTGGAGGGCAGATTTTTGGAAATTGATCACCCAACCGAAAGCCTGGAGCATCTGAATTGTCCTGTTGACATATTTGATAAATTGGTCAAGTGCCTCCCCACAAAGATGGTACAACCCTGAAAGAGGCTACATTGAATGGGCATACGTTAGAGGTGTATTTTTAGGCAACTTCAGGTGGCCAGGCCTTGAGCCACAAGATTCTGTGGATCTGAATGTAGATTAGAGCCATTCTGAAAATTTGTCTCATGGTATGTGCTAGGGCATCCACACAAAAGAGCAGAGCAGAAACTGATTGATTAATCACACCATGGTCCTGGAGTACAGAATCCTCTCCAGACCTGGGCAACATCCGGCCTTTGATGCCTCCACTGTTGGCATCCCTCTCTGAGCCTGTCAGCTTTCTCACTGAGGAAGCTGACGGGCTCAGAGAGGCACGCTCCCAGGTGTCCATGTGGAGAGCTGCAAGAACGGGAGTCTGAGGAACTGATTGGTACAATGGGTAGGTTTGGTTTTGGTACCTAGGAGACCCCCCAGTGCTCTCTTGCCACTCTGCTGCCAAAGTCCTTTCTGTGTTAGTGCCTACATCAGGGGTCTCAAACTAGCGGCCCTCCAGCTGTTCCAAAACTACAAGTCTCATCATGCCTCTGCCTGTGGAAGTCATGCTTGTAACTGTCATCCTTACAATGCCTCATGGGACTTGTAGTTTTGCAACAGCTGGAGGGCTGCCAGTTTGAGACCCCTGGCATACACACTGCAAACCCCAGGAGCCGAGCACCTGTTCTTCACTCCAGATCAGGATCTGCAGAAATTCTCTTTGTACCGACCTCAGGCTCTCTCCTAGTCAATGCTTGTCAGAGACCATTTGAATGTTATATCACCTCCAACCCTACTGCAATCACGTGCATTGCATGTGGTTGCAGCAGGGCCCTATTGAAGTCAATGGTTTAACCAGTAGTGCTGCTTGCTGCGGCCTCGGCATGTAAACAGCCCTGTCCAGCTGTCATTTTACAGTTTGGGGGGGCTGGTAAAGCTGCGGCTCAGCCGCCTGTTTTTACTACCTCCTGATTGCCCATCTGAAAGAAGCCTGTTTCATGAGCAGTTATACCTATTATTCCTAGAGCCAGAAGTTGGTTCTATATGTTTATGTACCTACTTCCCAGGTCCAAAATTGATATTGAGAATTTACAGTCAGGTCCATAAATATTGGGACATCGACACAATTCTAATCTTTTTGGCTCTATACAGCACCACAATGGATTTGAAATGAAACAAACAAGATGTGCTTTAACTGCAGACTTTCAGATTTAATTTGAGGGCATTTACATGCAAATCAGGTGAACGGTGTAGGAATTACAACAGTTTGTATATGTGCCTCCCACTTTTTAAGGGACCAAAAGTAATGGGACAATTGGCTGCTCAGCTGTTCCATGGCCAGGTGTGTGTTATTCTTTCATTATCCCATTTACAAGGAGCAGATAAAAGGTCCAGAGTTCATTTCAAGTGTGCTATTTGCATTTGGAATTTGTTGCTGTCAACTCTTATTATGAGATCCAAAGAGCTGTCACTATCAGTGAAGCAAGCCATCATTAGGCTAAAAAAACAAAACAAACCCATCAGAGAGATAGCAAAAACATTAGGTGTGGCCAAATCAATTGTTTGGAACATCCTTAAAAAGAAAGAACGCACCGGTGAGCTCAGCAACACTAAAAGACCCGGAAGACCACAAAAAACAACTGTGGTGGATGACCGAAGAATTCTTTCCCTGGTGCAGAAAACACCCTTCACAACAGTTGGCCAGATCAAGAACACTCTCCAGGAGGTAGGTGTATGTGTATCAAAGTCAACAATCAAGAGAAGACTTCACCAGAGTGAATACAGAGGGTTCACCACAAGATGTAAACCATTAGTGAGCCTCAAAAACAGGAAGGCCAGATTAGAGTTTGCGAAACAACATCTAAAAAAGCCTTCACAGTTCTGGAACAACATCCTATGGACAGATGAGAGACCAAGATCAACTTGTACCAGAGTGATGGGAAGAGAAGAGTATGGAGAAGGAAAGAAACTGCTCATGATCCAAAGCATACTACCTCATCAGTGAAGCATGGTGGTGGTAGTGTCATGGAGTGGGCATGTATGGCTGTCAATGGAACTGTGTCTCTTGTATTTATTGATGATGTGACTGCTGACAAAAGCAGCAGGATGAATTCTGAAGTGTTTCGGGCAATATTATCTGCTCATATTCAGCCAAATGCTTCAGAACTCATTGGACGGCGCTTCACAGTGCAGATGGACAATGACCCGAAGCATACTGCGAAAGCAACCAAAGAGTTTTTTAAGGGAAAGAAGTGGAATGTTATACAATGGCCAAGTCAATCACCTGACCTGAATCCGATTGAACGTGCATTTCACTTGCTGAAGACAAAACTGAAGGGAAAATGCCCCAAGAACAAGCAGGAACTGAAGACAGTTGAGGTGGTGAAACCCAGCGCCTGGTGATGTCTATGCGTTCCAGAATTCAAGCAGTAATTGACTTCAAACAATTTGCAACCAAGTATTAAAAAGTGAAAGTTTGATTTAGGATTGTTAATCTGTCCCATTACTTTTGGTCTCTTAAAAACTGGGAGGCACATATACACACTGTTGTAATTCCTAGACCGTTCACCTGATTTGGATGTAAATGCCCTCAAATTAAAGCTGAAAGTCTGCAGTTAAAGCACATCTTGTTCGTTTCATTTCAAATCCATTGTGGTGGTGTATAGAGCCAAAAAGATTAGAATTGTGTCGATGTCCCAATATTTATGGACTTGACTGTAAGTTCGACCCTCCAAACCATACCCAGTTTCTCATATGACCCCTTGGGAAAATGAATTGCCCACCCCTGCTCTAGATTGTTAACTGCCTTCGTGCAGTTTGAGGCTGGGTTCACACTATCCGACACAAAAACGGTCAGACTTTTGATCCTACTTTGCCCTGCAACATCGGCCCTACTTCCATCCGACTTGAATGAACAAGATAAGATTTTGCTCCGACTTTGAGATAGTGACTTGTCCTTTGACCAAACAAAACATTCCCAGTGTGAGATAAATTCCTTTTACTGCTGTAATCACCAAGTCAGATGGTTAGAACAAGGATCCGACTTTGATCCGACTTCAATGATATTCAATGGGCTGAAGTAGGATCAAAGTCGGACCAACGTAGCAGGAACCTTTTTCAAAGTCGGACCGACTTGTGTCAGACCAGTTAAGACGGCTCTCATAGGGAAACATTGATTTGGTGACGTCATGCGACTTGTGCTCACAATGTCTGTCCGTTTGTCGGACAAATGTGAACCCAGCCCCAGAGTTGGTGGCTGGGCCCTTCCCAGAGTAAAGAGAGCTCTCAGAAGTGTCTCAAACATTCTATCTGCAGAATCTATGAATGAAGGAACACCTTTTAATAAGTACAGTGAGATGTTTAGGGCTATGTCTGCAGGATCAACTACAGGAACAGACCACTTTTTTTTTTTAGAGAACTCTTGAGTTCAGCAAAGATTTTTTTTTAGAGGATCTTTTCTGGAGTGATCCAGTTATAGATTTCCCATTCTTTTTGTTCATGAACGGGGAAATTCTTAAAAGGTTTTGCAGGTCTCTTTGTATGCAAAGAGGCATGTCAAGATGGGGGAGACGTGAGAACTACAATGCTAAGGTTTTTGTGCACAGCAGCGTAAGGTTCCTGCTCTTTATTTAACCTTTTCACATATATGTGGCCTCACTGAAGTGGGATTTTTTTCCATGGGGCCTCATAAATGCTCCCAGCACAGAGACTGGGTTCTCACCGAGAGCCCCGAGTCTTGTACTAACGATTGGGACCTGGTTCCAGGTCACCTGACCACCTCTGATTGGCTATCACGGTGATCAGTCAGGATCAGCCCGCCCCTGTGTTTACTTCCTCTTCTGAAGAGAAATATACATTGTATCTGCCTCTTCTTGCAAGACAGGAAATGTAAACAAACCAAAGTGTGTAAAAGAAATTAAATCAAATAAAAATTAATAACAAGATCAAGGTTTGCCAGGTTTGGAGTCAAAGGTCATGCTCAGCATATGTTGCGCAAAATGTATAAAATAAAAAATTTAAACTAGTGTCGTGTTTTGGGCAGGATAAAGAAATGCAAAATACACACTATTGTTTCTGGGCTGTACTACAGGTACAAACTAACGTAGGCATATGTGGTAGCACTGCATTCGTCGGAAGGAGAATTTATTTTGGGTTGTTCTTTGGTGGTAAATTATCATAATAGCAAGAAACATACAGATAAATTTAAAAATATATATATTTTTTTACTATTTTGGGACAGTTTTCCTTGGATAATAAAAAAAATCAGGAGATTTCCATTATCATGTACCACCAAAATAGATCCCAATTTGTCCTGGAAAAAAAAAAAAAAGGTGTAATCCACCTGGATACACAAAGTAGTTGTGATGATATGTGCAGTTGTAGTAACACGAGGGTCGGAGCCTGGAGGCATTAACACTGAGCTGGACCCAACACAACCAAAGTCCCCATTGACCACATGCGAGTTACCCCTGCAGGGGTGTGGAGATCTGGTAAGTGGGGACCTAAGAGGGGGAGCACGTGTGATATCACAAAAACACAGAAGAAGCACTGAAGTCACCTTTTATATGTTTTGTTGCTCATTGCGAATCTTCACCACCTGTTTGCTGCTACTTCATTTTTTACATACACTTACCTTTTTCTACTTTCTGAAGATGTGGTTTTTATAATCTTATGGACATCCAACTTGGACACTTTAGTATTTTGGTTTATATTTAATACACAATATTTCTTTAATTGTTGGTTGCGATTTTTTTCACCACCTTTTTGCTGCTACTTCGTCTTGGTGGTATTTTTTGAAAAACACATATATTGTTGCCACTCTCTAGAGATTTTGGATCTTTATGAACTTGGTTTTACAATTGATGGACATTAGACACTTTATGATTACGGTTTACATATAACTCTTTATTAGAAGTTTTGCACACATATATATTTTTATTTATTATTATTTTTTGCACAGATTGGTGATTTATAACTTCCGGAAAAGTTGTAGGTATTTTTATCAGACAGTGCCATTCCTTCCTTGTTTGTTTGTTAATTTATTGTAATGGTAAGTGTAGTACAGTTCACATGACTCTCAAAGAAGTTGATTGGCTGCTACAGACAAGAATTGTTTACCCCAGTACACTTTGCATATGTTCACTTCTAGGAAAGGAGCACTACAAGACAACAAGGAGTAGTACTTTTAGCCTAGGTTCACACTGCTGCGGCTGCTGAACGCAAACCGACAATGCAGCCCAACTTGGGGGGCGATTTGACAGACATCTGTGCGGTTCATGCACAGATGTCTATTCAAATTGCCCCCAAAATCGCTAATAGTACAGGAACTACTTAGGTAATCGGGGCGGCAGCACAAAGCAATTCGCATGGTGCCATTGCCAGCAATAGTCCCCGATTTGACATGTCAAATCGCATGCCAAATCGGCCGAATGTGAACGTGGACAAAAGCAAGTTCTGCAAATCTGAGTGTAATTACCTTTTTGTCAAAGTAGTGTTTAAACATACTATGGACCATGCTCCTCTATTTTCAATTGAAATTATATCCTTGGTATGTTGCATAGCCACAAAGTATGGAATCTGCTTGCGCAATGAATATTTGGCATTGCCACTTTTGTTTTGTGCAGTTTATTAAATTAAATATAATTTTATAGTTTTTCAATTAAAAAGGGATTTTATTAAAACTTACCGTAAAATCCTTTTCTCCGAGTTCACTGACAGACGCAGCTTCTCCATTACGTGTGGGGTTTTATGCTGGTCTCACTAGGAGTTAACTAGGCAGGGAAAAGAAACAGCTGGCCCCTCCCATGGGGGCCGTCATCTCTTCCCACATAAAACCCCCTCATAGCATAGCTCTTCAGTTTGTACACAAGCCATACAAGAACAGAGCACAGAGGGGTGGGTGCTGCGTCTGTCAGTGAACTCGGAGAAAAGGATTTTACGGTAAGTTTTAATAAAATCCATTTTTCTCCTATCGTTCACTGACAGATGCAGCTTCTCCATTACGTGTGGGGACGTCCCCAAGCTGTGTCAAAAAGAGGGGTGGGTAAACAATAACAGTACCCAACTGAACCTCTAAGGAGGCGCCTACACTGCCGCCTGCAAAACTTTGCGGCCAAAAGTAGCATCCGAAGATGCAAACACATCAACTTTTAAAAAACGTAGTGAAAGTGTGAACCGAGGCCCAAATGGCCGCCTTGCACACCTGTGCCACCATTTGCACCATGTCGGCGTATCAAGTGCGCCGAGGCCAATCTGGAGCCACCAGGATTATTGGTATCCCCTCCGCCACTATCCTGCGTATCAATCGCGGAAGCAGTTTTAATCGGAGGGAAAGCGTACAGAAGGTGGTAACGGCCCCAAGGGGCCACCAGAGCGTTCGTGGCCACTGCCAACAGATCCTTCGTTCTGGATACAAAGGTTTCCACCTTGTGATTGAACCGGGACGCCGTGAAATCCACGTCCGGCGTCCCCCATCTGCGGCAGATTTGATTGAACACCTCCGGGTGGAAAGACCACTCTCCCTGGTCCAGCGTCTGGCGACTGAGAACGTCCGCCTGCCAGTTCTCCACACCTGGAATGTAAACAGCGGAGATTGCCGGAACGTGACGTTCTGCCCAAAGCAGTACCATTGCTGCCTCCGCCGCAGCGGCTGGACTCCTTGTGCCGCCCTGATGGTTCACATACGCCACTGCTGTGGCATTGTCCGACTGAATTCGATCTGACGACCCTGCAATCTCATCCAGAGAAAAAAAGCACAATCTGATTGCTCTCAGCACCAGTACATTGATGGGGAGGCGAGCCTCCTGTGCCGACCAACGGCCCTGGGCAAGCAGCTGTCCCAGGACCCCGCCCCAGTCCAAGGACTGTCATTTGTGGTAATGATCACCCACTGAAGGGGCAGGAACGACTTCCCCTGAAGCAACACTGAGTCCCGGAACCATAGGTCAGAGACACCCTGGTCTGGGGACTGGAGACGGATCAGAAGGTCCAAGGATCAAGGGGATCTGTCCCACCAAGCCAAACTTGCTCGTTGAAGGAGACGAGTGTGAATCTGGGCGTATGGTAACTCCTCGAAAATCGAGACCATGAGCCCCAGCCCCCCACATAAGGAAGACCGTCAGTGCGACAGGAAAGTTTTCACTGCCGACTGCAGTGACCGCAACTTGGCTGGAGGAAGGAAAAACCTTTGCCTGCTCTGAGTCCAGGAACAGGCCCAGATACTCCAGGCGACGGGATAGAGACACCATCGACTTCTGCAGGTTGAGCAACAAGCCGAAGTCTTGCAGCGAGGTCATTGTGATCCTCACCTTCTCTTCCCGAGCCGAGGCGGAGTCCGCTCGCAGGAGCAGGTCATCCAGGTAGGCTACTACCGCAATGCCTCTCTGTCGCAGTAACGCCATACCGGAGCTACCAGTTTTGTGAAGAAAAACTCGAGGTCGGAGACTAGATCGAAAGGGAGTGCCATGAATTGAAAATGGAGGTCTCCCACTGCAAAGCGAAAGAAACGCTGAAGCCGTGGACAAACGGGTACATGGAGATACACATCCCTGATGTCTAGAGACGCTACAACCGAGTGGATAGATTCCATCCGGAAAATTCCGCACGCTAACATACCGGTTCAGGGCCTTCAGGTCCAGTACTGGCCGGACCCCCCCTTTTTTGGGAACCACGGACAGATGTGAGTAAAAAACCTTGAAACCTCTCACTGGAAGCACTGGCACGATCACCCCTTGGTTCGAGTGCTTGTACAGCCCCAAAGAGGGCTGCCCGGCGTGCCTGCGGGAGCCCTAAAGTCGAAGGAAAGAACCTGACTGGTGGCAGAGTGTTGAACTCAGAAACGTCCCCCACCCGAAGCCCGGGCGGAGACAACCCATCAGGCTGAGGTTTGTCCTTCGCCTTGTTGGTTTTGCGCTGCCGCTGCCGGCACCCTGCCCCTGCAGCGGCCTTACCGGAGCAGGTTCCTTTACCCGCTACACCCGGGGCGCGAAAAAACCTCTTTTGACCCGACGAAAACTCACGCCTCCGGGGCTCTGGGAGGAAGGCACTTACCTCCTGTGAATCTTTTATGATCTCACCCAGCCATGGACCGAATAGACGTCCACCCTGAAAGGGAAGGTCTGCGAGACCTTTTCTGGAAGCATGGTCACCGGACCAAAAACGCAACCAGAGTACCCGACTGAGGATACAGCAACACCGCTACCCTGGATCACATAGGCAGTAAATCAACGGCCGCATCACCAAGGTACTTAAGACCTCGGAGCAAGAAGTCAGCCCTCTGCGGCGTAGCCAGCAGGCGGCCCCAGTCCAGAAGATTCTGAAGCTCCGTCATAAGCTCAGACATATATTGCGCCGCCATGGCGAACCTCAGGGCTGGCCGCAGAGCCTGCCACCAGGAAGAGCTACCTTAACAGCGCCTCTGTCTTGCCAGCAGGGCCCTTGAATGCAGGAACCCCTTCCAGAGGACTGGTCGTTGTCTTAGTAAAGCGACCATAGGCGGGACACCAAGGCGACTCCCATTTCTTTTTCTTAAACTTTCCTCAAGGGATAGTGAGCAGCGAACAGTTTGGACCCAAGTCCCTTGGAGTGTGGGAGGAAACCGGAGCACCGGGAGGAAACCCATGCATGCACAGGGATGACATGCAAACCTCAGGCAGGTCATGATTAGGATCTGAGCCAGCAAGCATTACGCTGCCAGGCAAACGTTCCACTGCGTTAAAAGGAATGCTGCGGACGCTGCCATTTACAACAAACAAGGTGATTAGGAAAAAGATCATATGGGTAAGCCTTGGGCTCCCTAGGGGGCCTGGAGGACCACACCACATGCGCAGAAATCAGCGATTCGCCATCCTGGCTCAATCGCATCGCAGTGCGATACCAATTATAATCGCAGCTGCCGTCCCCTGATCCTCTTCTCCGTCCGAGGGACCTTCCGGATCAAAAAATCCTCCCTTGAAAAGCAAGTAGGGGGATGCTTCTAGGGGGGCCTGTTGGTGACATCCGCCCTGGGGAAAATCACTAAAAACCGCCACAGCTGGTCCAGAAAAGCCCCTTGCGCAGATTGCGCTCCTAGCATGTTCAGCTCCCTTAGGAACACATAGATGCATAGAAAGGGTTAAAGGCACCACCCCACAGTGCACCAGGGGACCCGGGAGGACTGCACCCGCCGCCGCCAGCACCCACAGGAGAGCCCAGCTATACTTGCTGTTTGCTGCATAATCCTGAGGATCGTCAGAAAGCCACGCCGTCAGGAGCACACACCGTTACAAAGTGAAAGTAAGACTGTAGACACGTTTTTTACATGAGCAGGAAATCCAATATGGCCGCCGTTGAACACTAGAGGCCGAAAAACACCTGCAGGGAACGTGCAGTACCGCAAATGGCCGCTCTGAGCGCTAGAGGGAAAGCCCCATAGACCCAATATGTCTGCGGCTACGGCAAAATGGCGGCGGTCCGCCGCAAAATGGCAGCAAAAAATGACCGAATGGCGCTAGACGATCGGGTGCGGTGCGGGGGGAAGGGGGTGTGTGCAGGGGGTGAACAGGGCTCAGCGCGCCTAATGGCGGCTACCCAGCAAAAATGTTTTTTTTTTTTTTTTAGGGTCGTCGGTCCCCCTTTCCGCCGCTAAAAAGGGGGGGGGAAGGAAGGAGCTCTCACTCACCACTCCGGACGACGCCATGGGTAGCCACCCAGTCGCAGACCTTCTGCCCCTGCTTGGGCAGTATGCTGCAGGCGAGAAGTCACCCTTCCCGAATTGCATCCGGGGCTGGGCGTAAGGGGGGGGGGGATCACCCCAGGCCGCTCCGCACAGAACGGGCACGATGCGGCGGGTCCACATATGGCGGGACTGGCTCGCATCGGTCGGCCAGGTCGGGGAAAATACAATTGCTTGATAGAAGACAAATAAAAATAAAAAACGGTCACAAACAGGACCTCAATTCCCCTGAAGGGAAGCCAGGTCAACTCCTTGCAAACTAGGCATTGAAACTGAAGAGCTATGCTATGAGGGGGTTTTATGTGGGGAGAGGACGGCCCCCATGGGAGGGGCCAGCTGTTTCTTTTCCCTGCCTAGTTAACTCCTAGTGAGACCAGCATAAAACCCCACACGTAATGGAGAAGCTGCGTCTGTCAGTGAACAAAAGGAGAAATATATATTTATTATTTTGTTTTGCTTTTTTTTTTTCTTTACATTTTAAGTATGTACATTTATTACAAATGGTAATACAATACAATAAGGGATTGATTGGCTTCTGCTGCCAGGGGCAACTGACTGGGAGCATCAAAGCAGGCTTCACAGGCTTGTCAGCTTCCTACATCCAACAGCCTGTAGTAAAGAAAAATTTTAAGAATATGAGCATCTAATGTAGACGTCCACAATAAATAAGGCCCAGTTCACACCTGTGCAATGCACATTAGTGCATTTTCTTCAAGCAACAGTGTAGGGCCGCCAATTCACTTGAAAATAGCTCCTGTACCTTTTTGGGGAGCAGTCCTTGGCACATATGTTTTCTGCACAACAAATCATAAGATTCCTAGCTGCATTCGGGGTACTGTTAAGAAATAATGGCACCGCAAGTGCAATGCTTTTTTTTGTGCGTGTTTCTGGGACAAAAAGGTATGAATGCTATCTATAGATTAAAGTGGATTTTAACTCACAATCTGCCTGTCACCATGTAATTCTCCCCCCCCCCCCCCACACATTTGGTTATGTCTTAAAGTGTTACTAAACCCACTCCAGTAAAATCAGTCTGTATATGCAGCAAAGCATGTTTGTTCTACTCACTATGGAACCTAAGGGGTTAATCCTTTGCATTGTGTAAAAACGCTGTTCGATCCAGTCTTCTCGGATCCATCCCACCTTTCACTGTCCCCTAATAATTTCCTGATAACACAGAGTCTATGGAGTCAAGCTGCACCTGCTCAGTGTGGTGTGTATTGCTAAGAGTTTTTTTTTTTTTTTTTCTTGAAAAAGTGCATATTTTCAGCACAGGGCCAGATCAGCACTGTCCAGACAGAGGGTCAGGTGCCCTGTGCCTCATAGGGTAGTCAGAAAACTCCTCCTACAAGCGTTAACCAGTGCTTAGCTGGACATAATTGCATTTCCATGTTCTGTGGGAGACCAGATATAGTGAATGCAGGGTCCTGGGTTTAGTAACACTTTAAGGGGAGATAGGTGCAAGGGAGCAAATACCTTTTCCAGAAGCCACTTGCTCGTACTTCCTTATTCCTCACTTATTGCACGGATGACATCTGTGCACTCTT
This sequence comes from Glandirana rugosa, assembly GCA_018402905.1. Lineage (NCBI taxonomy): Eukaryota > Metazoa > Chordata > Amphibia > Anura > Ranidae > Glandirana > Glandirana rugosa. The sequence continues at coordinate 14,724 of BLSH010160085.1, forward strand.
AACACCCCCTACCTGGAGGCTCCTGAGACACACATCATACATCCCAGGATGCTTCATGCCCTGTCTCCGCTTGTCCATGCCTCATGCATGTGCAATAAGGGAAACAGCTGTGAATCGTCAGGAAGTCACAGTTGTCTTCCAAATCCAACATGCTGTTTAACTGGTTCTCGACCAGCTCACGTACAGTTACTGCTGCAGAGTGGCAGCATCCAGCGAATCGCCATCTATAAATGCCGGCGTGCGCAGTAGCGGGGCGGAAGCCTGCTGCCACACTCTACAGAAGTGTGGCCGTGGCTCGGGCCGACTCTATCTCTGACGGCGAGCCACGATTGCCTGCCAGAGAAGAAAAACGGGGGACTGCTGATGTAAACATGGCGGTTCCCCGCTCCATCAGACAGCATGACAGAGATCTACTGATCCCTGTAGTCGGGATCAGTTAGATCTCTTATGCCCCTGGCAGCCCAACCCCCTCACAGTTAGAACACGCCTAGGGAACACAGTTAATCCCTAGATCACCCCCTGCAGGTTAACCCCTTCACTGCCAATGACATTTACACAGTAATCAGTGGATATTTAAAAATTTCTGATCGCTGTATAAATGTCATTGGTCCCAAAAGTGTCAAAAATGTCCGCTGCAATATCGCAGTCCCGAGAAAAAAAAAAAAAAAAAAAAAACAGATCGCCACCATTACTAGTAAAAAAATAGTAAAACACCAAAAATTAATTCTCATGGCTTGTAAATGCAGCAACTTTTCCACAAATCAATAAACACCAATTGCGATTTTTTTTTTTTTTTACCAAAAATATGAGGAAGAATATAAATTGGCCAAAACCGATGAATAAATTAGATTTTTTATTTTTGGATATGTATTTTAGCAAAAAGTAAGAAATAATGTTTTTCTTGCAAAATTGTCGCTCTTTCTTTGTTTATAGCTGTGATCAGAAATGACACAGAGGTGATCAAATGCCACCAAAAGAAAGCTCTATTTGTGGGGAAAAAAAGGACGCAAATTTTGTTTGGGTACATTGCATGACCGCGCAATTATCAGTTAAAGCGACGCAGTGTCGAATCACAAAAAGTGCTCTCTCTGGTCCTAACATGGGAAATTCTTCTGGTCCTTAAGTGGTTGTAAACATCAGACATGAAATATGAACAATGCATATCTATAGCAACCCAGACCACGATCTACGGGTTACTGACCCTTGCTCTATAGTCAGTACATGTCTCAATTAAGAGCACTAAGTGTAATTTCTGTCAGCTGCTTTGTTCCTCTGCTATCAGCCTGAATCACTTCAGATCATTTTTCTGAAACCAAGAGAAAAATGGTGAAAGGGGAGAAATCTCCAGCAGATTGAAAGCCTCAGCTCTGTTCTTGTGTGAAAAGGGGTGTGTCTCTTCCCTCCAATCAGCTCTGACTTCTCACTGAGCTCTGCAGGGTGTAACTTCAGCTATCCACCACATTTTTTCTGAACGCTCAGACAAGCTTATAAATTCAGCACTTTGAATGGAAGAGAAGACTGCAGATAGTTACAACTTCTGTAGGAGGACTTGTTTCATCTCTGTGTATCACCTGAGGATAGTCTCTTCACTGGGTACATGTAAGGGTTTACAACCCCTTCAAGGATCTGCAGTTATTTTGGCTTGTAGGAAGACTGAGATGGAGCTTTTACTTTTTTTTTAAAATGGGTGAAGTTCCTCTTTAAAGTAAGCCTGTTATGACAGGTTCATGAGGGCAGCTCCCACTCTCTTTCCCCCTGAAAATGCTGTTACTTGGCAATTATTTTAACTGATCCAGGACATAACTGTACATTAACCACTTCCCGACTGCCGTATGCAAAATGACGGCCGGGAAGTGGCTCAGTTATCCTGACTGGACGTCATATGACGTCCTCAGGATAACAAGCCGCCGCGTGCCCGGGAGGGCGCGCATCGCGGCGATCGGTGGTGTGGGAGGTCAGTCTGACCCCCGCAATACCGATCTCGGTAAAGTGCTTCGATCCGAAGCACTTTACCATGTGACCAATCACGGCTGGTCACAGTGTAATACAGGAAAGCCGTTTATCGGCGGCTTTCCTGTACTCAGGTCTGCAGACCTGAGGAGTGGAGAGCCGATCGGCTGCATCCCTGACAGGGAGGGTTTGTGCTGATGATTTATCAGCACAGCCCTCCCTCGGATCACCACCAGGGATGTGCCCACCCAGGACCACCAGGGAGCCGATCTGGACCACCAGGGAGACCCCCCTAGACCACCAGGTAAGTGACATACTGCCCCATGTGGATGGCACTCAGTGCCACCTTCAGATGCCACCCTAGACCACCAGGGAATGAGCCCCTATCAATGTATATGCCCATCAGTGCCCACCATTGCCACATATCAGTGCCCACCATTGCCACCTACCAGTGCCCATCAGTGCCACCTATGAGTGCCAATCAGTGCTGTCTATAAGTGCCTCATCATCAGTGCTGCCTCATCAGTGCCAGTCAGTACTGCCACATCAGTGCCCATCAGTGTAGCCTCATCAGTGCCCACCAGTGATGGAGAAAATTTACTTATTTACAAAGTTTTGTGACAAAAATAGAGAATTTTTTTTTTTCCAAAATTTTCGGTCTTTTTTTATTTGTAGCGCAAAAAATAAAAACCGCAGGGGTGATCAAATACCACCAAAAGAAAGCTCTATTTGTGGGAACAAAATGATAAAAAATCTGTTTGGGTGCAACGTCGCACGACCGCGCAATTGTCATTCAAAAAGCAACAGCACTGAAAAATGAAAATTGGTCTGGTAGTAAAGTGTTCTAAGTGCATAGTATTGAAGTGGTTAATAAAAGTAAGAAGTCCTTATCTGCAAATGTATTCAGTCTTAGGGATTCAGAGTAGTGTAAGCATGACAGCCAGGATTTTTATAAGGAATTAGGGTTGTCATGATACCTCTTTTTTAAGACGGAGTACATTTTTTGTCAAGTACTCGCCAATACCGATTACCAATACTTTTTTTAATTTTATGTGACAGTGGCACTAATATGCCCCATTGATAGGTGGCATTGAGGCGTGGACTGTCAGTTTTTAAATTTTACCAATTTTATTTTTTACAATAATTTTTATTATTTTTTACACTTTATATATTTTTACAATGCTTGCTTTTTTTTGGGGGGGGGGGGGGGAGTGGACAATGCCATTGTTTCTTTATTCTATTTTCAATTATTTTTTACGTTTTTTTTTTTTTTTCTTTTATCAGCCCTGCTGGGGGGGGTCTTTGGTGAGATGTCAGGGGTCTAAATAGACAGAGACAGGGAGAAAGGGTCTGGAGGATAGAGATTCCCCAGTAGCACTGAAGATGAATGAAGAGAAGACAGCGGCTCCTCTCCATTCATATATTGAGACGACAAACACAGTTTACGATGCTCAGGTATGAATGAACAGTCACTGACTCTGTCCATTCAGAAAAGGAAGGAGCTGGTAAATGGCAGATTTACCAGCTCATTCCTCCGCTCTCCATCCTGAACAATCCCAGGACAAAGGGAGAACCGGAGGAGGGCAGAGGGGATTGGAGGAGGCCAGATTGGGACCGGGGGGGAGCTGGAGGAGAACACAGAGTTGGACACAGGGGACAGGAGGAGGAGGGGGGGCCCAGAGGAGAATACAGGGACACTCTCCCCGGCTTTCAATAAAAGCAACTGATTGCCACGGAGGGGAGATCGATGATTGTAATTTCCCCCACCGTTGTGTCGATCATCCCTGAGTGTCCCTGTATCCTCCCCTGTGCTATTAAGCCCCCACCCTCCTCCGGTCATCCCAGAGTGTCCAGTTATCGGAACAGGAATCAGGAGCATTTGCGCGAGTAAATGCTCGGTATCGGTACCGATACTAGTATCGGTATTGGGACAACCCTATAAGGAATGGTAGCAAATGTAGCTCTATTGTTTTCTTTAGAAGAGGTTTCTTTTAAAGTGTATCTGAATCCAAAAATAAAAAATATAACATATTGCAGCTTACCAGTCCTTAGATGGTGTGGCTGCATTAACTCCTTGGAGCCGGCACCTCCTAGCCCTAGGTGGTCACATGATCGGAAAGCTCCGACTGTATTTGCACTGATGAACGCAAATATGCGGCCGCTCAGTACCAAGGCCCACCTGCCGAGAGGCCACATATTTGCGTGCGGCAGGGGCCAAAAGGTTAATTTTCTTTTCTTTCAGGCTTGTTTTCCCTTTTCACCTGGTAATCCAGAGAATAACACGCTCCCTAGTCCCTGGTGGTAAGCCTCATTCCTCCACTATATCTTAGGCCCCGTTTAACACAAGTGGACTGATTGGGTCCATCTGTCAGGTGTTTTTTTTTTTTAAGTGGACCTAATCAGACCCTCTATTATATTCTGTGGCACAGCCGATGTAAAATGGACATATGTCCGTCGACATCCTATTCACAAAAAACAGACTGATGGGGGATCCATTCCCCATCCATCTAGCAGATCAGATCGGATGGCAGTCAGGTGCAGACTGACAGGCGGTCTGTTTACATTTGACCATCCATAGAGGACAGCGGGCTGTGTCTGTTCTGCATAAGCTTAGCGGACACAGACCAGCCATCCACTTGCTCAGCGGACAGATTCCCCATTCCCCATGGTTCTCATCTACATTACATGAGGACTTATGGGATGAGTAGTTTCTGAAAAATAGTCTTAGTCTAAAAAAAAAAATAAATAAAAAAAAAATCAAATTCCAGCTACCCTATATAGTAAGCTGCACTATTTTGCTTTCTGGGTTAAGTTATCCCTTAAAGTAGAACTATGGTCAAAATGAAGAAATCAAAATGTTATACACCTATACTGTCTGTTAAACATGTCATTGATTGTTTTGCAAAAGCAGTAAGGATGTTGCGATATCTACCTTGTCTCCAGCTCTCATGTGCACTTCCTTTAATGAGGTGACAACTTTATTTCCTGGTTTTCAAATAGCCTGGGTTGAACTCCTGTTGTCCCCATTTGCATCTATCTCTCTTCAAAAAAATGTCCTGACATCAGTGGGGGAAGGGCTCTTGTATCAGGGGAAATGAGTGATTTCATTCTACACAGAATCCTGACTAGGCCCCACCCACTCCCACTTATGTCCCTTCTTTACCCGCCCACTGCTTTAGATCCCAGACCTAGCTTGTCTGTAATGACTTGTGGCTGTTTTACATAGCACACACCCAGCTATTGATTGGCAGATGGGTGTGTGTTATGTAAAATAGACTGAGCATCATAGAAGGCTGGAGGACTGATAGATAGACAAGCCATTTCCCTGACAGGAAATTACATCTGGGCTCTGCTCAACTCCCCCCATCATCATTACTTGTATACACCAAAGGAGGTCTGCTGGAGGGGATTATAGACCAGAATTGTAGGATAGGAAAATAATCATTTCGGTTATTGTTTTTTTACCATGTGTAACTTTCAGGTCTTTATATGAGGATTTACTAAAATATGTATGTTGCCTTAGTTGTACTTTAAGTACACTTTACATGGATGGCGAGCAGCAGCCCTAAGGTTCACATTACTACAAACCTGAGAAAAAAAATTCTTTGCATTGGATACATGAAGGGGTTTCAAACAAGAACATAGAAATATCAGGAATCTATTTCTGTAAATACATGATTAAAAATTAACGTGGCATCTCCTCTTTAATGTTTTGTCCACAAAAGGCCAAGGAACAATGCTTCACAGAGTCAAAAATAAGAAGGAAAAACAATAACATTTATATTTTCAAGTGAAATAAAATTTGCAGGAAGCACAGCAGCAACAAAAAGAGAAAATTACAATTATTTACAACTCAGCTGCACAGATAAAAGAACAGATTGGACCCTGCAGAAGTCGCAATGGATTTCATCTTCTTCATGGTTACACTGACATTACCTCCCACCCCAAAGTCACCAATTCTGCAATCAAAAGTATTTCTCCCTATAAAATTAGGATAATGCCCTCCTTACAGAACAATTGGATAAAAACATGAAAAGAGGTGTCTAAAGCACCAAAATCTACTGGAGAGTACATGTGGTTCGATGTAGTGTCCTAGAGGTAGCAACATAAAATATTTAGGTTTTCCAGGATTGGTAATGAAGAAGGCTACTAAACATAAAATTCCAGTGCGTTCTAAAATATTAGCCTACTGCACAACCAAGGACATGACTGAAGTGGTCTTCTTTACACCCATTACAAGACACTGCAGCACATTGGCTTCCCACGTGTAACCTACAAACGGAATATTTTTTTTTTGGTTCATTTATACTGGCTGCTGCTTTAAGTCACACAGTCAGGTAAATGAATGAACCGGTAGTGAAAAGGACTGTGGGTAAATGTACTCTGTCTATACCAAACAAAATATGATGTGACGAGGACTCTTCCATTCATGCAGCTATTTTGTAATAGGTTTCGGAAAGAAAGCAATATTCTACCTCACGCTTCCAGACCGACTAACAGCAGGTCTTGTCCTAAATAAAGATATAGTGTTCTGAAGGCCTCTCTGGAAAGGCTGAACGGGAACTATTCTCCTTCACGTATTGGAAAAAAAATAAAAAAAAACAACACTCTTTCCAGTAAATAAAAATGATTTAAGGTGCAACAAATAGGAGGATATGACACTAGAAGGAAAAAATATCCTCCCAAGGCTGGCTCTCCGTCCTGGCTTCCGCTGCCTTACCCTCGTATATGCCATGACTGTTTTGTACAATTACCCCAAATTACTAGGACACATATTTAAAGCCCCCCTGCTCCTCCTTCATGTAAACATAACCCTGCATCTGCTACAAGGCACACGCAGCTTGCAGCGTGATCGGGAGTTCTCGTTTTTTAAATCAATTGTAGGAAAACTAACAGAATGATTAAAAAGCAATCAACCCCTTTGCAGCTCCAGGATCCTGCAGTGCTTTGCAGCCCCTGGCGGTGAAGAGGTTAACCATGGGCAGCGGTAAACATTAGCAGGTGGATTAAGAATAGTGGAGTTATAGTCAGCACTGCTTCATAAGGCAGCATGGATTCATTCCGCTGGTCAATGGCCACTGCAATGACTCCGCCTTGTGCCTTCCAGAGGTTACTTCCATTCTGGCCACCAATGGAGGAGCTAAGGGAGGCAAGGTCTAGACAGGCTCATGAGAAGCTCTGGATGGGGTGACTGACTCGCATGCATGCCCAATAAATGGCACGCCCGATGCATATCAATGCCAACAGCAGCAATATCGCCCAAGAGGCATAGATTCCACCAAATCTGCGTGCCAACGTCCAAGTGCCCGCCTGCAAGACAAAACAAACACCATAGTGTAAAAATAGGTACTTGGACATATGGGAAACAAGACAAAATGTTGCAGCACTGACTATAGAAGCTATGGCTAAATTCCAACTTATGCCTTTTCTTTAATCAATGTTAACCATTTATGAAGTATACATTGGATATAAAAAGTCTACACACTGTTAACATGTCAGGTTTCTGTGATTGAAAAAAAAAAACTAGACAAAGATAAATAATTTCATACGTTTTTACACCTTTAATGTGACCTATAAACTGTACAGCTCAATTGAAAATCAAACTGAAATCTGTTGGGGATGGGGGTAAAAATAAAAAAATAAAATAAGGTGGTTGCATAAGTGTGCACACTCGCTTATAATTGGGGATGTAGCGGTGTTCAAAATTAAGCAATCACATTCAGCCTAGGTTCACATTGGAGCAATATGTCATGTGATTTGAGAAATCACATCGCATGACAAGTCGCAGCCTACTGGCAGAAATGGCACTATTCCAATCGGTGCGACACCGATTTTTCAGCGCCGCACTGATTTGCAAAAGTAGTTCCTGCACAACTTCTGTGATTTCAGGTACAATTTCAATAGACATCTGTGTATGAAGCCACACAGAGGTCTATGAAGTAGCACCTGACATCACGCTGACCTTGCAACTTTGAAGTTGCGCTGCTTCAAATGAAGTAGCAGCGATTTCAAAGTAGCAATCAATGTGAACCAGGGCTCAAACTCATGTTAAAATAGGGAGTCAGTACACACCTGCCATCATTTAAAGTGCCTTTGATTAACCCCAAATAAAGTTCAGCTGTTCTACTAGGTCTTTCCTGACATTTTCTTAGTTGCATCCTACAGCAAAAGCCATGGTCCGCAGAGAGCTACCAAAGCATCAGAGGGATCTCATTGGTAAAAGGTATCAGTCAGGAGAAGGGTACAATAGAATTTCCGAGGCATTAGATATACTATGGTACACAGTGAAGACAGTCATCATCAAGTGGAGAAAATATGGCACAACAGTGACATTACCAAGAACCGGAAGTCCCTCCAAAATTGCTGAAAAGATGAGAAGAAAACTGGTCAGGGAGGCTGCCAAGAGGCCTACAGCAACATTAAAGGAGCTGCAGGAATATCTGGCAAGTACTGGCTGTGTGGTACATGTGACAACAATCTCCCGTATTCTTCATATGTCTGGGCTTACCAAGAAAAATATCCAAGCTCTGCTAACTTTTGTGAAAAACACATCTGAAGTCTCCCAAAGGCATGTGGGAATGTGTTCTGGTCTGATGAAACCAAGATTGAACTTTGCCCATAACCAAAAAAAATATGTTTGGTGCAGAAGCAACACTGCACATCACCAAAAGAACACCATACCCACAGTGAAGCATGGTGGTGGCACCATCATGCTTTGGGATGGTTTTTCTTCAGCTGGAACAAGGGCCTTAGTCAAGGTAGATGGAATTATGAACAGTTCCAAATACCAGTCAATATTGGCACAAAACCTTCAGGCTTCTGCTATAAGAGGAACTTCATCTTTCAGCTTGACAACGACCCAAAAGCATATATCCAAATCAACCAAGGAATGGCTTCACCAGAAGATTAAAGTTTTGGATGGCCCAGCCAGAGCCCAGACCTGAATCCAATTGAAAATCTGTGGGATGATCTGAAGAGGGCTGTGCACAGGAGATGCCCTCGCAAACTGACAGATTTGGGGTGTTTATGCAAAGAAGAGTGGCCAAATATTGCCAAGTCAAGATGTGCCATGCTGATAGACTCATACCCAAAAAGACTGAGTGCTGTAATAAACTCAAAAATGTGCTTTTTACTTCCCTCCACCTAAAAGATTTCAGTTTATTATTCAATTGAGTTGTACAGTTTATAGGTCAGATTAAAAGGTGGAAAAAGTTCTGAAATTATTTATCTGTCTCATCACAGAAAGCTGACATTTAAAACAGGGGTGTAGACTTTTTATATCCACTGTATGCCTTGCATACTTACCTAATAGTCATTTACAGTGAAGATAGAAAAAAATCACCACCCCTTTAAAATAATCATACTTTGTTGCTTTGCAGCCTGAAATAAATACAGACACATTTTTCATTTTATCCAGTTGTATTTACAAATTTAAACATTCAAAATGAAAGATAAAACAGTAACATGTCAGGAAAAAAAAAAAAAAATCACAGAGGTACAATGACAAAATAGAAAGTAAAACTTACAAATTTAAACATTTATGTTGACCTATTTTACTTTTTACACAGACATAAATAAAGTCCGACGTTTCGTTGTTTCATACTAATAAAATTTCCCCACCACTAAAAAAAGATAGAAGTGACATTTACTGATAATCCATTCATACGTTCCGTATGTCACCTATATTTTTCAGATGTGGGGACAAAATTTACAGTCGAAAGACACTACTCTGTCTATTTATTAAAGTCTTGAAAAAGGTGGAAAATTAGACTGGATATTTGACATGTTGAGTTAACTTATTATTTGACTTTAGAAAATCCACCTCCCTTCATTTTTCGTGTAAAAACTCAAATAATGTC
>BLSH010160085.1:24542-42019 GCA_018402905.1 Glandirana rugosa
TAAACTTTCAGTTTAATGAAACACGGTAACTCTTACACTAATCGATGTGGACTAACTCAAACGTTCAGTAAAAATCCTCCCCCCCACTAGGAAAAAGATTGAGCCACTAAAAAAAAAAAAGGACTGTACAATGACAAAATAGAAAGTAAAACTTACAAATTTAAACATTTAGGTCGACCTATTTTACTTTTTACACAGACATAAGTAAAGTCCGACGTTTCGTTGTTTCATACTAATAAAATTTCCCCCACCACTAAGAAAAGATAGAAGTGACATTTACTGATAATCCATTCATACGTTCCGTATGTCACCTATATTTCAGATGTGTGGGGACAAATTTACAGTCGAAAGACACTACTCTGTCTATTTATTAAAGTCTAATCACCGAGTTAGAAAAAGGATCACCCCCCCTCCTAAAAATGACTTGCAAACTCAATCAGGTGTAGCTAATCACATTCTCAATGGCACAAAGTAATTTGACTTTCAAATGAGAACTGCGGTCATTTTGATTAGCGCAGCATGAAAATAGCTTTCCTGGAGGATTTCAGTCCCTGGTAGTGCAACTGAAGCAACCAACTATGGGCGGCACGGCACTGTCAAAAGATCTCTGGGATAAAGTTGTGGACAGGCACAAGTCAGAAGATGGCTACACAAAAAATTTCAAAAGGCTTTATCAATGCCTAGAAGCACAGTGAAGTCTAATATTAAGAAGTGGAAGCTATCTGGTACAACACAGAGCCTCCCTGGATGATGACGTCGCTACAAACTGGATGACAGAGCCAGGAGGAAACTGGTCAGAGAGGCTACCAAGAGACCTACAGCAAATCTGAAGCAGTTGCAGGAATTCATGACAAAGTGTGGACATTGTGTGCATGTGACAATATTGAATTCTCCCCACATGTGGCTTGTATGGGAGGGTTGCAAAAAAAAAAAAATGGCCACATGCAGTCATAACTGAGCTTTGCCAAAAACACACCTTGAAGATTCTGAGGCCACATGGAAAAAGGTGTTATGGTCAGATGAGACTAAAATTTAATTATCTGGCCTCAACACCAAACAATATGTCTGGTGGAAATGTAATACAGCTCACCCTCCAAATAACACCATTCCTACAGTAAAGCATGTTATGGGGGTGTTTCCCTGCAGCAGGGACTGGAGCACTTGTCTGGATAGAAAGAAAATGGATGGGGCATAATAACGTCAAATCCTTGAGCAAAACCTGCTGCCCTCTGCCAGAAAGTTGTCAATGGGAAGAATGTTTACCTTTCAACATGACAATGACCCAAAGCACACAGTGGCTAAAGGAGAAAAAGTTGAATGTCCTTGCATGGCCTAGTCAGAGCCCAGACTTAAACTTCACTGAAAATCTATGGAAAGACTGCATTCCACAAATGGTCACCATCAAATGTAACTGAGCTTGAGCAGTTCTGTAAAGAAGAGTGGGTAAATATTGCAAAGTGTAGATGTGCAAAGTTAGTAGAAACTCAAGGCTGTAATTAAAACAAAAAGTGGTTCAACAAAATACTGAAACAAGGGGGTGATCCTTTTTCTAACTCAGTTATTCTGTTTTTGAATACCAAAAAAAAAAAAAAAGGATTTTATTATAACTTACCGTAAAATCCTTTTCTCTGAGTTCACTGACAGACGCAGCTCTTCATAACACGTGGATTTTATGTCGTCCTATCAGGAGTGACTAGGCAAAACAGAAATAAATGCAACAGGGATAGGCTAGCCCCTCCCAGGGGGCCGTCCTCACCTGAGCATAAAACCCCCTGCTGGCCAATAGCATTAAGTTCGTAACAAGCAGTACAAACCTAATCAGAGGGGTGGGAGCTGCGTCTGTCAGTGAACTCAGATAAATGGATTATACGGTAAGTTATAATAAAATCCATTTTTCTCTTACGTTCACTGACAGACGCAGCTCTTCATAACACGTGGGGACGTCCCAAAGCGGTGTCAAACTAGAGGGGTGGGTGAAACTACAACAACTGTACCTAACAGAACCCTCTCGGAAGGCGCCAGACGCACCTACACTGCCGCCTGTAAAACTTTGCGGCCAAAAGCAGCATCCGCAGATGCTGAAATATCAACTTTGTAAAACTTAGTAAACGTGTGCACTGAGGCCCAAGTAGCCGCTTTGCACACCTGAGACACAGAAGCTTGGTGTCTGAACACCCAGGAAGTACTAACTGACCTGGTCGAATGAGCCGTGACCGGAAAAGGGGGGACCTTGCCCCGAACCTCATATGCATGGGTCACAGTCTGCCTGATCCAACGGGAAATGGTAGCCAACGAGGCTGCCGAGCCCTTTTTGGAGCCCTCGGGCAACACAAACGAGTCAGACTTCCGAAAGGAAGCTGTAGCACTCAAATACACCCGGAAGCTCCTCACCACATCCAAAGAATGCAACTCAAATTCCTTAGGATGTTTGGGGTGAGGACACAATGAGGGAAGTACAATATCCTCATTCAAATGAAAAGAGGAGACCACCTTTGGAAGGAAAGAAGGTGGAAGTCGCAGCACCGCCTTGTCCTTATGAAGAATCAAGTACGGGGACTTGCAGGACAAGGCAGCCAATTCAGAAACCCGCCGCGCGGATGTGACAGCCACTAAGAAGGCTACCTTCTGCGATGAGAGAGAAAAGGGAATGTCCCTAATCTGCTCATATGGTGGTCTCTGAAGCACAGAGGGCACCAGATTTAAGTCCCACGGCGCCAAGGGCGGCCAAAACTGGGGAGCCACATGCTGTACCCCCTGTACAAATGTATGAATCAGCGAATGGGAAGTCAAAGGACTTCGAAAAAGGACTGCCAAGGCCGAAATCTGGCCCTTGAGTGTACTCAAGGCCAGGCTTTTGTCAAGGCCCTGCTGCAGAAAAGTCAGCACCCTGGACACCACATAAGAGCGGGGGTTCCAACCCCCCGCCTCACACCACGCAATATATGCCTTCCAGGTCCTGTGATAAATCTTGCGCGAAGTGCACTTACGCGCCTTAAGCACAGTAGGGATCACTGAGTCAGCGACTCCCCGATCCCTCAGCACCTGGGCCTCAATAGCCAAGCCGTCAAAGCCAGCGAGGGTAAAGCAGGGTGCAAGATGGGACCTTGAGATAGCAGGTCTTTGCAAAGCGGAAGCCGCCAAGGGGCGTCCGCCACCATCCGAACCATATCCGCGTACCAAGTGCGCCGAGGCCAATCGGGAGCCACCAGGATCGCCGGAATTCCTTCTGCCTCTATCCTGCGCAGAACCCGTGGCAACAGCTTTAGGGGAGGGAAGACATAGCAGCCGATACCGACCCCAAGGAGCCTCCAGCGTGTCCGTGGCAACCACCAACGGATCTCTTGTTCTGCACACGAAGGTCTTCCCCTTGTGAATGAACCTGGATGCCATGAGGTCCACCTCTGGTGTGCCCCACTTGCGGCAAATCTGGCGAAACACTTCCGTATGCAGGGACCATTCACCTTGGTCCATAGTTTGGCGACTGAGAAAGTCCGCCTGACAGTTTTCCACTCCCGGAATGTAAATGGCGGAGATCGCTGGAACATGACGTTCTGCCCAGCGGAGAATCAGAGCAGCCTCCACAGCCGCTGCGGAGCTTCTTGTACCGCCTTGATGGTTCACGTATGCCACGGCTGTGGCATTGTCCGACTGAACCCGGACAGGGAGACCCCACAGCCTTGCCGACCAACGGGACAACCAGAGCCTGATCGCTCTCAGTTGCAACACATTTATCGGAAGTCGAGCTTCCTGAGCCGACCACCGGCCCTGGGCAGACAACCGGCCCAGCACCCCTCCCCAGCGCGACAGGCTGGCATCCGTCGTTACTATCGACCAGTTGAGGGGAAGAAAGGATTTCCCTAGCGTTAGAGCTGGGGCCCGAAGCCACCAAGTCAATAAACCCCGGGTCTGATGATCCAAGCAGATCAGTTTGTCCAGGGATAGAGGAGATTTGTCCCATTGCGACAGAATCGCCTTCTGTAGGAGCCGAGTGTGGCTCTGGGCGTACGGTATTGCCTCGAAGGACGATACCATGAGCCCCAACACCCTCATGCAGAAGCGTAGGGATGACCTCCGGCGTGACAGCAGGGTCCGTACCGCCGCCTGTAACCCCACTTGTCGGGAGGCAAGAACAGCTTCGCCTGCACTGTGTCCAGAATCAGACCGAGGTACTCCAGGCGACAGGAAGGGAACAGCGAGGACTCCTGCAGGTTGATGAGCCAACCGAAGTCCCTCAAAGCGGACACCGTGATTCTCACATCCTCCTCCAGGGACACAGCTGACTCCGCTCTCAAGAGCAGGTCGTCGAGGTACGCCACCACCACGAAACCTCGCTGCCTCAGCAGCGCAAGGACCGGAGCCAACACCTTGGTGAACACCCTGGGAGCAGAGGCCAGCCCGAAAGGAAGGGCCACAAACTGGTAGTGCAGGTCCCCCACTGCGAAACGCAGAAAGCGCTGATGGCTGAGACAGATGGGAACGTGCAGGTAGGCGTCCTTGATATCCAAGGACGCCATGAACTCTCTCTCGCAAGGCGGCCACGACCGAGCGAATGGACTCCATCTTGAACTTTTTTGCCTGCACAAAACAGTTCAGAGCCTTTAGGTCCAGCACCGGCCTGACACCGCCCTTTTTGGGCACCACAAAGAGGTTTGAGTAAAAACCGCAGAACCTCTCCTCCAGAGGAACCGACACGATCACCCCCTGATCCGCAAGGGACTGGATCACGCCCAAAAGCTCCTCCCGACGCCTCTGAGGGAGTCTCAAGTTTGAGGGAAAAAAAACCTGTCTGGGGGTAGAGAGCTGAACTCTATCCAGTACCCGGTGGACACCACTTCTAGTACCCACCGAAAGGAGACACGAGCGGACCAACTGACCGCAAACTCCAGCAACCGGCCCCCCCACCCGAGAGGCGGGCGGGGGCAACCCGTCATGCGGTGGAGAACTTATCCTCTGCCTTGCCGGGCTTACGCTGCCAAGTCCTTTTACCGGATCCAGCCGAGGTCTTACCGGGCTTGGAGCCCGTCCCTGCCGTGCCGGGGGCACGAAAAAACTTCTTCTGCCCAGAAGAAACAGGGCCCTGTCGGCGGCGAACATCCCGCCGCTTGGGCTCCGGGAGAAAAGGACTCTTCCCCCTGTGAAACGCTTAATGATTTCATCCAGCTGTGGTCCAAACAATCGACCCCCCTGAAAGGGGAGATCTGTGAGTCCCTTTTTAGACGCCTGGTCGGCCGACCAGGAACGCAGCCACAACACCCGCCTGATGACCACCACAAAGGCGGAAATTTTGGATAGCATAGGCATGATATCAAACAGGGAATCACATAAGTAGTGTAGCCCCTCCACCAAGTGTTGAACCTTTTGCAATTCACCCTGCGCACAACTGCAATGCAGATTAGCACGCACAGAGGCAGCGCACTCAAAAAGAGATTGAGCTGCCATAGCAGACGCTAGAGCTGGCCGCATGGCAGAACCTGCCACCAGAAAAATTGCTTTTGACACCGACTCCGTACGGCGATCAGCCGCGTCCTTAAAGGAAGGCGAGCCCTCCAACGGAAGGGTCGTAACCTTGTTCAGACGGGCCACCGGCGGGTCCACCGAAGGAGAAGCCCAGCGCTTAGTGAAAACCTCCTCAAAGGGATAGCGCAGCGCAAAGCGTTTTGGCAGGGTGAAGGAATTTTTTTGGAGATAAGCATTCCTTAAAAACTGCCCGCTCAAAAAACTGATCATAAGGAAAAGCCTTAGGAGACCTAGGAGGCTTCATAGACCCACACACATAAGTGGATGTCTGCGACTCCCCTGACTGATCAAGTTGCAGGGCCTGGCGAATGTTCGCAATCAGCGCCGCCACAATCGCCTTGTCGCGCGCCACTGAGGCCCCCTGATCCTCCTCAGTATCTGAGAGAACCAACTTGCCCTCCGACAACTCCACAGGGGGCGGTGACCACTGAGGCCAGCTCATGATCCGAATCCTCCCCCGAGGATACGCAGGGGAGTGGGCGCTTCTTGGGGGGCTCCGGAGCCGTGCCCACCTGGGGAAGGAATTCTGCAAAAACCGCCCATAATTGGTCCAAGGAGACCATGGGTTCCGGTGCCGAATGCTGCTCCACTGGCACCTCCACGGAGGGCCCTGCAGGGACTATAGCCGCAGCATCGCCTCCCTCAGCCATCATGCTGTTTGGGAAGCCCCCCCCGCGATACCACCACCTCCGCCCGCAATCAGCCAGTAAAGACCGGGAGGATTAAGCCCACCACCACCAGCACCCCAGGAAGGCCAGCTATACCTGCTGCTTCTTCTGTAATGCCTGCACAGCCAGGACCTGTACCGCACGTGTGTCAGCCATGCTGTTCCAGAAGAAAGAGGAAGTAAAAACATTTGCAGCACGTTTTTACAGAGGCCGCAGTACCACAAATGACCACCGGGGGCTGCCCAAGAGCAGTAAAAACTGCATGGGCTACAAGAATATGGCCGCCGCTCCTGTAAAAAAGTTCCCATCCACCACAAAATGGTGGCGGAACGGCGGTGTGCAATCTAGAGTTCGCCGCCCAGCGGCGAAAAACGAGCGGTACAGTCGGCGTACTCCCCGGTCGCCGCAAGGCGCGGCACCATGAAACGCGAAAGGGGGGGCGGGCAGCGCAACACCGCCTGGCGTACCCCTACTCAGGAAGGCTACCCACCAAATGCTCGGATGCCGCTCGCCGCGCCCCATGGGGCGGGGGTTCACTCACCACTCCGACGGGCAATGCGGGTAGCCACCCGTAGCAGGCTTTTCCACCCACACGGAGAAGGATTGCTGCTGGCCAGGCCACTGGAGAGGCATACGCCAAACCCTGGGCACAAGTGGGGTTAACCACTGGCCACCCGCACGGAATGGGCCCTGCGCGGCATGACCCTGCTTAGGCCAGGGTAGCTCGCCAGGTGGTGGCCGGGCTGGGGAAAGTTTTGGATTCGGGATATCCACTCTATGCCACCAGCTGGCTTCTTGATAGCAGTCCTTATAGGAAAAACTTCAGCACAAAAACGCAGGTCCCAGAGGGAACCCAGTCCACTCCTTTGCTCTAGGCAAACAAAACTGAATGCCATTGGCCAGCAGGGGGTTTTATGCTCAGGTGAGGACGGCCCCCTGGGAGGGGCTAGCCTATCCCTGTTGCTTTTATTTCTGTATTGCCTAGTCACTCCTGATAGGACGACATAAAACCCATGTGTTATGAAGAGCTGTGTCTGTCAGTGAAAGTAAGAGAAAAAAAAATTCTGACATGTTGGTTTTCTAGCTTTCACTTGGATGTTATAAGTTGCACTGAGTAAATACAGCTGGATAAAACAAAAAACAGTGTGTGTGTCTCTTCCTTTCAGGCTGCAACAGCAACGAAATGTGATTTTAAAGAGGGGTGATGCATTTCTACGCCCACTGTATATTATGCAACAGATATAAGGTTAAATTCACGCTTTACACAAGCTTAAGGCACTTCATCTTCAGCCATGTGACTAACTTTCCATTTTCATTGGATGTAACTGAAAATAACTGACACTTATGAAAATAGTAATTTTATCCTGGCGTGTTAGCTTTGTTAACTGAACCTAAAGGCTTAAAAAAAATATACATAAAAAACATGAAACCAAGTATCCCATTCCAGATAAATATTTACCACAAGTCCAGCGGCAGCCACAGCAAAGACGAATCCCATTAAGAAGCAGCACACACATCTCCTTCGTGGGTACCTCAGTCCAATGGAGGAGCTGAAGACAAAAGTTAGATACAGTAAAATTGAGGCTTAAAAGTCTAGTGCCAGCATTCTTCCCACATCCTGAACTAGCTTATCATTCTCTGACACTTACACTTTCCGGCAGTGCGGGCAGCGTGCCAGCGTCCGGTCTGAAAAATCTGTCCACTGAGAAAAGAAGAAGAATGGTTAAAATAGCCTCCTAGAATGACAAAAGCAAGAATTCAAGACAGATGCAAAGTGCACAAGGGAAACGCACACTATAGCATTGATAAAAGCAGAATTACCCATCGGGGTCACATAAACCAGCATACATTAGAATAAATGGTCTCAATTTTATGTGAAAACACAAGGCACTCAGGCAAGACCTTGTAGGGGTGGCATAAGGAAAAGTCATTATTTTGGTCCCACAGCTGCCTCCTACTAATGATATTTCAGAATAGAAATTCAGAAAAGATAATTCAGAACCCCTGACCCCGATATGATATCTGACATGATTATGTTCCCGATTTTTCCTATTAGAGCAACTGTATTCCCTGAGTGCTTAGAAATATGTTTGCAGCACAATGCTTTTCTTACACGAGATCAGCTTTTCTCAACAAGGGTTCCATGGAAGAGGGGCTTTTTCCCCAATGACCACAAATGTCATAAGTGTCTTCCCAGAGACCAGAACACTAATGTACTGTGAGCTGTAGGTATAATTATTAGCGAGGCTTCCCCTGAAACTGGAAAGTTGTATAGGGGAGGTGAGCTGTCAAACCACGCTGCTCAGCAACCACAGCACAGATTGGAATGGGGCAAAGTGATAATGTTGATTTCTAGGGATACTTCTTTCTTTAGAAAAAAAGGGCTGAGAAATACTGCATTAAATGTTTGACAAAAAAAAAAAGGACACGAAGAAACCAGAAATGCTAGTTTATGTTGCACACATACACACAAACACATACACCCAATTTAAAAACAGAACACCATTACAGGATCCGTTCCAGAGAAATAAATAGTAGCTGCAAGTGTTCTGCTCCTCAATCTCTCTTAATTTGTAGGGTTGTAGAGATCCAGGAGTGGGTCATTGGATGTGACTGTGTGCTGATAAATTGTTATTACACCTAGACACGCCATCCGCCCTTTTAAAAATTTAAAGTCAGCAGTTACACATACTGCAGCTGCTGACTTTTAACATTAGGACACTTAACTGTCCTGGAGTTCAGCGATGTTGGCACCACAGCTAATGTTCCCATCAGCTGGCGAGCGCTGCCGCTGCCATTGCCGGTAAGGGAACCTCGCTCTCTCACTGGCCCGGCAGAAGGGGAAGGAGGAGGGGGGGGGGGGGACCAGGCTGCTGACGTACTGCGCCGCGGCCCGGTCTCCTGGAGGTGGGGACAGGTATCTGTCAAAGAGGTATCTGCTCCCCTCCCTCCCCCAAAAAGGTGGCAAAATGTTGGAGCAATCAGATAAGCGGCAGTTCTACCTTTGGGTGGAACTCCGCTTTAAGTTACATTCACACCAGCGATTAAGGCCGCTGTGCATTGTGGCGGCAAGAATCTTCAGATGCCTGCTGTGGCTGTGTGGCTAGGTGCAGCCACCAGCCCCTATAACTACAGTTGTGCTCATAAGTTTACATACCCTGGCAGAATTTATGATTTCTTGGCCATTTTTCAGAGAATATGACTGAGAACAAAAACACATTTCTTTCACTCATGGTTAGTGTTTGGCTGAAGCCATTTATGATCAATCAACTGTGTTTACTCTTTTTAAATCATAATGACAACAGAAACTACCCAAATTACCCTAGTCAAAAGTTTACATACCCCAGTTCTTAATACCGTGTATTGCCTCCTTTAACATCAATGACAGTCTTTTGTGGTATTTGTGGATGAGGCTCTTTATCTTCTCAGATGGTAAAGCTGCCCATTCCTCTTGGCAAAAAGCCTCCAGTTCCTGGAAATTCTTGGGCTGTCTTGCATGAACTGCACACGTTTGAGATCTCCCCAGAGTGGCTCAATAATATTGAGGTCAGGAGACTGAGATGGACACTCCAGAACCTTCACTTTATTCTGCTGTAGCCAATGACAGGTCGACTTGGCCTTGTGTGTTGGATCATTGTCATGTTGGAATGTCCAAGTACATCCCACGCACAGCTTCCTGGCTGATGAATGCAAGTGTTCCTCCAGTATTTTTTGATAACATACTGCATTCATCTTGCCATCAATTTTGACCAAATTTCCTGTGCCTTTTGTAGCTCACATATCCCCAAAACATCTGTGATCCACCTCCGTATTTCACAGTAGGAATGGTGTACCTTTCATCATAGGCCATGTTGACTTCTCTCCAAATGTAGTGTTTATGGTTGTGGCCAAAAATCTCAACTTTGGTCTCATCACTCCAAATGACTTTGTGCCAGAAGGTTTGAGGCTTATCTCTGTGCTGTTTGGTGTATTGTAAGCGGGATACTTTGTAACATTTGCATAGTAAAGGCTTTCTTCTGGCGACTCGACCATGCAGCCCATCTTTCTTCAAGCGCCTCCTTATTGTGCATCTTGAAACAGCCACACCACATGTTTTCAGATAGTCTTGTATTTCACCTGAAGTTATTTGTGGATTTTTCTTTGCATCCTGAACAATTTTCATGGCAGTTGTGGCTGAAATGTTAGTTGGTCTACCTGACCGTGGTTTGGTTTCAACAGAACCCCTCATTTTCCACTTCTGGATTAGAGTTTGAACACTGCTGATTGGCATTTTCAATTCCTTGGATATCTCTTTATATCCCTATCCTGTTTTATACAGTTCAATTACCTTTTCCCGCAGACCATTCTTTTGCTTTCCCCATGATTTAGAATCCAGAAACGTCAGTGCAGCACTGGATGAAAGATGCAAGGGTCTGTCAGGAGTCCAGAAACTCATTGACCTTTTATACACACACACTAATTACAAGCAAACAGATCACAGGTGAGGATGGTTACCCTTTGAGGACCAAGGGACGTATTTGTACCATGTTTTTAATTGCCTGTATCATCTGATTAAGAACTTGAAATACTTTTTTTTTTTTTTTTGTTTGAGTCAAAATATTAGTTCTCAACAAATGGATCTAGCTTTTTGCCAGTTATTTCATGAAATTGCTAGTTACAGCAACTGAAGTGTACGAATTAAAAAAAAAAAAATAATAATAATAAATGTGGAAATGGTTTTATTTGTTAAAATACATTCTTAAAGGGAAAAAAATAAAATAATTTTTATATTGATGACGGTAATCTTATGGTTCTCAAAGGGTTAATAGCCATTCAAACCCCTGTGTGCATGTTATAAGGCCAAAATCAGCAGGGTATGTAAACTTTTGATCAGGCTCATTTGGGTAGTTTCTGTTGTCATTATGATATAAAAAGAGTAGAACACAGTAGATTGATAATAAACGGCTTCAGCCAAACACTAACTATGAGTGAAAGGAATGTTTTTGTGGTATCATTCATATTCTCTGAAAAATGGCCAAGAAATCATAAATTCTGCCAGGGTATGTAAACTTATGAGCACAATTGTATAAATGACAGATCGCCAGTGGCCACAGCTATCTGCAGAGCCAGCAATTGTGCATTTTTTTTTTAAAGGAGCCTGTAAAGAATTGCATCCACGATCAGCAGATCAGGCTCCTGCAGACTGTCAGTGTAGGTTGTCTGCTCGTAATTCGTAGGGGCAGGCAGTTACACAATGACAGGAAGATTCCATGAACTACCTA
Organism: Glandirana rugosa; assembly: GCA_018402905.1. Lineage (NCBI taxonomy): Eukaryota > Metazoa > Chordata > Amphibia > Anura > Ranidae > Glandirana > Glandirana rugosa. The sequence goes on from BLSH010160085.1 coordinate 35,989, forward strand.
GAGCACTCACTAGTGCCCTGGTAGTTCAGCGAGAACTATAAGCCGTCAACCGTAAAGGCTGTCTGAACTTGTTCATTCATTCACAAATCTGACGGGGCCATGTGGACAGATCCCCGCATGGCCGCATTCTTTTCAAAATGTGGCAGTGGGTGTGGGGAAAGGTCCCTGGCCTGCTTTCATGATTGGAGAGAGGCTGCAGGAATGGGAACATTGGTGCAACATGTAACATGTTCCCATAGGTGAACTTATTTTTTAATCACTGGTGTGAATGTAGCCTTAACCACTTCAATACTGGGCACTTGAACCCCCTTCCTTCCCGGACCAATTTTCAGCGCTGTTGCAGTTTGAATGACAATTGCGCGGTCATGCGACACTGTACACATATGACATTTTTATCATTTTTTTCACACAAATAGAGCTTTCTTTTGGTGGTATTTAAATCACCCCTGTGTTTTTTATATTTTGCGCTATAAATTAAAAAAAGACTGAAAAAAAAAAAAAAAAACAATGCATTTTTCTGCGTTTCTGTTATAAAATTTTGCAAATAAGTAATTTCTCTTCATAAATTTTGACCAAAAATGATACTGCTACATTTCTTTGGTAAAAATAACCCAAATCGGAGTTTATTTGGTGTTGGCGGACAGACAGATGTGACGGGGACTGTGACAGATGTGACGGGGACATACAGATGTTTTGTGTATGGTGACAGATGTGACAGACAGATGTTTGGGGACTGTGACAGATGTATTGGGGACATACAGATGTTTTGGGGACTGTGGCAGATGTTTTGTGTATGGTGACAGATGTGATGGGGGACATACAGATGTTTTGGGGGCTGTTTTATGTGGACACTTATATGTATGGGGACAGGGGTATCAGTGTGCTTGGTGCACTGTGTGGGGGGCGATCTGTGACAGCTTTCTGCATGAAATCTTCATCATGCAGAAAGATGTCACAGAGCTGCAGCTCCCCCCCGCACTGAGCTCTCACTGAGCTCGGCGGGGGGGGGGGAGAACTGTCACAGAGACGTTCGTCTGTTTACAATGTGACGGCTGTGATTGGACACAGCCGTCACATGATTGGGAGGGCCAGTCACTGCGCCCATATCCCGATCTCTGCTCAGCTGGATCCTGTGATCATAATGATCACAGGATCCAGCCGCAGCGTGCCGCGTGGCCGCGCTGAGAGCTCCCGTTCTGCAGGACGTAAATACACGTCCTGTCAGAACGGGGAAGCTCCCACCCAGCCGTATATGTACAGTGGCCGGGTGGGAGGTGGTTAATAAAGCCAAGACAGACCTCTGTGGACAGCAGCCTTATCAAATGAAATGCAATTTAGGCAATTAAAAACTGCAGAAATAGCAAGTTGCATCATATCCACAGAAATCCACACACAAATAATCCCACATTTGAATGTTTTCAAAAAAGCATAATTTCCAAAGGATCACACCAATTCAATGGCATGACATTGCTAAATTGTGCATACCAGAAAATTGTTCTTGCAATGTCCACAGATGACTCGTACTCCGACAGGCTGTGGCTCTGGGCTGAGGGGACCAGCATGGACTGGGCCAAGGTTAATGATTCGTTTACTGGTGAAATCAGACAAACATTATTCATTCAAAATTAATTATGTGAGAGTTTATTACATTTACACTGTTGCATGCGCACTAAATCTATAGCAAAAGAAGATAGTTGCAATCTCCAGTGCAATCTAATAATCCTCACTTCAGAGAATGTAACAAACATACTATATTACCTTCACACAGCATCCTTTAGAATATGGCATGTACTGCCACTAACAACCAGTGATATAAAGTAACCAAACATAAAAAAAAGAAGAAGAATGGAACAACCAGTTGAGGACTATTAGAAGTACAGTTCCCTTAGGCTTGGTTCACACCTATACGTGTGTGCAGGCCCCTATTGCAGGGGCACGGCAGCCCGTTCTTTGAATGGACTGCCATGCCTGCGTTTCCTGCCGACAAAAGGTGCATGGACCTTTTTCAACATGCAGTCTGCAGGGAAATGGCATGGTCATTTTGACCATGCCATTTCCCTGTGATACCTGCAAATGCGCTGCATTTTTACATCTGTGGGGGGTGCCATTCAGAATGAACGGTAGCCAGCGTGTTTTCACTACAGGTGGTTGTGATAATGTCTGCGATGTGCACCGAGAATTAAAGTGGCTGTAATGGCAGTAAAATCAGTCTGTATATGTAGTAAAGCATGCTTGTTATACTCACTGTGGACCTAAGGGGGTTAATCCTGTCTCCTCTGATCCTCCCCTTCTTTCACTGCCCCCAATCTGCTGATAGAACAGAGCCTTGTGGCAAGCTGCACATGCTCAGTTTGGTGTGTATTGCTAGAGTCTTTTTTCTTGGGAGGGTATACGTGTTCAGCACAGGGCCAATCAGCACTGTCCAGACAGAGGGTCAGGGGTCCTGCAGCCTCATAAGACAATCAAAGTAGAATGAAAACTCCTACAAGCTCTAACCAGACACTGATAGAAGTCACAAGACTGCTATATACTGCTAATAAGAAAAGGTATTTAGCAGTTTAGATTTACCAAAATAATTGCATTTACATGTTCTGTGTTCCGTGGGAGACCAGATATAGTGAATGCAGGGTCCTGGGTTTAGTAACACTTTAAAAACTGATAAGCTGCAATAGATAATTTTTTTAAGCTGAACTCCAGGATAAGCAAATGTTACCTAAATACAATTAGCATGTGTATTTTTACTGGAATGCTGACGCGCTTTTCCAGATCTGTGCAATAATCCAGTATGAGACTTTGGCTCTGTCCAGGAGCTTCCTGTAATAAAGACTGATCGCTACTGCTCTCTCTCCTTGTGCAGGGTGACTTGTCTTGTGCATTTTTGAAAGGGGTCAGTGACCTTTTTTTTAAAAGCAAAATGGTGTGTTTTGGTTCAATATACTTTAATGGAGAAGCTGCAGAAAAGCCTGTAGTGCGATTTTGCATTTTTTAATCCACCAAACAACAAAAAATGGCAAAAAAAAAAAATTAAAAAACGTATAAAGAAAAAAAAAAAACTCACGAAAAATGCGTCAACAATGTGTGTGCAAAAATGCAAAATGCACTGTAAAAAGATCATAAGCAAATTGCATAGGTGTGAACCAAGCCTAAGTTTCACTTAATGGCAGAGGAAAATGTTGTCACCTAACTTGCGGTAGTGTAGTCATCAATAAGACATTGTAAATAACATGCATTCATTTGCCCTTCCTGTGTGGTTTGTTCTCACCAGTATGGCCTGGGGCAGGCTATCCTCTGGGAGGTGACTTTACAAATTAGCAGGCAGTTGCAGGGACAACGAACATACTTCTTCCCCTGGGGGGCATTCTTTATGGGCTGCAGGAATTAATGAATAACCATTAGGCAGAATACAGGAATAGCAACACTTCTCACAATCTAAAGGACATTTAGTTGAAAATACAGACTGTCTGGAGTACAACTATACATATCCTCTGTCCTACAGGACATGCTGCTTTACTTACTGTGGCCTCATTGCAGACTCCACATTTTACTACATGCTGATGCATTTTGCCCTCCACATTGATGAGTGACTGGCACACCCTGCATGTTATCATAGGAGCAGAGCCACTTTCAGGACTTGTCAGTGGTGAATAAGGTGGAGGGTCCTCGCTAGGCAGCGCATGACCGGACGGGAACACAGGAAATCCTGATAGGGGAAAAAAAAAAAAAAGTTCAGAACACAATCAAAACAAATATTTAGCAAGAAGAACAAATAGTTGCAAAATCAACTTTGTTTAAACTAGCAATCCAGGTATTACAAGAAGAGCCATTCAGGCAGTAAAAGGTCACAAGGATGTTATCTGTGCTGATAAAAGGCACTCTGCTTCTCAGAAGGCTACATGCAAGAACATAGACACACCTAAGAATGGGCGCAGAGAGGCGGAAAACAATATAAAAATGGCAGATCTTTGGTCTGCTACAATGCCCACACAGTGACCATTTATCTGCTTGACTCTGTTGACATGCACTTTATATAAAGGGTATGACTTTTGAAATAGTAAATACTGATTAACAGATGTGTGATATTATACAATTATACAGATTGAGAAAGAGATCTTATGCATGGCTCACAAGTACTTTACCTAACATACAATAAATCCGCAGTGTTCAGCATCACTGAGAACATGGCCATAAAAGTCATAAGACCTGCATTGTGCAATTCTATACAGATATAGTGAAAGAGCGGAAACCCACATTAATACAATTAACCTGTTTATTTATTTCATTTCAGGTACTTATATATAGTGCTGTCAATTTATGCAGTGTTTTACAAATACATTGTGCATTCACATCAGTCCCTACCCTCAAGGTCCCTTGTCTTACATTCATGCATACACATACTAGGATCAATTTAGACAGGATCCAATTATACTACCAGCATGTCTTTGCAATGTGGGAGGAAACCGGAGTACCTGGAGGAAACCCACGCAGGCACAGGGAGAACATGCAAACTCCAGGCAGGTATTGTCGTGGTCGGGATTCGAACCAGCGACCCTGCTAGGCGAAAGTGCTATCCACTACACCATTGTGCCGCCCAGTTGACAGTTTTCATGAAAACCCATGTCCCCTCTTCACACTGAGCCTGAAAGACGTTCCAAACAGTACCAGTTTTCCATGAATATAGATTAAAAGATATGTAAACTAAAACAATGAACCTCTCTTTTTTGCTCCCTTTTACTGTGTTAAATATACCATTAATAGAGTTTTGTTTGATCAGTACAAAAATACTGAAAGTAGGATTGGGTACCTGTCATAACCAGGAAGCCACTCCCCCCCCAAAAAATATAAAGTGCCAAAACTGAAAGCGGTAGTAAACCATGGCATTTAAAGGGTAACTCCACTTTTGTGGGGGGGTGGCAAAGAAAAAATAAAATAGCGCATACAATTGCGATACAAGTCATATTGTGATTGAAGGTTATTAAAAATGACCTTTCCTTTTCAATCTGCAGCCACTGTAATTTTCTATCAATGCGGTGCAATATGGCTACCTGGAGGTGTTCTGTATACAGAATGTGTACTGACCACTCCCCAGAAACATAATTTCCTGCTTGTGTGATTGGCTCACCAATTTCCCCATAAGTCTGCCTAAGATACAAGTCAGATTTCAAGCATCCCCTGCAACAAAAATGTCATTTTTGGAGAGATACTTCCAATAGGAACACGTCTAAAGGGATGCAGGGATTTCAGGTCACATGGTATGACATCACACATTTGGGTGTGTATACAGATCCAAAATGACAGCCCAGGCCCTCCCTCCTCCTCCATTCCAAGTAACTAAAAAAGAACAGTGGGTGGGATGTCACATCTCAATTGATGGATGATGTGCATCCCATAATAGCATGAGGACACAGACTATAGTGGAAATCTCCTCCTACCTGAACTCTCAGCACTGGACAGACCCTGCAGTTTATCACATGACCGTGGTATACAGATCAGCCAAAAAGGTATATAGTGGCAGTATATTTAATAAGAAGATGTATAAGCTGTGGGCACTATTGGGGGGTTGGGGGCAGACAAACTATTTTCATATTACTGGGTTTAGTAACACTTTAAAGTGGTTGTCAATTCTATTTAAAAAAAAAAAAAAAAACACCTGCAAGAGAAAAGCATAATGATTCCATTCGTAAAGAATTACTCAATCATACGCTACGTATGATCGAGTAATACGAAAAGAGAACGTCCACAAAAAAAAAAAAAAAAATTTATCTTAACTGTTGGTGAAATTTCACAATGATTTGGGTCATTATACTTTTATCAAACAGACGGGGGTTGGGGGGTTATCACGGGTGTCGAATATGTAGAAGAATAATTTATATGACGGTGATATATGGAAAAACCGACTAGACATATGGTGCCAGTACACTATTTGACGTCCCAGACAGGTCACGACTCTCAAGTCCATCCTCCTCTAAAGGTGATATCAGACACAGGAGTACGATAATACCCTACGTGTAGTAGGTAGTTAACTCTACACTGT
>BLSH010160085.1:72951-83674 GCA_018402905.1 Glandirana rugosa
GAGTTACGGTCTCGTGAAAGACACGCTCTCACTGCTATGTGGAAAGCCCCCCCCCCCCCCCCATGTTATGGAGAGGAAAAGGTGTTCTGTAGTCCTGTTGTCCCATAAGTACAGTACAGTGAGTGAGAGTTGTCACTCTCGCACAGAAAGTGCTCTGGCATTGAGGATGGAAAATCTAACATGTTCCAGCAGCTGCAGCCTCTCCCCCTCCCCAATGACAGTGGGGAGGCATCTTCTCCAGGTGCCCACTGTCACTGAAGCTCTGCCCAGCCAGCCACGTCACTCATTCACAGTCCTTTGTGAATGGGAAACTACAAGTCCCCACATCCTTTGCGGCTGTCAGCTTGTAGTTTCAGTGAACTACCATGGCGCTGTTGAGTTCTGTGGTAGTTCATTCATTCTTCCTGTCAGTGTGTATCTGTCTGCCCATATGAGATATGAACAGACGAATACACCGAGAAGTGTGCAGGAGGTCTGCATGGCACCCATGATGTGCTGATCACTGGTGCAATGCTTTCCAGGCTCCAGGTAAAAAAAATGCACAATTTTTTACCTGCAAAAAAAGTGCGTTTATTATTTTTTTACAAAGGTGAATTTATCCTTTTAAGGCAGTAACAGCAATTGTTTTTTTTCTTTTTCATACATGATGGGACACAGAGCAGGCTATATAATCATTACCTCATGGGTTATATGCCACCTATAGGTGATTGGACACTGGTAATTCAAATTAGACAGGAAGTCCTGCCCCTATATAACCCCTCCCAACTGGGAGCACTTCAGTTTTTTCTCCAGTGTCTTGAAGGAGGATGGTCACTTCTACAGCTCTGTGGAGCTTCTATGCTGGTTCCCACACAGGTTCTTTTTAGAATCGGGGACAGCCTTTGTACTGGATCCATTTCAAACGGCTATTAAAGCTAAGATAAATGGTACCCGGGCCTCGCTAAGAAGACAGAAGAATTTTGCAAGCTTTTGCCTCTAATGCGACCATACGTGGCACTGGACCCTGCGTAATGGAAAGCCTGGGATTCCAAACCAAGGTACTTCAGCAGGGTGCTGTATAGGTCCAAGGGAGTGGACCCTCATACTATAGGGTACCCGGTTGGGCCTGCAGTCTCCTCCAGGCCCTGCAGCGGGAATGGTGAGTAATTCCTAATAGGGATAATGTTACTGAACCCAGCTGGCTTCCTGCAAACATAGAAAAGAGTTTGTTTAACATTTTCCCTTTTGCCTGCACTGCCATGTTTTCACCACCAGAGGGCTCGGCTAGAAAGGCAACAGTCATTCTTGGGTATTGCCTGCAGTTCCTGTGTGGCTGCCACCAGGGGGAGCCTGCGCCAGTACTCATCTGTCCTTTCACTATGAAAGTGAGTGGACGGTCGCAGGGGCGCACACGCTAATCGGCATGCACTAGGGATCCTCACAGCATATCAGGAAGTAGCCAGAAGCAGTTATGGAGCTTCTGCAGCGTGAAGCAACCAGCGGTCAGTGCTGGGACACAGAGCAGGCTAGAATCCTCCTGGGGGCATGTGAGTCTGGTGGTGGGAAGCTGAGTCAGGCTAGGCAGGAAGCTGAGCTTTGGGGAGGTGGGCTAAGCAGTGCATACACTAGCGATCCATGGCTTCCAAGAAGCGTACTGGGGGGGAACACCGCTTCCTGTGCTAAAGCTAAAGGCACAGGTGTGTCAACCACAGCTCCTGCTGAGGCTAGTAGGACCCTTGCTGCCATTGCTTTCCCTGAGAGACCAGAAGCAACCGGGCAATCTGAGCCGATGCGAATGTCTGGTATTGTAGCTGACCCATTGTCTGTTTCCTCACAGTTTGTTACTAAATATGACCTGTCGGCAGCCTTACTAGGCTTAGAAACCAAGTTTGCTGGTATGATTGCTTCTACCATACAGGGTACCAAAAAGCGTGACCGGTCTCCTTCCCCTAACCCTCTGATTCTGCAGCGAGAATGGGTTGATGAGGAAGAGGAGGAAGCTATAGGGGATCTATTGCAGATACTTTTGCTTCAGAGAATCCTGAGCCAGAAGAGTCCCCAAGGACACCTGCCTCTCAATCTCAGAGGCTGCAGATCCAGGCAGTTACATGTAAGGTATGTGCAGCATTCGGGTTACCTCTAGCAGAGAGTCCTGTGGGTTTGTATTCCTCCCATGGGTCATTAAAACCACCACAAGGTGCGCAGGGGTTCTCTTTGCACCCTCTCCTTGAGAAGGTGATATATTCTGATTGGGCGCACCCAGACAGATTGTCCATTCCTCCTTAGGCCTCATTTACACTGCTGCTGGTAAACAGAGGTTTAGAGGCATTTGGGCGTTCTTTTCAGCTGCCCCTGAACTTACCTCTGTGTTATCTTATCAGTACATTTACACAGGGTCGTTTAAGGTCATTTCCAGGCAGCTGAGTTTAAAGGCTTTTTTTGGAACGCAAAAAAAATGGGTTCAGACGCCAGTTCAGAGGCATTAGAAATGCCAAACAGCTCGTAAACGCGGTAACTCACGTCTAGGACAGTTTTGTTTACAGGCGTTACCATTTAAAAAAAAAAAAAAAGTTTTTTTTTTTTTTTTTTTTAAACGCTCCTAGACGCGAACGCGCCATACAAAACGCTGGCTTCTAGCTGTCAAACAAAATCGTTCAGGGCAGGTTGAAACAGCATCCCGTGTAAATGGAGCCTAAAAGGTTTTCTGTGATATCCTATGGAGGAATGCTTTTTGAGAAAGTGGGGAGTACCGACTGTCGATGCAGCAGTCACATCCCTAAGTAAATCCCTGACCTGTCCTATTAATAATGCTCAGGTGTTTAAGGACCCTGCATATAAAAAGCCGGAGTCCTTATTAAAGGCCTCTTTTTCCTTGGCTGGCTCTACCATCCAACCTGCTGTAGCAGCGATTGGGGTATGCCAAGCCTTACAGGATCAGGCTGAGAGACCCAATGGAGAGGAAGTGCTGGACGAGGAGTTCATGAATGTACCTCAGGCTCTATGCTTTGCTGTGGATGCACTTAAAGACTCAATGCAGCAAATATCCCGGTTTTATTATCCGTGTATATGCGCAGGATTTTGTGGCTAAAGAACTGGTCAGCTGAACTCCCCTGTAAGAAATTGCTAACAAGTTTCCCCTTTCATGGCTAGCACCTATTTGGGGAAGACCTTGACAAGTATATTAAAAACCTTTCTGGAGGTAAGAGTTCGCTTCTGCCGGTAAAAAAGATGGCAAAGCGTCCCTATTACAGGGGTTCAGCTTCTGGTTCCTCTGATTTTACCAGCCCTAGGTGGTCTCGGGGACCACAAGGGTCTGGATCCAGAGATAACCAGCAGGGTCAAGATCAAAAAAAGCTTTGGACCCAGAAGGCCAAGCCTGCCACCAAGCTCTCCTTGTTAGGGGGCACCCCCACTCGTGCGGGTGGGGGGAAGGTTGTCACACTTTGCAAGTGTATGGGATGCGCTGGTCCAGGACAAGTGGGTTGTCACCACAGTGTCCCATGGATACAAGTTGGAATTCCAAGCTTACCCCCCTCTAAGATTCCGAAGATCCAGAGTACCTACGGATCCGGTAAAAAGGGGATGTTTATTTCAAGCGCTAGACCACTTGATCCTGCAAGGCATTATTGCAGAGGTGCCAACAACTGAGAGGGCCACAGGTTTCTACTCTAACCTATTCACGGTCCCAAAGCCAAACGGGGATGTAAAGCCTATTCTAGATCTCAAGGCCCTAAACCAATATCTTGAGGTACGGCCGTTCCGCATGGAGTCAATCCGCTCCCTGGTTGCCTTGCTCCAGGAAGGAGATTTTTTGGCATCAATAGACTACAATCAAAGGACAGGTTTCTGCCTTGTCCATTTATTTTCAGAGGCCTTTGGCTTCTCACTCCTTGATCAGGAATTTTCTTCAAGAGGTAACTCGTTTGTCACCTCCTGTTAGATTTCCTCCCTGTCCATGGGATTTGGTTTTGTCAGGGCTGCAGAAGCAGCCTTTTGAATCTATTAGGTATATTCCCTTGGTTCTTTTGACTAGGAAACTAGTCTTTCTTTTTGCCATCACTTCAGCCAGAAGGGTTTCGGAGTTGGCAGCTCTTTCGTGTAAAGAGCCATACTTGAGGTTGCACCAGGATAAGGTGGTGCTGCGACCTCTTCCATCCTTCCTACTGAAGGTAGTGTCGGCCTTTCATCTCAATCAAGATATTATTTTGCCTTCTCTTTATTCATAGCCCTCCTCACCGGAGGAGAGACAATTGCACTTTCTGGATGTGGTGCGTGCTGCTAAGATTTATCTGAAGAGATCTGCAGACATCAGGAAGATTGATGCCTTTTTTGTTTTGCCTGAAGGCCCTAAGAAGGGTCAGGCGGCATCCAAGGCAGCTACTTCGCTGTGGATTCGCCAGCTTATTACTCAAGCTTATGGTTTAAAGGGGAATGCTCCCACATTCAGAGTGAGAGCTCATTCCACCAGGAGGGACCTCCTGGACTTTTTGCCACCAGACGTTGGTGGCACAGATTTGTAAGTCCTCTACATGGTCTTCAGTACATGCATTCACAAAAGTCTATCAAGTGGATGTTAGAGCAGTGGAGGATTCTGCTTTTGGCCGCAGAGAATTGGGCTGCGGTTTGATTAAGGTGTGTCTCCCTCCCCTCAGGTTATATTGCTCTGGGAAGTCCCATGAGGTAACGATTATATAGCCTGCTCTGTGTCCCGTGATGTATGAAAAAGAAAATCGGATTTTTTTTTAACAGCTTACCTGCAAAATCCATTTCTTTGAGTACATCACAGGACACACAGGTCCCTCCCCTCTCTCTTTGTGGAGTTCATTGTTCCTGTCTAATTTCAATTACCAGTGTCCATTCACCTATAGGTGGCGTATAACCCATGAGGTAATGATTATATAGCCTGCTCTGTGTCCCGTGGTATACTAAAAGAAATGGATTTTACAGGTAAGCTGTTAAAAAATCCAAATTTTCTTCCTCTTGGGATAAAGGTTTTACATCAATAAGTAATAGCTGCCAGTGTTAAATAGTTTGTCTTAAACCTCTAACTGCTACTTTTGTTGGATAGCTTAGTCTGTTAAAGTGGTAGTAAACGCATTGAAGTGACTGGCCTACACACATACACATGGATTAAACAAATCATCCCACATAAGTTGTACCTCTTTATGTGCAGTCTCCTCTCCTCTACATCCGTTCAACATCCAGAACTTATAAAGCTTGTCTGAGCGTTCAGAAAAAAAGTGGGTGGAGAGCTGAAGTTACACTCTGCAGAGCTCAGTGAGAAGAGCTCTAAGAGCTGATTGGAGTGATTGGACCCCCCCCCCCCCCACACACACACACGAACAGAACTGAGGCTGTTAATAAGCTAGAGGTCCCTCTCCTGTCACCATTTTCATCTTGGTGTCAGGAAAACTTGTCAGAATTGATTCATGCAGAAAGAAAATGACTGAAATTACACTTAGTTCTCTGGATTGAGAAAAGTACACACTATAGAAAAATGGGCTTTGTTCATATTTCACGTCTGAAGTTTACAACCGCTTTAAGGGAAGTTAAAAATAGACTTACTGGCTGGATCACCAGGTGAAAATAAGAGGAAAGCCTAAATAAAGAAAACCCAATGCAGCCATCAAATCTAAGTATATAACATTTTGTCTTTTGTGTTTAGATCCGCTTTATCCACAATTCTTAGAAAAGTATAAACTGTTTGAAGCTGACATGTATACATCTTTGATTCCCTTTTCAGAGGTCGGGGTGACAGAGGTACTACACAGGACAGTATGTATCCTGTGGGATATTCTGACAAACAAGTGCCAGACACCAGTGTGCAGGAGTCTGACCACATCCTGGTGGAGAAGGTAAGGTGACATAGCTCTGCAATGGTACATTATGTTGTGACAGCTGGGTTTAGAAGTTGTTAAATGATTTTCTATGAAATCTGGTAATTTCCTTTCTGTGTGCAGCGTTGCTGGGACATCGCTCTGGGACCTCTTAAACAGATACCTATGAATTTATTCATTATGTATATGGCTGGTAATACAATCTCCATCTTCCCTATTATGATGGTGTGTATGATGGCATGGAGACCCATACAAGCGCTGCTTGCTACACCTGCAAGTAAGTTCTGCTAACATTATTGTAAAGTGACAGTTACATTACCTGTGTTAGTGAATAGTGTGGAAACAAGCATTAAAATGAAATGCTTCTGCAGCTGTGCTGCTATTGTGCCATCAGCTTCTATTTCTTTTTGTAATTAAAGTTCATTAAAGGATTTGTAACCCTACAGTTTGAATTTCTGCCAACCCCCCTATTTTAAGCTGTCATCCTGCACTGTGTAATTGTTTGTTAAAATCGAAGCCTCTAAATACCTTTTTGTAAAGTATCTTCGGGCCAGTCACGTGACTCCAGGCCACTCTGATACTCTGATTTAGGGGTACAGCAGGAGGAGCTGAGCTCTCCCTCTGACTTCAGCTGGGAGGTCACGTGACCGCCAAGCTGGCCGCTCGGCCCCTTCTGCTGTAATCCTGGGTCGGAGTATCAGAACGGCCTGGAGTCTCGTGACTGGCCTGAAGATACATCACAAAATGGTATTTAGAAGTTTTGTCTCTAACAAACGATTACACGGTGCAGGATGGAAGCTTAAAAGAGGGGCTGGCAGCGATTTTTTTTAAAACAAAAAAAAAAATTATCTTACTAATAGCATTTGGGGGGTGGTGTAGACAGAGGAGAAACACTGGACCATGGTGTCAGGGCTCAGCAGCCATGATACACTGTGGTCAGTTTACAGAAGGGAAAGGCAGAAACTGGCAGGATTAGCCAGGTTTCTTTACAGCTTCCAGGGGTGCAGGTTAGACAGCACAAGCACTGTGCTATTTAACCTGCTATAAGGAAACAGGATATATTTTTTTTTTTTTTTTTCACTTTAAGTTTTACAGAAAATACAAAGTCTAACGCAGGTCTTGCGTGATACGAAGCTGTAGTGTTATGGTGTTTTTGAAGCTGAGCCAGCAAAACGCTTAATAACACGCATTAGCGCCGTAGCAACGTTAACCTGCATTTTTAGCACCAGCGTTTTTATACTTTAAAATGCCAAAAAATGCCAGAGGGATGTCTTTTAAAACAAAACAGGACGTAGCGCTAACGCGCATTTTTTTTTTCTGGCTTCGGTACCGACGTTGCAGCTCGTTTTTGCATAACACCCGTGTATATGAGGCCTTATACATAACTGCAAGAATTACCGATATAGATAACATTGGTACTGCCTTCATTCAGGGCTAGTACGTCTCGTATATTAAAGGGCACGGAGGTTCTCCACTCGTTCCCACATCTACGTCAACACGGGTATGAGCGGCTAGGTGGGAGTGAATCAAAGTACAACATGTATCACAACTATATAAATATACCTGAAATTACCTATGAGGTACGGCACACATGCAGCAAGCAGATGTGACTCAGATGCATCGTCAGCATTATGGGGGGAGAAAAGGGAAACAAAACCTTAGGAAGGAAAAAAAGGGAAAGCGATAAGCAATCTAATAACTAAAGTTGGGTACGTCCATAGGGGGGTCATGTAGCAATGACACACATCTTGGGTAGGGTATAGGGATATCGGTTATATCCTTGCTATCTCCAAGGAATAATACATCCAGCCTGACCAAGTATCTCTACATTTTTTTCCTCCTGGTCTCTGACCATATGTATCCACCACTCCGCCTCCATAATAGCATCTACCTCCCTCTTCCAGTATCCACTTTTATTTCTATCTGGAACTCTGCCAAGAAGGATTTCCCTCTTTAGCTGCACTGGAGACCCCTGGCACCTGGACAGGAATGGAAGGAAATCACCCAGAAATACAGATGGCAGTAAACATCTGACAACGACTGTGCAATTCCTCTAAGCTAAAATAAAGTGTTAATATTGCTGGTTGTGTGTCAAGTGGAGAGGGCTCTGTTATATGTGTTATCACTAAAACAGGAAGGTGAGGGAAATACTCCCAAATGGGGGTCAGTACAGCAAGAAATACCTGCAAGTGGCGCTAACCATTTGTCCCTTTTATCCATAATAAAAAAAAAAAAAAAGTCTTGGTTGTAGATTTTCTTTCAACATGAAAATTTCTAAAGCTTACCCCCCAGGACTGGTACCATATTGGGTTATGTTAAATGGTTTGTGTTTTTTCATTTCTGTTTTTGTTTAGCCTTCAAGCTCCTGGAGAGCTCTGGTCAGCGGTTTCTACAAGGGCTGGTTTACCTGATTGGAAACCTTTTGGGTCTAGCATTGGCTGTTTACAAGTGTCAGTCTATGGGACTCTTGCCTACTCATGCTTCTGACTGGCTGGCCTTCATTGAACCACCAGAGGTTAGTCTACATCTCTCTACAGATTCCATTATTTCATTTTAAAGCGGAGTTCCGCCCACATTTTTATTTTTTGCTGGCATCCACCTAGTTAGTATTCATTACACAAAAAAAGTAATTGATAGCTTTAAATCCGGGTAGTCTTCCTATTTCTTTTGTACTTACATTGCTAATTTTGTCTTTACTGGGAGTTCCCATCTTAGCTGTGGGCATGTGAAGCCCACTCGCACCCTCCTCAAGTTTCTTCCTGGATAAGGTGCATGCTGGGTAACCAGCATGCACCTCTCGCTCTCGAGTGTATGTCTCGTTGCCATTACAATGGGCAGCGAAGGAGGAAGGTCCCGCCCTGTTGTTATGGCAACATAGATAAGACGTCTCTCACCCACAAAATTGCGTAATTTCCTGTCTGGAAATAACGCGATTTTACAGCTCAGGGATGCCCACTGATGCATGGGAAATGATTACTTGCATCTCCCATGAGCCCAGGCGAGGCAGGAAGTGATGCGGAGTGCTGCGGATCAGGAAGTGGAGGATTACAGGGACTACATAGCAACAGGGCATTTAGGGTGAGTATAATTTTTCCCCTCTCGTCTTCCAGGACAGCCTCTGAGATATAGGACTCCTCCCTCCGGGACAGGAAACACATTCACCCAATTCCTTAAAAGGCAGTCCTCCAGGCCTCCTCCCTCAGTTTTTTGTGTTTCCTGCCGGACGGGAAGGAAGCATGGAGGGAAGCGTTTTGGGAGCTCCATGTCTCAGGGGTAGCTGAGTTGGAGACCTGGCGTACCGTAGTTGTTTTTTGCCTGCACACCCCTCCGTCCAGTATGCAGGGAGGAGAGAGGTAGCGGGTCCCCCACTGTCAGAAGCTCGGAGAGAGCAGAGCCTCGGTGACCTGGCAGTCCCCATCTCGTCAGCGGAAAGCTGATCTCTGGCTTACCTGGCCGTGCAGGCAGGGAGGCCTGGGCACGAACGGGCGCCTGGGGCGTCCGTTGGCAGCGACATCGCGAACGAGCATGCTTGGAGCGTTCGTTCGGGTACAAGGCAGTCAGGCTTTCCAGACGGGGAAGCGTGCGTGGAGGCGGGGCTTCTGCGTTCCAAGGGCAGGAAGTGAGGTTAACTTCCGGCCAGGAAGTGGTCATCAGAGGGCGCCTGGAGAGTGCTTCCTGTCTCCAGAAGGAGCGGTGGGGGACGCTACAGGCACCCGGGAGCCTGTGAGAAATCACCTGGACCGATGGAAGCAGCTGCATCGCAGGCAGTGGACCCCGGTCCAGTGGGCACCGGCACCTCCCAGGTAAGCGTGGGACGTGGTCCACGTATTTTACACTGAGGGGGGAGGTGGAGGAAGAGGTATGGGGGGGTCTTCTCTCCTATACTCTACAGGTGGTGGCACTCTGTGGTTTTCCCAGCACTGGGTGGTTTGATGGAGTTGGGATAATGGTTGTTTGTTTTTTCTCTGCTCCATCTGGTTCTAGGTCAGGACCGAGAAGAGCCAGCAGCCCAGAAGAAAATGTGCAGAGCAAAGATGGCCCCAAGCTGGGAGAAGCCACTGTGTTAGTAGGCTAGTCAGGGAAGACACGGCGGCCTCTTGCAGTAGCATCCTAACATCTGTTAAGGATGAGATTGCATCCACTCTCCAGTCTTTTAAGGGGATGATGGACAGAGTACAGGGGGTCTCTGTTCCTCTGTCTAGAACGGCTAGTATGCCTTCACTGTCAGAACCAAGTTTAGAGGACAGTGAGGATAGGGACGCCAGATCACTCACAGCCTCTCAGGCAGACTCTGATTCTGAGCCGGAGGATGAGGATGATTCCCCCAGGGGGTCCAGCTATAAGCTATCACTGGACGATGTGGGGGATTTACTTAAGGCTATTTATGAAAATTTAGAAATGAAAGAAGAAACGGTACAACTGTCTAAGCACTACCGCCTATACCTTGGGTCTAGTGCGCAGAAGGCCAGAGTTTTCCCAGTGCATAAGTCCTTGGTAGAAACGATTTTGCTGGAGTGGGAACATCCAGAAAGAAGGCCCTTTTCCGGAAGAAAGACCTACAAGGGTGAGGTCGTTTTAGCAAAGATGGTTCCTGAATACGTGACCCTTTTGAGACCGGAAGACGCGTGATCTGGGTTCCATATCCGCCATCACGAATCTGTCAACATGGCAAAGAAGAAAGTAAAGATTTAAAAGTATTTATCGGAATTCATTTAGGGGGTGTAGCAGGTCACTATCGAATATCGACCTGGGGGACCCCCTTAGTAGGAGTAGGAGGCCGAGTCTTAGTCTCAGACGGACTCTCCGACACTCACTAGACCGCAGGGATAGGAGTGACAGGAGATTTGAACCAAGACTGTCACTTCCGTATGATCGGCAAGATCTGTCTCCTTGTCTCTGGGGGACAT
>BLSH010160085.1:88555-102548 GCA_018402905.1 Glandirana rugosa
TGTTGTTTGACTCTTGTGTTAAACTAAATAAAATTATACGTGTCGTTTGAGTGGGTAGGTAGAAGGGAACGGAAAATAAAAAAACATCTCTTTAGTGAAACTTTTTATGAGGGATGGTAAAGATCGACACCGGTAGAACTCATTCCCGTCTACTAAGTAGATCGTAAATGAAGTACCTTAGGTAGACGGGAATCGAGTCCGTCTTCCCACGTGAATCGACTCTTTCGGGGAGAAGGTCTATTTTCATTTCTTTACGGGTACTTCTGAGTACCCTACATACTGTATTAAACCGAATCCGATCTTTGGTCCTTCGTTTACCTCTATATATGAAAGGATAGGTAAAGAATTACCATCGTTGTATTCCTAATTTTTATCAATTACAACTAACTCTCTCAAAAAAAAGACGAATATTAAGTTCATATTGATGTACGAGCATGTAGTTATACTTGAATTATAAGCAGAAAAAAAACTCTCTCAATCAACATTAACTATTTTTAATCCTTATGTTGCTACCATTAAGAAATGGATAGGAAAGTATATATCTCCATTTGCTTCCTGGTTTCTAGCCTAAGCCAAATTATGTCATACATCCCATGAGTCTTCATGGGCATTTCTTTACTTTTATCTGGAAGAGGGGCTTTCTCAGCTAAGTGCACCCTTCTGCCTGAGCTAAGGGCAGATGGATTCCATGAAGTAAATGCTAGATGAATCATCTGCCCTTACTCAAGATGGCCACAGCTAGAAATGGTAGGGAGTATTTTTCAAAGTGATTTCTCTACAAAAAAATAAAAGGCAAGGGAAGATGGATGGGTGAGTTTGCTGTGCATATTAAAATAAATCAAATTGTGTTCTCAGTTTGTTGTGCTCAGATAAGTTCAGTTCCCCTTTAAGATCCATTTTGGATACATAGCAGAACATGTACCAATATGGGTACTGTACCTCCTGGATTAAAAGAAAATCAAAAGTGATAGGTTGCCTGTGAGTTTGATATGGTTTTTTGAATTTCTCCTATTGAGGGACACAGTAAGGCATGCACTTTGGGTTATCCTGCCACTTACGGGAGAATTTGGCACTGGCAAACAAACTGTAGGCCTGTCCAGGATAACCACTCCTACTGCCAGCATGTTTTTTGCTAAAGCCGTAGAAGATATTCTCTTTTTACAATTCTACTGTTAAAAAAAAAACTAAAGGTTTGTCTTAAGTGCAACTTTACCCATAATAACTTGATAAAAAAAATAATGTTCTTTAGAAAGGAAAATACATTCCACATTAATAATTAGGCTACAAAAACTAGTGTGTGCTGTAAATTGCCTCCAGCTTTGCTCATGTTTCTTCTTGCTGGAGGCTGCCATTTTGCTGAAGCCCAGAGCCCCTGACCAGCAGTAAATGAATAAGCACTGTTAAGTGTGAAACGCGTCAGCCTTTGACCTGGTTCATCCTGTACCATGCTATTTGGTGCTTCAATAAACAAAGATATATTTTTTCAGACTTCTTTTGAGGTGCAGTCGTTTCTTTTCTACATTACCAGATGGAGACGAGCCATGGCTAGCACTCATTGGGGTCCGCCCTGCCAGTACCCATTCACCTGGAGCAGCAGTACTCACCTTTCTAGTAAATCCATAAAGCGGAACTAAACCCATCAATTTAACCATTTCAAAAAACAGTTTGGCCTGGAATGCTGGGATTGCTAACTTTCACATTTTCTTGTATCCTCGACCGAACTGTCAAACCATCAAATGGCTGGTGTCATAACTGATCACATGTGCAGCACCATGACAGTTGCAGATCAATTTTTTTTCCCCCAAGTGGAGTTACCCTCAAAATCAATACTTCCCTTTATATTATTGCTGTAGGTTTGGCTCTTTGATTGCAGCTTTCCAGTGAGGTCATTCTCAGCCTGGCTTTTGGCGTACCATGTCTGGATACTGTTGGACTGGGAGTAGGTGCTTTCCAGACTCTGCTCTGGTAAAAGTTAGCAGCGGGATGCTTTCAAATTTCAGAACCATTGGCATTGCCTCTGTGCTTGCCCTGTCTGGAGACTTGGTGAGTATGCTGGTTGGACCAAGGACTACCTCAATTATTTAGGTCCCTGTGCACCTTCAATCCCCGTTTCCTGCAGTTTTGCCACAAAAGGATTTAATGCTGGGGGACTGAGATCTGTTGTCATCCACTGGGTGGTGTGTCATCCGTGTGCTCTTTCCTGCCATACAGTGTTGAATAAGCATCTGTCTGCTGCTACTCCAGCTTAAAAAGAGCCTTGTGGAATTTTGATTCATTCCTGCTGTCCACCCACAGTGACTTTGGTCTTCTGACCATCATCTGGTAACAGCTGTCTGGGTTTCATGGCTTATCTGAGGTTTTGACCTTGACTCCTTTCCATCCTCTAGGTCCTTGGCTACATTGGGTGTGGCTGGGCCCTCGTAGGCTTTCACCATGGTCATGCAAAATTTTATGACCCAAATTACAAGTTACTTGCCGTTTCTGACTGCAGAGGCCAATGCGCTCACTCCTGCAGATTCTGAATCTGATTTGCATGCAGCCTTAGCATCTTCCAAGCCATTAGCCACAGAGACTGCCTAATTCTGAACTGTTCCAGTCCTTGACTGTTGAGGTTGCCCCGGAACAATTTATTTCAATTGCTCCCAAATGACAGTAGACAGTTTGGGCTCTTATTAATGCAGCATGCACCACTCTAAAACTACAGGTGTGTTGCTTTTACCAGTGTGGTTTCCTACTCCTAAGGCTGCAAGGACTTTTACTTTGCACCCACTTTTATAACTATTGAAAGCTGTGTCCTCCCCTAAACATGTATTAGGTTTGTACCTGTTTAGGGTGGATTTTGTGCAGAAGTGGCCATTCCCTGTAGTCTCCCAGGGCTACCTCTCCCTACCTGAGCTCAGTTTCTCACTTCCAACCTTCATGTGTCACTGCATGGATTATCAGGTGCAGGTACTATTATTATTTTCAATCGCACCTAAAACGCAGTGCATTTTTGCTGCGCAGAAAATCGCATCGCTTGAAGCTTCTGCTACTTTTTGGATGCCAAGTTTAACGCGGTGCAATTTGCCATGTGGCAAAACGGCATTGCGTTTTAGGTGCCATTGAAAATGACACCTGAATATGCATTTTGAGATCACAGCAAAATAGCTGTGATTCTGCCCCTGATCTCAAAATGCCCAGGTGTGAATGGGGCCTGAATATTGTCAGAAAATTGAGTCTAAAATTTACCAAATTCGTCATCACTGGGGAAGTTTTCTGCCCCCCCCCCTTTTTTTTTTGTAAACATTCACGTATTACGAGGATAGTAATGGCATCCTTCATGTATCTTTTCAAGCCGAACTCGAGTCGGCTAATAAAAATTAAATATAGAGAATATCACATTTGGATAGCTGTATAGGATTGGTCGATTTGGTTTTTTTTTTCGCATTTGTTTTACTTGCCAGACAAGCCAACTATGTTTCAAAATTTTAATAGCACTCTGCTGTACATGCTTCACTATTATGTTCTTAAAGAGGATCTTCACTCTTCCAATCAACATTGACTATTTTGAATCCTTGCACTGCTATTGTTAGTAAATAGATAGGAAGGGATATAATTTACTTGTTTTAAACTTTTTTTTTTTTTTTTAATTTCTTTAGTTACTTCCTGGTTTCTATGCCTAGGCAAAGATGTCATAAATCCCAGGAGTCTTCGGGGCTTTCTCAGCTAAGCACACCTTACTGCCTTGCATGGGGTGTTCTAAGTGATTTCTCAGCACAATAAACCATGGATGGACGAGGAGTTTGCTTTTGGATTAATTAAATACTGCTTTTGATTTGTGGTGCTCAGATTCAGTGCAATTACGCTTTAATATGACAAACACCTTTTTATATAAAACATTTTATTGTTTCGAATAATTCACCCCCCCCAACAAACGAAATTGCTGACATAAACAATGACAACTGTTGTAGATACATTTGTAGTTCTAGGGACTGCGGTGAGAGGCAGAAAGACTGGTCTATTCACGTCTATCTATGACTGACTCTATAATGGCTCCTGATTCTACCGGTACACTAATGATTCACACTTTTAAAAAACAACAATTACAGAGATTTAACACATGGAATGCTGGTCAGAGCAATAAATTAAAACTTGCTGATACCACTTTCCCATTTAAATAAAATTAAAAAAAATACAATACATATAAAGCCACTGAACTATTTCATCTCCCCAACATCGGATGGAGATTAGTAAAGTGTTTCCATTTAAATGCCAAGTCCTCTTGATATCAGAGGTAATACTTCCGCTTTTACAAGACAATAAGAATCAGAACAAAAAAGTGACAAAACTTTCTTTTTAGAGAAATGTAACATTTCCACAATACAAATACGCATGAATTTTGATGCTCAACTTTGCGAAAAGGTGGTGGTGGGTAGTAGGAGTTAGCATGATCCCAGCCAAGTCAGGAGTTATTAAGGCGTGCTAAAGCATTATACCCTTTAGTAAATGAATCTCTGTGCTCTGGCCAAAGCTTCATGGGCACAGACTGCTCCTAATAAGTGGATCAGATACTTTATCCCTTGAAAGAGGGCTGTTTACTGATATTCAACAGGCATTTGATACCTGCTGGTGCATAGAGGTCTCCCTGTTCAGGGCAAGAAAACACTGTTCTGTCCATCCCTTTTGTTGCCATAGTGCTCTTGAATCACAAATCTTAACATTTTGGCATTATTAATGGTAAAAAGGATTTGACATGTTGTAGGAACATTAGCTTCTCTTTTGTTCACTTAGATTGAATTGGATAGATGGTTTGTGTGTTCTAGTTTCAGTAATGCATTTTCTTTTGGCCTCTTTGAACACATTCTTGGTTTCTTCAACTCCGAGTGAAGTAGAACATAGACGTCAGCTTAAGAATATATAGTGATGACTTCCGTTCCACCGCCTCTTACTAAAAGTACACGTTCCAAGCCTTCAGTCAACACTTCAAGAAACTCCATATCTACAAAGCATATTAAGGACTAAAAAATGTAAACCATAAACACTGTCAAAAGTTAGTGATGGAAGCATTCTTCATAAAATAAATGCATTAGGTGACAATGAAAATGCATCTGTTACTGGACTGCACAGGCAGTTCTTCATGCAGACACTGAAGACAAAGGGCTACCATAACACATTTCTTCAGATGCTAATCTTAAACTAATGGCAGAGTCTTCTTGCTGGTCTTCCTAGAAACTAGAATTATGCAGCATTTTGCCACACACTGTAAACACCATGGGGTTGATTTATTAAAACTAGAGAGCGCCAAATCTGGTGCAGCCCTGCATAGAAACCAATCAGCTTCCAGGCTTTATTGTCAATGCTTAATTGTCTGATTGGCTACCACACACAGCTGCACCAGATTTTGCACTCTCCGGTTTTAGTAAATCAACTTCCATACCTAAGAGTCCTGCAAACAGACCAAACTGGATCAGATGGAGTCTAGTCTGTTTTTATTTTTAACGTTTTATTATTATTTCAGCAGGTCCTGTAATGTGCAGGGGCCTCTTTGGATCAACTTAGGTGGTGGGTAGTGAACAGTCCTCAAAAAAGATGCAGTGCTGACATCTATCTGCATCAATGTATGGAAATGCAAGGTGCCATTATGACATCTCAGAGGGCAGGTCCATGACACCCTACATTCATAAGATGCCCTCAGTCTTCTGAAGACTGAGGTCACCTAGTGGCAAAAACAAATCCCTTCAAGAAACAGCAGTAGGAGATGGGGAACTATTGCAGCAAGGGCTGATTTTTTATTTTTATTTTAAACCTCAAAAAAATTTGGAGTTGTCCTTTAAAAATTAAGTAGTACATGGATAGGAGAGCCATCAATGACATATATTGTCTACAGATTCTTTATTTTTTTTAACCCCTTTATGATAGAATTTTGCAACTTTGACAGTGTTATTAAAATTGTACATACTACTTTATTTATCATGGTTGATTATACCTTGTTTTTTCAGGACAAATTAAGCTTTCATTTGGTGGTAAATGGTAACATATCCCCTGATTTTTTTTTTCTTTTAATCATTAAAAGTGGCCCAAAATAGTAAAAAAATGTTTAACGTTAATTGTACATTTCTTGCTATTACAATAACCTACCCAAAATAAATTCTCCTACTGACGATTGCAGTGATACCACATATTTATTTGTTGTTTGTACTCCTAGTAGGGCCCATAAACAATAGTGCACATTTTGCTTTTTTATCCTACCTAAAACACAATGACATTAAGGTATAACAAAAGACAAAACTTTTTTTTTTTTTACATTTTGGATAGTGGGGAGGGATCAGTACGCTTGTCAGTGTGCCCCCGTTAATAAGATTCCCCTCTCTATTTGTCTTTTTTACCATTATCATTGAAAGCGGGGAAAAAAAAAAAAAAAAAAAAAAGAAAATCACAAATTATGGGTTGTTCCCAGGAAAGTAATAGAGGGGAAATCTTCCAATGGGGACACTAGTTCTGGTCCCCCAAGGTATTCCCTTTAATTTGCAGGGATTTCCTCTCACTTTCTGTTTGGCTATGGGACAAGAAGTGAAGGGAAATCTCCGCAATGGGACACAGATGGTGAAAAAAATCTGACAGGGGTTATAACCCTCCCTTGCTCTATCCAAAATTTTAAAAAAGGGTTTTGCGTATAGTTCTACTTAGTATTAAGAAAAAAAAATATCTAAACTATACCGACCTTAACCTTTGATCCTAACCTTAGCACTGACCTAGATCAAATGAACATTGATCTAGCTATTTCGTTACACTTTTTTTGTTTACATTTTTCTTCCCTAGCAAGGAGAAAAAAAAAACGGGCAAGATGCAAAGTGGCTGATCACTGTGCAGCGCGTTCCAGCACAAACACATATACCCATATACAGTGGGTACGGAAAGTATTCAGACCCCCTTACATTTTTCACTCTTTGTTATTTTGCAGCCATTTGCTAAAATCATTTAAGTTCATTTATTTTCCTCATTAATGTACACACAGCACCCATATTGAAAGAAAAACACAGAATTGTTGACATTTTTGCAGATTTATTAAAAAAGAAAAACTGAAATATCACATGGTGCTAAGTATTCAGACCCTTTGCTGTGACACTCATATATTTAACTCAGGTGCTGTCCATTTCTTATGATCATTCTTGAGATGGTTCTACACCTTCATTTGAGTCCAGCTGTGTTTGATTATACTGATTGGACTTGATTAGGAAAGCCACACACCTGTCTATATAAGACCTTACAGCTCACAGTGCATGTCAGAGCAAACGAGAATCATGAGGTCAAAGGAACTGCCTGAAGAGCTCAGAGACAGAATTGTGGCAAGGCACAGATCTGGCCAAGGTTACAAAAAAATTTCTGCTCCACTTAAGGTTCCTAAGAGCACAGTGGCCTCCATAATCCTTAAATGGAGGACGTTTGGGACAACCAGAACCCTTCCTAGAGCTGGCCATCCGGCCAAACTGAGCTATAGGGGGAGAAGAGCCTTGGTGAGAGAGGTAAAGAAGAACCCAATGATCACTGTGGCTGAGCTCCAGAGATGCAGTCGGAGATGGGAGAAAGTTGTAGAAAGTCAACCATCACTAAAGCCCTCCACCAGTAGGGGCTTTATGGCAGAGTGGCCCGACGGAAGCCTCTCCTCAGTGCAAGACACATGAAAGCCCGCATGGAGATTGCTAAAAAAACACCTGAAGGACTCCAAGATGTTGAGAAATAAGATTCTCTGGTCTGACACCAAGATAGAACTTTTTGACCTTAATTCTAAGCAGTATGTGTGGAGAAAACCAGGCACTGCTCATCACCTGTCCAATACAGTCCCAACAGTGAAGCATGGTGGTGGCAGCATCATGCTGTGGGGGTGTTTTTCAGCTGCAGGGACAGGACGACTGGTTGCAATCGAGGGAAAGATGAAAGCGGCCAAGTACAGGGATATCCCGGATGAAAACCTTCTCCAGAGTGCTCAGGAGCTCAGACTGGGCCGAAGGTTTACCTTCCAACAAGAAAATGACCCTAAGCACACAGCTAAAATAACAAGTGGCTTCACAACTCAGTGACTGTTCTTGAATGGCCCAGCCAGAGCTCTGACTTAAACCCAATTGAGCATCTCTGGAGAGACCTAAAAATGGCTGTCCACCAACGTTCACCATCCAACCTGACAAGACTGGAGAGGATCTGCAAGGGGGAATGGCAGAGGATCCCCAAATCCAGGTGTGAAAAACTTGTGCATCTTTCCCAAAAAGACTCATGGCTGTATTAGATCAAAAGGGTGCTTCTACTAAATAATGAGCAAAGGGTCTGAATACTTAGGACCATGGGATATTTCAGTTTTTCTTTTTTAATAAATCTGCAAAAATGTCAACAATTCTGTGTTTTTCTGTCAATATGGGGTGCTGTGTGTACATTAATGAGGGGGAAAAATTAACTTAAATGATTTTAGCAAATGGCTGCGATATAACAAAGAGTGAAAAAGTTAAGGGGGTCTGAATACTTTTCGTACCCACTGTATGCAATCTCATGGAAGCAGAACCAATTCAGTAAGGCCACATATACTTGTACAGGAGGTGGCAAAGTATTAGCATAGTCAAGTTTATAACAGAATTATTTTGCACATCATAAAGTCCCTTTTTGTAGTTCGTTGAGAGACACAGGAAGTCCTGTACTGTCAGTTTATACTGTCATCTACCATAGGACTGGATACTAGAAAAAGCAGCACCAAGTGCATTATCGCAAGCACAGAGGGGTGGGACCTACAACCCCAGTTCTAAAAAAAACTTGGGACACTGTGCAAAATCTACATAAAAACAGAATGCAAATATTTGCATATTTCATAAACCCATATTTTATTCATAATAGAATATGTATTCAAATTTTAAACAGAGAATGTACCATTTTAAGAAAAAGATAAGGTAATTTTGAAATTGATGGCAGCAACACGTCTCAAAAAAGTTAGTTCAGGGCAACAAAAAGCTGGCAAATTGGTACTAACAAGGAAGAGCTGGAAGAACATTTTGCAACTACTTAGGTTAATTGCAAACAGGTCAGTAACATAATTGGGTATAAAAAAAAGCGTCAGCGTGTCTCACAAGTAAAGATAGGCAGAGATTCATCAATCTGAAAAGCTGCATCTAAAAATTGAACAATTTCAGAATAATGTTCCTCAAAGTAAAATTGCAAAGACTTAAAATATATCATCATCTGCAGTACATAAGATGACCACAAGATTAAGAGAATCTGGAGAAATCTGTACGCAAAGAACAAGGCTGAAATGAAAAACTGGATGCCCGTGATGTTCTAGTCTTTAGATGGCACTGCAAACAGGCATGATTCTATGATGGACGTCGCTGCATTGGCTCAGGAATACAGTAAAACCTTGGATTGCGAGCATAATTCGTTCCAGAAACATGCTTGTAATCCAAAGCACTTGTATATCAAAGCAAATTTCCCCATAAGAAATAATGGAAACTCAGATGATTCATTTCACAACCATTTATTCATAAGACTTTCAGTTAATAGTGCATATAAAAAGATTATAGCAATGTGACCATAAAATGTCCATCCACAAATGGCAGCCTCCACAAGGGGATTAGAAGCAAAATCCAATAGGAGCTACAGAGTTTAAAAGAGAAGAGAGTTGCCTGATTAAAAGAGGCACATCTAAGTATGCAGGCATCCAGGGTAAAGCTGTCCACATAGACCATCCTCCACACCGCCATCAATGTCATCCCTTCCACGCTGCGCCCCAAGCCTCACTTTCAGATCGCTCTACTCAAGGGTAGTCTTCCCGGTCACAATTGCAGACTGACAGCTATGAGAGCCGGCGGTGTGGAGGATGGTCTATGTGGACAGCTTTACCCGGGATGCCTGCATACTAGATGTGCCTGATTTAATCATCAACCATGTGAGTTGCTAAATGTTGTACCTTCATTAAATGTAACCATATTTCTACACTTAGAGGCGCCTCTCTTCTCTTTTATACTCAGTTGTGACGTGACACTACTCTATCAAGACATCGCTTGTATATCAAGTCAAAATTTATTTTAAAATTTTGCTTGTCTTGCAAAACGCTCTCAAACCAAGGTTTTACTGTACTTACAAAGATCACGGTTTGTGAACGCAGTTCGCTTTGCCATCTTAAAATACAACTTAAAGCTTATTATGCATAAAAGAAGCCATATCTGAAACTACCCCAGAAACGCTGCCATCTTCCCTGGGCCAATGCTCATTTAAAATGGGTTTGTTGCAAAGTGGGAAACTGTTCTGTGGTCAGACGAATCGAAATTTGACATTTTTTTTGACAATCATGTGAGCCACATCCTCCAGACTAAAGGAGAGGGACCTTCTGGCTTTTTATCAGTGCCCAGTTCAACAGCCTGCATCTCTGATGGTATGGAGGTGCATTTGGAATGGGCAACTTGCACATCTGGAAAGGCACCATCAATCCAGGTTTTAGAGCAGCATTTGCTTCCAACCAAAGTCTTTTTCAGGGAATGACTTGTATATTTCAGCAGGACAATGTTAAACTGTATGCTGCATCTGTGACACCAGCATGGCTTTGTAGTAGAAGAGTCATGGGGCTTAACTAGCCTGCCTGCAGTCCAGACCTTTCACCAATTGAAAACATTTGGTGCATCTTGAAACAGAAAAAAGATCGAACTGTTGAGCAGTTAGAATCCTATATGAGACAAGAATGGGACAAACGTCTTCTCCCAAAATTCCAGCAACTGAACTGGTCTCCTCAGTTTCCAGTGTTAAAAGAAGAGGGGATGCTATTGTCCCAAATTTTATGAGACATATTGCTGCCATCACTTTCAAAAATACCTCATTTGTTTCTTAAAATTGTACATTTTCTCATTTTAAACATTTGATATGTTTTCCATTGTGAATAAAATATGGGTTTATGAGATTTGAAAAGTCATTGCATTCTATCTTTTGCCGATTTTACCCAGCATCCCAACTTTTTTAGAATTGGGGTTGTATTTCCCTCAGGGAATCTAAGAAAATTATTTTATGGTGAGTACAAAAATCCTATTTTTTTTCTTGTCCACTAAGGGACAGGTAAATCTTACACAACGATATGGGCAGCCAACAGCGAACAAAATGTTAACAGGCCCACAAAAACACACCAGAACTGGGGAGTGCCTGTGGATCAAACAGCAGCCTGAAGGACCTTACACCTGAAGCTGGCATCAGAGGAGACCTGAGCATCCACCTGTCAAAAAACTTAGAGCTTGTAAACAGCAGAACAGGAGGCAGTCTTGCAATTCTGAGAAAATGAGTGTGCCTCTAGAAGAAAAGGTGCCATACAATATTTAAGAGCAGAAGCTTCAATCAACTGTCTGAACTACTGAGATATGGGGGAACAAGAAGCTGGTTCACACTCACGGGGACCCTCAGGAATGGCAAAGAGGGACTTGCATGCTAAATTTACCTTTTGGGAAAAAATAAATGCACATATTTTTGCAGGGAAGAAAATGTGCATTTATTTTTTCTATCAGGAAAATGTGCACTTATTTTTTCCCCCAGGGGCCTGGAGAGTATTGCACTCATCATCAGTGGATCAGGGGTGCAATGTCAGGATCCTGCAGGGAAGTACCTCCAATATGGGCTGACTGTTTACAAGCTGCAGGGCTTGTGAATGAACGAATGAATGTACGAGAGCAGTCACCTCCCTCACAGTCCTACAAGCCTTCAACCGTAATGACTAATGATGATGATACTTTTAGTCCTCTCATTCACAGATCGCTGTGAATGAATGACACAGATGTGTGGGCAGAGCCCAAAATGCAACACACACTGTCACACACGGGGGGATCGAGCAGGGTACACGTTATGCCTGAATTATGGATATTATGGGTGTAACATGCTCTGAAAGGTGAACTTATTCTTTAATCTTTCTGAAGGAAGCAGTGACTGCGAGTTAAGCTCTTACAGCACAAACTGCATCCAAACAATAGAGGGAGATCTAATGGAACTGGCGACGGGCAAAAGAATGATATCTTAGAGGCAAAAGGCCAAAATTACATTAGGAAGGAAGTTCTAGGACTCAACACCTCTTTGTCTGTCTTTAAGACCAGGAAGGGTTTTATTTACAGGATAAGACCACTAGCTCAGATACTTATCTTGCAGAGGTGATGGCCACAAGAAACATAAGGTTCAAAGGCAATTTCTGAGGTGTTGAACTAAATTCATGGCAATCATGGGCAAGCAACCAGGGACAGCCGCATGGGAAACACCCTGCACAAAGGTCTTGATCAAAAAAAAAAACGAGAAGCCAACAGCCCCTGAAAGAAGATTCAAAGTGCAGAAACCTGACCTTTGATGGTGCTGAAGGTCAAACGCTGGTTCATACCTGTCTTTAAGAATGCAAAGATACGATCCACAGAGCCCCTCGCTCTCACAAAGCGAAATATGCCTTTCAACATATGTTGATAATACCTTGCAAGGAGTAGATTTCCTAGCGTTTAGCATTGTGGTAACCATTGGTTCTGAGATGCCTCTGTCTCTCAGAACCCAAGCTTCAACAGCCATGCTATTAAAGCCAGCGAATGTGAAACAAGCTAGTAAAATCGGCCCTTTGAGACAGAAGAGCCAGGCGATCTGAAAGAGCCCCCGGAGCGTCTGTCAGGAGAGTCTTATCAAGACAACATATTACATCTAGAGTTGAGCGAACACCTGGATGTTCGGGTTCGGCCGAACATCGCGGAAACGTTCGGGTTCAGTACCGTCAGTAACGTTACCCGAACTTGACCCCGAACCCCATTGAAGTCAACGGGGACCCGAACTTTTCGGCACAAAAATGGCTGTAAAAAAGTCCTGGCAAGTGCTAGAGGGCTGCAAAAGGAAGAAAAATGGGAGAGGTTATTAGATCTGCAATCTGTCCCTCAAAGCAGTAGTAATCTCTTCCTAGTCCAGTATCAGATCATTCTGTAATCAGATCGTTCTGTAATGCAGGATGAGAGATCGTTCTGTAATCAGATCGTTCTGTAATACAGGATGAGATGTTATTAGATCTGCAATCTGTCCCTCAAAGCAGTAGTAGTAGTAATCTCTACCTAGTTATTAGATCTGCAATCTGTCCCTCACAATCTGTCCCTCACAGTGCCGGCAGCATCCTCTCCCTACACTAACCTGAGAGCATGTGACATGCAGCACTGTGACTCCAACCTCATATAGAGGCTGGGTCACATGATGCACTGACCAATCATAGCCATGCCATTAGTAGGCATGGCTGTGATGGCTTCTAGGGAAAACCAGTGAAACGCTTGTTGATTGGCTGCCCTGCAGCTATTCAACATGCGTGATAAAATACCCGAACCCGGACTTTTTCTCAAACGTTCAGGTTCGGAACACGGACACCCGAAAGTTCGGTACAGACCCGAACTTTGCAGTTCGGGTTCGCTCAACTCTAACCACATCCACTTGGGCCTGTATGAAGCAGTAAGGATCATTGGAATTCCCTCTGTCTCGATCCTGTGACGCTGATGAAGAGGGAGTTTCAGGGGAGAAGAATGTAGATCAGGGTGTACTGATCCCACAGGGCCAACAGAGCATCCACTTCTTATGATAGAAACATAGAAAAGTGACAGCAGAAAAAGACTGAGTAGTCTATTGAGTCTGCCCCTTTTTATTTATTTATTTTTTTTGTTTTTTTTTTCACATTAACCTTGTTGTCTGACCATAGATTTATGTTTATCCCAAGCATGTTTGAAGCCATTTACTGTTGACTGTCTCACATCCTCTGTTGGTAGTTTTTTTCCAATCATCAACCACCCTTTCAGTAAAATAATACTTTCTAAGATTAGTTTTGAACTTCCCTCCAGTTAGTTTGAGGTCATGTCCCGTGTTCTTGATTTTGGTTACATATTGAAAAGACTGCCCTCCTGAACCTTATTCACCCCCTTGATGTATTTAAAGGTTTCAATCATGTCTCCCCTCTCCCTTCTTTCCTTGTTCCAATTACACTTTTTTTTTTGTTTTTTTTATTTATTTA
>BLSH010160085.1:109455-129455 GCA_018402905.1 Glandirana rugosa
ATAAAAAAAAAAAAAAAAAAAAAAAAGATTAATCTATGGCCAGCTTTAGAGATAGGTTTGTTTATCAAATACTGAAAAGACTCAGCATCAGAGTCTCTTTGGCAGAGACTAAGGCCCCTTTACACTTGTGCGACCCGATTTTACCACGATTTTTTGCAGCAATTTGGGATCAGTACTACTTTGGTCCGCCTTAGTTGCAACTCTGGCTCAATGAAAACAGATTACAAAGTTGTACAGAAGTAGTACAGAAATCGCATCTATATTATTCAGGTGCGATTTGCATGAGACTTTAAGGGTTTAACATTGAAGTCTATGGACCTCAAGTTGCATCAAAGTTGGACCAAAGTAATGCAGGGACTACTTTGAAGTCGGCACAACTTGAAAGTCGTACAGATATGAATGGTACTCATTGGAAATAATAGGGAACGACTTGTCATGAGAATTTGCAGTCCCAAATCGCAGGACAACTTGCACAAGTGTGAAAGGGCTCTAAAGAAAATATGCAGGGAAAGCGGAGCACTCTTATGGCCTCTGTAGTCAAAATCAGCAATCACTACTGCTATTTGACTGCAATAAAATCCCCTTTGCATAAAGCAGAGAAAATGGCTATGCCCGACAGAGCTAAGAAGATTGCATATACTCTAGCATAGGGCAAAATTCCAGGCCATTAGTGTAAGCCACCTCAGGAGGCAAACAGTGGGCAGCACTGGGACAGTTAGTGGCGTGTGAATTAAAGCCACCTGGTTCAGAGCAACTATTACCCATATGTCTAGAATTAGACATGTTGAACCACAAAGCTGAGACAATATAGCTCAAAGTACAAGGCAAAGCCTCAGGTACTCACAACCCCAACTGCTTGGAAGCAGGTGTAGGCTCAGGTGGCTAAAGGTGACCATGTCACTGTAGGCAGGCTGAAAGAATGGATCAGAGTTCCTTGTGGCTCTTGCAAGCTAAAGCAGCATCAGGAAGGTGCTTTCTCAGGGTTGAATGGTGGGAAAAATGTGCAGAGTGCAACACTCCTTCCAGCAGATATTATTAACCCCTTCTGCAGTGACCCTGATGGAAAAATTAGTGAAGATAGCTCCCGGTGCTCAGCCAAAAAGACCTACTCAATAAGCAGGACTTCAGATTCAGGGTCAAGTGTTGAGGCAATACAATGGCTCTAGACCCGGAAAGCACTTCAAAAATAACTTATCAGTATGCGAAGGTCTGGACAGATCTGAAATGCGGACCCCAGTGCCCGAAGGCAACATTCCAGGGTAAGAAAAGAAAAAAGGTACATAAAGTCCTGCACAAAGTGATGAGTTTCGATATTTGATTGCAAAAAAGCTTACATCATAAAAGGTCTGCACATTCCTGGTTAGACCACAAGGCCCAGTCCATCGGGGTCCTCGTACAGCACTGCAATGTCAAGCTGAAGAAAGGCTGGTCTAGATAGCTGCATATAGAGACCAGCTCAGAAGCAAATGAAGTAGGAATCTTAATTGAAGAAAAATCGAGAAAAAAAGCTAGATAAAGAGGTTAGGCTTTTCTTAGTAGAACTGTGAATAAAACATCCATCCATTTAGGACACTGGCACAAATAAAACTGAGGCATGCTGGGAATAGGGGGGGGGTCATCTTGGGCTTACCTACTGTTTTTTTTTTGCCAATCCTCGTGTAGGCGGCAGTATAACCCAGCAATACAAGACTAACTCTGTTCCTCGACAGACAAGAAAGAAAGGGGAATTATAGCACAAGTAACCTTTTTGTTTTTACAAACACTCAAATTATTGCTTTTACTAATTGTTTAGTTAAAAGGATACAGTTTTCATCACCCTGCGTGTTACGTGGAGGTCCAGGCATATTCAATAGTACCAGTTTAGCATCATGAGATTTATTGACAATGACCTCATTCAGTTTTACTGCTGTGTGCATACGCCGTACATTAGACTGATCCCTAAGGTATAGAAAAAGTTATCAGTAAAGAAAATAATAAGCTACTGTTGAAAGCAATAGGTTATTTTGTAAACATTAGTATGCAGAGACTCACGGGCGCATGCTGAGCAAATCCTGAAAGCTGGGCATTGCATTGCTTTGAGCTATACGCATGGCTTGATGTTTATCCTTCGTCCAGGTCATGTGTACTCTTGATGGAACAGCATCTGTCTCCTCATCCTCATCAGAGCCAACGCTAGTCAGCCGCAGCATGGAGTTTCTGTCCTTCACTAGCTGAGCCTGAGCAGAGAAAACAGCAGGGTAAAGCGTAAATTTACCAAACTTCTTACGCTTACCAGCACACAAACCCCTTATGCTTCGCCATTCTCAGTAAATCATCATGGCAACATACAATACATTATAATAGGTCCTTCCACTGTTCATTTATATAATAAAAGACTAAAAACCACCTGTTTTTTTTATCACAGAATTATATAGTATAAAACATAGGGGGAATCTCCCCAGCAGGAACCATGCCACATACATACCTCAAACAGCCTTCAAGCATTCCAGGTGCATGACCAACGATGGCACTATACGCAACATTGAAAATCTGATGAAGGTCCACATCCTTCTTTACTGAAATGTTTGGCTGGAGCTACAATTTAAGCTAGCCTTTAACAGGGTGAGGCCAGTGGGCACGATCTGCTTAATCATTAATGGGTGCGTACTTTGATAGACGATTTGCACGAGACTTCAAGGTGACTTCAGCGCAACTTACAACGCGACCTGAAGCGACCTCCATGCCAGGCGACTTTGCCTGTGGCCAATCAGAGAAGAGAGGGGGGGGGGGGTTGCCTTAAAAAATTATTTTCTTTTTCCTGTAAAGTCGCTTCTTCATAGACGGTGATCCAACTTGGAAGCGACTTCCATTGACTTCTATGGGCTCAAATCGCCTAGAAGTCGCCTTGTAGTACAGGAACCTTTTCAGAAGTCGCCCTGAAGTCAGACCAAATTAAACGGTGCATATTAAGATGGCTCCCATTCATTTCAATGGGATTTCTGATGTCAAGCGATTTGGGGCGACACAAGTCGGATCGCAAATCGCCTAGGTGTGAACTGGCCCTTAGGGGTTGATTTACTAAAGGCAAAAAGACTGTTCAATTTGCAAAGTGCAGTTGCTCCAGAGCTTAGTAAATAAGGTAAAGCTTCACTTTGCAAAAACTACTCAATCATGTGCAAGAAAATGAAAAAAAAAAAAATGCATTTTTGCTTGCACATGATTGGATGATGGAAGTCAGCAGTGTCAGCAAGTTTTGGAGCAACTACTCTTGCAAAGTGCAACTGCACTTTGCAAAGTGGACATTCTATTTGAATTTAGTAAACCAACCCCTGAGTGTATGTGTTAGGGAAGTGTGCATAAATGACCACAGGTTGACAGGTTTATGTTGGGGAAAAAGTTACATGAAAAAACACTAGAATTGATTTGTAATATCATTCAAAGGAATTAGGGCTACCTGTAGAAAATCCCTCCTTTGGACCCAAACTTTATCTAGGTTTTATCTTCAATGCATGCACCCTCCTGGAACCTTATCACATATGCTTTGCTTATTGCACAAGTATACATGCTTGTGCTATTTGAGTTATTAAGGATTTCATACACCTCTACAGAAAAGGAACCTGTAAACATGGCCATGATGTTACTAACAGCTGTAGTGAATAGAACATATAGATGGGGCTGGGAGCTGAACAGAATAACCTGATTTTTCTTTTTCCTAAAAATGATCTCCTCTGTACCTTACTGCCAAGAGGCAGACATAGGTGGTCTGAACTGTGTTTCAACACTTTGTTGCCAACCCTGAGTTATAAGGTATGAAAATTAATAGTTTGAGCCTCTTTTCAGAAAAAAAACAAAATGTCCCACCATTGAGTGTTATTAGTATAGAAGGCTTCTAAAACAAAAGAACATTTCTCACTGTAATGTAATTTATCCTAATGTTATCTTAATTTTTTTTGCCAGCATGATTGTTGGCACCCAGATGCCAGAAATGTATTGTGCAATGTTTGGATATTTTATTTCATTCTAATTTATTTCCCTAGGTCACAGGGAAGAGTTTGGCCAAATACAGATTAAGGCAGAATGGAACCCTAAGGCCGGCCACACACTGTTAAAATGTCCGCCAGTTCCTGCTGATTTGCACCATTAATGGGCAGGTTGAATGTACCAGAATGATCGATCGATCAATAAACTTGGGTACAACCAGCCTGCCCGATTCACTTGCGATTATGGGAAGGGGCTGCTATAGCCACTAGCCATAATCACTGTCTTCTCCTGATGGGGACAGCTTCCCTCTCCTACTCCCACTGGGAGCAGACAATTGCTGATTCCCCAGTCAGCACTGTCTGTGTTGATGGGGGGGATCGTGCAAATTTCTTTCCAGCAAACCTTGGTTGCAGGAAATAAATTCACACCATGTATGGCCGGCTTAAGCAAGGTAACAGTTTTGCCCTCCCATCACTTCAATTGACATTGATAAAGATTTAAATAGGCACAGAGAAGGTTTGCATTGCCTGTACAGGCACACTCCCATCAGACAATAACAGCCTACAAGTGCATCCTCCCTTGTGAAGTGACAGGGAGGTGCACTGCTGTGACCAACTAAACCATTCCTTGGGTTTACTGCAGGAGCATGACCATTAGAAAATCAAACCCCTGGACATGCACCTGGCCCAATTGCTCCTGCCTAGGATGCCTCGAGAATCATCGGCTCTGGAAACAACAAACACTTACCTCCCGTTCCCTGTCTGTCTTTGAAAGGCGCATTTGCCTCAACATTTGTGATCTTTGCTCCATCATAAGTGTGCGCTCATAGGTATAGGCAGAAATATCACTGTCATGCTGTAAGAGACAAATGGATAGCTCAGATTAATTGATTTATGTCCTCTATACTATGCTATCTCAGCACTAGGTCAGTGAAGCAAGAGAAAGGGCCAGAAACACAAAACACTGACTGAAAAGTTAAAAAAATTATGTGAAAAGACCAGTATTTAGAAATGATGTCATGATGATGTACTTATCTTACTACATCATCATGAGTAATACATTAAGCAGTCAATATAGATGCACTTGTCATTAGTATTGATCAAAACAATGCTCAAAACATTGCCAACCATCCATCTCCATCAGCATTCGAAACAGAAGACATGTGTTTAATATAGGGTGGGGACCCCAGGTCCTTTGCTCTCGGCCTTCCCTCACAACACTCGCTCACCCCTAATGGGAACTTCCTGTGAGCGGGCATGCGAAGCAACGGCTTGTGATGGCTTTTCATTTCTCTACCTTTAGCAGTGAAGCGCTGACAGTCGTTGAGTAGTTTTCACTTTACAGGCAGAATCTACCTTTAAAACTTGTGTGGTGGTTTGGATCATAGAGAAGGATGGTTGGCATGTGGTCAACCTTATATAAACTTGTGTATGCACTGTTGTATCCCCGGTGTGGCACCTAGATTGTGTGAAGGGTGTGCACTTTTGACCGGGATTTTGGAGGGAGCGGAGAATAGTGGGGGGGGGGGGGAGGGAGAGAGGAGTAGCAGCAGTGAGCTAGCCTTCAATATGGCTTGGAAAGATGGGGCTAGGTTTAATTCTACCTTAGGAACTTCCTAGGGCCAAGGGTACTGTGGTGTCTTCAGTTAAAATCGACAGCATTCATCAGATTCCGTGAAATGCCGTCAGCATGCTCAAATTTTCCCGAATTTTGCAGGAGTATCTCTGGCTTGATGGATCAGGTTTTCCATTTCTGCTATTCTCTCCACTCTTTTGATCCACTCTGAAATGGTTAGTGGAGCAAATAATATATAATATATACACACATACACACAAAGTATCTCTCAAAAGTGAGTACACCCCTCTCACATTTTTGTAAATATTTTATTCTATCTTTTCATGTGACAATACTGAAGAAATGACACTTTGCTACAATGTAAAGTAGTGAGTGTATAGCTTGTATAACAGTGTAAATTTGCTGTCCCCTCAAAATAACTCAACACACAGCCATTAATGTCTAAACCGCTGGCAACAAAAGTGAGTACACCCCTAAGTGAAAATGTCCACATTGGGCCCAATTAGCCATTTTCCTTCCCCGGTGTCATGTGACTCATTAGTGTTACAAGGTCTCAGGTGTGAATGGGGAGCAGATGTGTTAAATTTCGTGTTATCGCTCTCACTCCCTCATACTGGTCACTGGAAGTTCAACATGGAAACTCATGGCAAATAACTCTCTGAGAATCTGGAAAAAAAAAAAAAAAAAGAATTGTTGCTCTACATAAAGATGACCTAGGCTATAAGAAGATTGCCAAGACCCTGAAACTGAGCTGTAGCACGGTGGCTAAGACCATACAGCGGTTTAACAGGACAGGTTCCACTCAGAGCAGGCCTCACCATGGTCGACCAAAGAAGTTAAGTGCACATGCTCAGCGTCATATCCGGAGGTTGTCTTTGGGAAATAGAAGTATGAGTGTGGCCAACACTGCTGCAGAGGTTGAAGGGGTGGGGGTCAGCCTGTCAGTGCTCAGACCATACGCCACACACTGCATCAAATTGGTCTGCATGGCTGTCGTCCCAGAAGGAAGCCTCTTCTAAAAATGATGCACAAGAAAGCCCGCAAACAGTTTGCTGAAGACCAGCAGACTAAGGACATGGATTACTGGAACCATGTCCTATGGTCTGATGAGACCATGATAAACTTATTTGGTTCAGATGGTGTCAAGCGTGTGTGGCGGCAACCAGGCGAGGAGTACAAAGACAAGTGTGTCTTGCTTACAGTAAAGCATGGTGGTGGGAGTGTCATGGTCTGGGGCTGCATGAGTGCTGCATTGGGGAGCTATAGTTCATTGAGGGAAACATGAATGCCAACATGTACTGTGATATACTGAAGCAAGGCATCCCCTCCCTTGGGAGACTGGGTCGCAGGTCAGTATTCCAACATGATAACGACCCCAAACACACCTTCAAGACGAACATTGCCTTGCTAAAGATGCTGTGGGTAAAGGTGATGGACTGGCCAAGCATGTCTCCAGACCTAAACCCTATTAAGCATCTGTGGGACATCCTCAAACGGAAGGTGGTGGAGCGCAAGGTCTCTAACATCCACCAGCTCCGTGATGTCATCATGCAGGAGTGGAAGAGGACTCCAGTGGCAACCTGTGAAGCTCTGGTGAACTCCATGCCCAAGAGGGTTAAGGCAGTGCTGGAAAATAATGGTGGCCACACAAAATATTGACACTTTGGGCCCAATTTGGACATTTTCACTTAGGGGTTCTCACTTTTGTTGCCAGTGGTTTAGACATTAATGGCTGTGTGTTATTTTGGGGGGACAGCAAATTTACACTGTTATACAAGCTGCACACTCATTACTTTATATTGTAGCAAAGCGTAATTTCTTTATGTGTTGTTAAATAAAATACTTACAAAAATGTGAGGGATGCACTCACTTTTGTGAGATACTGTGTGTATATATATTTTTTTAATTTTTTAATTTATTTAACTTTTTGGTTTATGTGAAGAGAAGGATAAACCTTAAAATGAAATACATTTTTAATTGTATATATCATTAATGTATTTGTAAAGTAAAACATCTTTCATCTGTTTGCTGAACATGTAATGGATCCAAAAATCCCTTTACCAGTTCAACAGGATAAATACAACTAACATACTTGTTCTTACTAGGACATTAATGAAAATGTACATAAAGACATTCAATAAATTATCATATAAGCTTTAACATGATAATGTAATTTCAATAGTAAGTTTAAATTTAAAAAAATCTGCAGCTTCCATTAAAATAAAACCTAGTGATCCTGACATGTAGATCCTTGTTTAGGCACTTCCAGCTATGGTTACAATGCTCTGCCCCCTTTCCCAATTGCCCTGAGAACTGAACATGAAACCATCCCTGGAGTGCATGCATGTGGAAATAAAGTGAGTGCAAACAGGCTGCAGGCGATCAGCAGTACTAGATGCAGCAAAGGGTAAAAAATATAAAAAATTTGTATTTTGTAAAAAAAAAAAAAAAAAAAAAAAATCACAATAGTTTATTATACATTAACAAACAAAATGCCAAAGTTAGGCTTTACACCTACTTTACCACGTCTAACTTCCTGCTACACTTCCTGAGGTATCATAAGTGCAGAAAAGTCTTATGCTTTTTAGCAGTGAGCTGGCGTTTTTTTTTTATTTTTTTTTTTATCAGGTATAAATTTATTGAAGAAAGTTAACAAGCCACAGAATAATAACAAAGAATGTTCCAAAGAGTCCATACACATTATAAACAGATCATCCAAAAAGAAGTTCAAAGTCACATCTGATAACACTTAGCAGTACAGAATAGCTATAGTCATTTGCCTCACATGCACTATAACAAAAAAGGAACATAACCACTTCAGCTCTGGAGCCATTTTTGACACTTGTTGTTTACAAGTTAAAATCAGTATTTTTTGCTAGAAAATTACTTAAAACCCCTAAATATTATATATATATTTTCTAACACCCTAGAGAATAAAATGGCGGCCGTTGCAATACTTTTTGTCGCACCGTATTTGCACAGCGGTCTTATAAGCGTCATTAAAAAAAAAAAAAAAAAAAATCACTTTTTTGACTTAATAAAAATAAAACAGTAAACTTAGCCCAATTTTTTTCTATATTGTGAAAGATAATTTTACGCCGAGTAAATTGATACCCAACATGTCAGGTTTCAAAATTGCACCTGCTCATGGAATGGCGACAAACTTTGGCACTTAACCACCTCCCACCCGGCCACTGTATATATACGGCTGGGTGGGAGCTTCCCCGTTCTGACAGGACGTGTATTTACGTCCTGCAGAACGGGTGCTCGCAGCGCGGCCACGCGACACGCTGCGGCTGGATCCTGTGATCATTATGATCACAGGATCCAGCCGAGCAGAGATCGGGATATGGGCGCAGTGATTGGCCCTCCCGATCATGTGACGGCTGTGTCCAATCACAGCCGTCACATTGTAAACAGAGACGAAATTATTTCGTGCAGAGAGCTCTCACAGATCGCCCCCCACACAGTGCACCAAGCACCACTGATACCCCGACCCCATGCACATCAGTGTCCCCATAAAACAGTCCCCAAAACATCTGTATGTCCCCCATCACATCTGTCACCATACACAAAACATCTGTCTGTCCCCGTCACATCTGTCACAGTCCCCAAACCATCTGTCAGTCCCCGTCACATCCGTCTGTCCGGCAACACCAAATAAACCCAGATTTGGGTTATTTTTACCAAAGAAATGTAGCAGTATCATTTTTGGTCAAAATGTATGAAGAGAAATTACTTATTTGCAAAATTTTATAACAGAAACAAAGAAAAATGCATTGTTTTTGAAAATTTTCAGTATTTTTTAATTTATAGTGCAAAAAATAAAAAACCCAGAAGTGATTAAATACCACCAAAAGAAAGCTCTATTTGTGTGAAAAAAAATTCATTTGGGTACAGTGTCGCATGACTGCGCAATTGTCATTCAAACTGCAACAGCGCTGAAAGCTGAAAATTGGTCCGGGAAGGAAGGGGGTTTAAGTGCCCAGTATTGAAGTGGTTAAAATTCTCCATCTGCGACGTTTAAACATTTATACAGGTTACCAGTTTAGAGTTACAGAGGAGGTCTAGTGCTAAAATTATTGCTCTCGCTCTAACAATCGCAGCGATACCTCACGTGTGATTTAAAAACCATTTTCATATGCGGGTGCGACTTGCGTATGCGTTTTCTTTGCTGCGCGAGCTCGCGGGGACGGTGGCGCTTTAAATTTTTATTTTTTAACAATGTTAAAAAAACAGATCACTTTTATTGCTGTCACAAGGAATGTAAACATCCATTGTCACAGTAATATGTGGCGACAGGTACCCTTTATGGAGGGATCTGGGGTCTAAAAGACCCCCAATCCCTCCTCTGCACTTAAGAGTATTCAGATCGCCAGAAACGGCGATTCTAATTACTGCCATTTTTTTTAAATCTGCGCCATTGGCCACCGAGTAAACCGGAAGTGGCGTTGTGACATTGCTTCCGGAATTTCACGCAGGAGACCCAATCAGAGCCGATTCTGGCTTCTGTTGAGACTCCACACAGCCGACGGATGCGTCGGATGGACGCCCCAGTCTCCCGGTGGGACAGGAGGCCGGGGAAGAGCAGCGGACGGCGGCGGGGGGGGGGGGTGTC
The DNA here is from genome assembly GCA_018402905.1 of Glandirana rugosa. Lineage (NCBI taxonomy): Eukaryota > Metazoa > Chordata > Amphibia > Anura > Ranidae > Glandirana > Glandirana rugosa. Next base: position 119,609 of record BLSH010160085.1, read on the forward strand.
CCCTCCTGCTGCCTGGGGTAACGGCCGAGTAGCTCTAGAGCTGGGTCGGCTGCTATCGCCAGATAGCCGATCGCCTGCTCTATCAAACAGTACCAGGGTATAGCCTGTAGCTGCAGGCTATACCCCGATACTTCCACTTCTCCCGACTGCCATTTATAAGCGGCGATACTCGTGAAGTGGTTAAAGCATATTCACGTCAGCTGCCCTTCTATCACCCTACTAGGCAATTCCCCAGTAATGTCCATGTACCTACATGGTCTACTGACACATCACAGTAATAACCGATCCATTACTACATCTACCTATTTCCCCAGACTCTTTCAAACTTGTGAAGTTTACCTCTATGCGCATATATCAATTTTTTATACCAAGTACTATGCCCATCTGGCCTATCCACATCTGCAGCGTTTGGATCCAATGCGGTAGAATGAGTCTGCTGGCCTGAAACAGAGCCCTGTTAGCTGCTTCCCTAAGGTACTTATGCTGTATCACCTCTTACAGTATGCCATGAAGGCATGGTCTAGGGTCCAGAGGTATAGAGAGAGCACTATTAACCGTTCTCAAAATTGATTCCCAGTATCTGTGAAGTTTTGGACAACGCCACAATAAATGTGCAAGATCTCCAGTGTCCCTACAGTATTTTGGGCATGCAGGGTCTGGAAAAGACCCATGGTGTGCAGTTTAACTGGGGTGTGGTGTACCCTCAATAAAATGTATAATTGAGAAAGTCTATTTGATGCATTCATAGAGCATAAATGTACCACCTCTAAGGCTTACTCCCAATGATCACCCGAAATATCTCCTATATCTGTTTCCCACCTCGTCATAGCAGAGTTGGGATATTGCTCCAGGTGGTCAGTCAAGAGCATAGCGTAACACCTGGAAATGAAGCCCTTAGTAGATGGCGAGGATTGCAAAATGTGAAAAACTGGTGTCGGGGACATTACCGGATTCTGCAAATGTTCGGCTCTAATAGTATGCTTCAGCTGAAGGTAATAAAAAATGCATGTTTTGCGTGACCCCATATTTAGTCTGGAGCTGAGCAAACAACATGAACTTGCCATTTTTAAAAATGTGTTGGAGATGTGTGATTCCCAACGCTCGCCACCTAGCCGTATGTTTGATTTTGGCCAATTCAGGGTACATCTGATTAGTCCAAATAGGACTAGAAGATGTGTAGAACAGGACTATAATATGTGTAGCCTGAAACCTGTTGCAATTGCTTATCCTTCAGCCAGAGTTTGTGTATAAGCCTATACGTAGTATATTGTCTGTTAGGCTTAGAAAATAGTTGTGCTTCTAGTCCCTCAGCCAGAGTTCCAGATCTACAAAAGTGCATCATTATAAATAACTTTGAATCCCTAAATCATTATCATTTTAATCAGTTTGGCTCTGCCGGTCATTGAAAGCCACAGTTTGGACCAAACCTTCACCCTATCTCGAAATCTAGAGAGGAGGGGTAAAATATTTAGCTTGCCATAATCTGTTAAGTCTCTGGAGCAAATAATTTCCAGATATTTAAATGCTGAGACAATCGGCACAGGACAAAATTATGCTAATTGAGGGTTAAGTGCAGAATCCATCTGCAACAGAGACAATGTTGTCCAATTAATGGTAAGACCAGAGTATTTGCCATAATCTTGTATAGTATACATAACTTTACGTAAGGAGTAGTCAGAATCACCAAACAATAAGAGCATATTGTCAGCATATAATATAATTTTCTCTTGCCTGGAGCCAAATCTAAATGGCATCATCAGCCCGAACCCAGGCTCTAGGCCAGAGGAACTGGTGGTTTGACTGATACCAGATAATGTGCTTATCAGCATATAAATGATGTCTCAAGAACATTAGACCCAAAAACAAAGCATAGCTTTAGTTTTTTGGGTCAATTTCTTTTAAAACGCCATGATGTAGCATTAGTATAACATGGACTGCATTTTAGCCATCTCTCTTGTTATAGATAAAAAAACATAAGTATTGAATTGATTGAAAGCCTTATATTTGTTTTAAACTTTTACAGATAAATGATTTTTGTCCCCCCAATTTATATATACACTCACCATTTCTACCACCTCTACTTCGGCTTGGATACGTAAATGGTATAGGAATGTGGCCAAATCTTTCTTCATCTGAATGCTGTTGTCTTCCATTTGAGCCACAGTGAAAATACGCATCTTGCACTTCCGCCAAACCTGAATAGATTAAGCCATAAGTACACACAAGAAAGAAAGAAAAAAAATCGTAGGATAATAAGAGATTGCTATTATGAGATGCTTCTAATATTTAGCAATATTTCTACAGCTTATTTTTTTAATACACAGAATCAAAATAAAAAATAGTAAAACAAAGGAAAAGGAAGTTATGCAAAGATTAAAAAAAAAAAAAAAAATCAGAAATGAGAAGTAATAATTACAAACAAAAATAAGAGGAAACTGTAAGGACAGGAAATTGATGTAAATGTACAGGAGGCAGGGGTGATGCAATATTTCTTTCACCTTGTGCTGCTTCAGGAGGAACGGCAACAGCATTAGCATTCCACCATCATGTACAATCCACCAAACATCTATGTTCCCCTCTGGTAGAATGTCCCGAGATCCAGGAAACAGAGACACATTTTTAGCCACAAGCAAGGCCAGGCGGGCAGCAGTGGTGACACGAACAGTAGCTGCAGGAGAAGAATACAAGGTGAAAAGGAGAAAAGACTGGGTTTTCATGAGGCAAAATTATTCAGAAAAAAGCAAAACATTTTAAGGAGAAGCAACCAATTGGAATAGAAAGTAGTGCTTACCGATGAATGTCTTCCATGCCCGAGAGTCATCGCTCTGTCTCCAGCCACTTGGCCAACCCATAATCACAGTGTTGTGTCTCATTCCTCCAAGGCCACAGGACTGGATAAGGTGAGACAAACCCTCTCTTTTCTTCTGGGCTACAACCACCTGACAGAAGCCTTTCACTCGTTCTTGTTCCATCAGCTGCTTCAGTGCCTGAAGAAGAGGAGAATGTAGCTTAAGTGCCTTGTCATCAGGACCGTGTTTTATCCACCACTTCTCCTTCAGATTATATTGATAGGGAAAAATCTATTTGGCTACACACTCCGTTTCCACCTTACTTCTGACTACCAACTGATGATTTAAAGGGTAACTCCAGACAAGTTAGGCTAGCTATATAAAAAAGTGTGCAAAAGAATTTGAAATGCTGCAGATTTCACTGCAGCTGGATCCCTGTGAGCATCCTATGTGTGTGGTGGGTACAGCTGCTTCCCAAAGCCTGTACTGTGTAACTTCCTCTCTACCTGATAGATCACCAATCAGATACAAACAAACAAGGCAGGCAAACAAGAATTGATGGCTGTAAGGAACATCTTACTTTTGACACAGCAAGGCAACTACAATGGATGTGTTTGAAAACATCTACATACATAATGTTGTAAAGCGATGCGCAAACTGTTGGCGCTATATAAATCCTGTATAATAATACAAACAGCAGTAAGCATTTCAAGGAGTTTCTAGATCACCAAATTTTCAACAAAAAAGGTAAGGAGTGGAGTGGACTGGGGCATTACAGGTACACCTGGATAAGCTGGCAGGCTTTATTTCTTTAATTCCAAGGTTTAACATTAACGCCATTTTAAAACCAATGAAACCAAACATTTTCAGTAGAATTTTAAACTGAATTAAATGTGGTCAAAGAGTGGTGAAATCCTCTTCTTTCAGTCCATCAAAGGACACAAGACACCATACACTATCAGTTGTACTACAGTAGGATTGAACACTGGCAAACAACTGGCCTAGGATAACCCCCTCCTATTCCCAGTGTGCCTCAGTTAGCATGCAGTACCAAGAGCATGATCATAAACAAAGAGGGATGGGACCTGTGTGCCTCAAGGGACTCCCAAGAAAATGATTGAAGGTTAGTACAATAATTCTATGTTTTTTCCCATCTGTTGGGGGACACAGGAAGACATATACTGTTGATATATATAAAAGGGAAAAGGAAAAAAAAGAAAAGATATACAAAACAGTCCAGAGGAGGGGTGGGCAACGGCAAGCAACCACTAACAGGCCCAACATGAACAAAACAGGAGGCTGCTGCCTGCAGATCACAAGCCACTCAAAGAACCAACATTTGAAGCGGACACCAGATGAGGCTGAACTCTACACTTCCTAGGAAATGAAAGACCAGGTGGTAAGTTAGCATAGGAACTAAACAAGATGCCAGAAGACCAAGAGAATACTACTATTTAGGAATGACCCAACATGGGAAAGAACCCTGAAACATAGGACCTAGCAGGAAACTGATGTACCTGATCCACCTAAAGCATCAAATGAAAAAAAAAAAAAACTCCCCAGCATAAAAGGACTCACAGCCTAGAACATGGTCAATAAGGAGAAATATTGGACACTGGCAAACAAAAAATTCTGTAGGCTGGCCTAGGATAGCCCCTACTATTCCCAGTGTGACTCAGTCAGTAGCATGCGGTACCAGTAGGCACGCAGTAGGCCATAGCAGGAAACTGATGCTCCTGATCCACCTGAAGCCTTATATGAAAAGAAAAACTCCCAGTAGAAAAGGACTCATAGCCTAGAGCATGTTCAATAAAGGAGAAGGAACTCCTCTGCAAGAACTAAGAAGGATGTCCCAGTAATAGAGACCAGAATCTCCCTAGATTAAAGAAGTCTTTAGACCGCAACTTACCGGACCATAAAGGCCAAGAGAGAAAAAGGGGTGTTTGGAAGGATTGCCAAGACAGACATCCACCACACCAAGGAAAGGGTATCTTCAAGAAGAATAACAGTGGTCTCTGAAGCCCCTTGCAGAACCATCAATCCCACAGAGTCAGCCTGCCCAATCGGGATAGGTACATGAATGTTTCCTATATAAGCATTAGGCAGGAGATAAAAGTTAGATCTCCTCATAAACTTCAAGGGGAAATACGGATCTGATAATGCTGAGGACCAAGCTCACCTATCTGTAAGAACAAACAACTGTCCCTGGAGTAAGCCCTAAGAGAAACCTTCCCAAAAATAACATTGTCCATCCTGAAACCTCAAAATTACAAGACTAAAGATGCTCCACAAATTCAATGATGCATCAGAATCCACAGAGAAACCATTAGCAATCTTTTCAGAATGGCAAAGAATATTTTCCTGGGTAATAGCAAAACAAAGAAGATCGCCAGAAGGTCCTTCCTCTCAAGCTTGCAAGTCCACCAGGGAAGAAAGTCATAGACCTTGGTAAAGAGATCCCATGTAACCATGAAATATTTCCTGCAACCATAAAAGGATTTCTGCATCGTGAAACTAGACTAATTAGCAGGTACATGGCCCAGAGGTTTAGGTGGCCCTCCCCAAATGTCCTCCACCAGCGCCGGATATGCAAAAATTGCATTTGAATGGCACAGAGGAAGCAGCGCGAGACCACGTGTCATCCAATCAGTCAGAATCCATACTGTATCTGATAAAGGTATGAAAATACTTCTAAGTTGTCCAAATCAAATTTGACTCATGAAAGATCCCATAATATAGAGGGACCTACCTGATCTGGAACTCCAGAATGCAGACCAGAAGATGAGAGATATACCATGAACTGATCTTCCAGAATTAAAAGGCTGATTCATTAGGTCAGGAACTACATGATGCTCAATGGCTGACAATATGGTCTGCTCAGAAACCTGATCCACAGCAGAAGAGGGAAAGGCTGAGGTAGTTTGAAAGAACTGGAGAAAAGGGGCTGCCTCGGAGATTGTAACTTTTGAACACATACCTCTCCTATCACAGTAGAGAGGTAGAGAACACCCTGACTCAAAGGAAAGGGACATAAGGGCAAATGTGGCGTAAACCTCTCCATTGAAGAACCATATGGATTATAACTGTCTGCACTTCTGTTAGATAGATGAACTACTCAGATGTGCATTGCAAAATAAGTAATACTGTAACCATACCTGCTCGGCTGCCAGAGCTTCTGCATAATTTTCCAGGTAATCCCCAATCAAAACAGACCCAACAAGAGTTAGGCCTTTCCCAGCTTTCAACTGAGATGCAAATGAAAGGAGGTGTGGCTGCGATACATGAAGATCGGAATCCAGTTTTACCATAACAAGGAGCTGTGGCCTAGGTAGTAGGAAAAAAAGAATGAAAATGCGTGATACAAGAAATGATACAGATTATTAACATGAAATGATTGGCTAGCATTACCTCCAGTTCTTAGTGTGTGGAGGTCCCTCTTCCAGTCTAAGTAAAGCAAAGCGTGCAGCACTCAGAGAAAGACCTCTGATCCCATCTCCCCATTCTTTTTCCGCTCTGTGCACATAAAGTAAGTAAGAAACAACATAAGCTAAAAGTAAAGGCTGTACGGTGGAAATGTATTACAAGCAAAGATACAGTCATGGCCAAAAAAAATGGCACTCCTTTACTTCACCCAGAAAATTGTTGCAATTACAAATGTTTAGGCAGTCTCATATTTATTTATTGTGTTTGTATTGGTATGACACAAAAAAGTGGAGAAACAAAAAGCCAAATCTGAGACATTCCACGCAAAACTCCAAAAATGGACTAGACAAAAATTATTGGCACCCTCAATTTAATATTTGGTAGCACACCCCTTGGAAAAAATAACTGAAATCAATTGCTTCCTGTAACCATCAATTAATTTCTTACACCTCTCTACTGGAAATTTGGACCACTCTTCTTTCGCCAAATTCTCCAGGTCTCTCAAACTGAAAGAGTTCCTTTTCCCAACTGCTCTTTTGAGTTCTCTCCACAGGGGCTCTACAGGATTTAGATCTGGACTCATTGCTGTGCAGTTCAGTACTCTCCAGTGCTTTGTCTTAAACCATTTTTGAATGCTTTGGGTCATTGTCCTGCTGTAAGACCCATGACCTCTGACAGAGACCCAACTTTCTGACACGGGGCCCAACATTGCACTCTGGAATTCTTTGGTAGTCTTCAGGATTTCAAAATGACATGCACGCGGTCAAGACATCCAGTGCTTGAAGCAGCAAAGCAAGCCCAAAAGTGAACCTCCACCATGCTTGACTGTAGGGACTGTATTCTTTTCTTTAAAAGCCTCATTTCTTTATCTGAAAACAGAAGAATTATGGCACCAAAAAGCTGCAATTTTGTTTGTCTGTCCACAGCACATTCACCCAAAAGGATTTTGCCTTCCTCAGGAAAGTTTTTGGCAAACTCTGATCAATTTTTCTCTTTCCTCTACGTCCAGGGAGAATAGCTACAGTGCCATGGGCTGTAAACCTCTTGAGAATGTTGCGCACAGTGGACACAGGAACAGTAAGATCTCCGGAGATAGACTTGTAACCATGAGATTGCCCATGCTTTTTTTGTTCTCAAATTCTCAGACAATTATTTGCTGCTCTTTCTCTTCTCCATGCTCCGTGTGGCACATGGAGAAACACAACACAACGGATGAGTACATTTTTCACCATTTTAACAGGTTGCTGGTGTGATTTCTATATTGTCAGCACTTGCTAATTGATATAGGTGAGTTTAATTACAATATACAGGAGCATCACAAACTTGGAATGCAATTATTTCTTACAATTTTTAGAAGGTGCCACTTTTGTCCAGTCCGTTTTTGGAGTTGTGTGGAATGTGTCAGATTTGGCTTTTTGTTTCTCCAATTTTTTTTAGCCATACAAAAGAAATAAATAGGACAATGCCTAAACATTTGTAATTGCAACAATTTTCTTGGCGAAGTAGTACATTATCTGACAGAAATGCATGGGGTGCCAATATTTTTGTCCATGACTGTATCAATCTAAAGATAATACAGATAAAATTTGCTCACCCATGATATTCTATGTACTTGTAGATCATTCCAGCAATCACCATGGAAATGAGAGCATAATACCAAGATGATATGAACATTAAGGCTAAGCAAAGAGCCATCCCTAAGAATGATAATGTCCTGTAATACAAACAAGCACAGAAGGCAACAATTAACAAAAAAATGATATACATTGAAATTAAACGTGCATGCTACATTAAAAAGAACTATAAATTCAGCATACAAATAACTTATAAAAAAAATATATATATGAATCAGTTACTCTATCAACCACATGATGCTGTTTATTCCTAGTGCAGAGTCCAGGTGGTTTTGGCATCAATCCCAGCACAGGATAGTCTGTTATTTCTGGCAAGGAGAACTAGTATGGACTTCAAGGTGTCAGCAGTGTCATTCTTTAAGGTTAGGTATGGGTAAGGACAGGGGTTAAGGTGAAATTTTTGTGAGTTGTTAGAGTAAATTTTTGGGTTACCATAAAGTGTTATGCTTCAGGGTTGGGTTAAGGGTTGAGTAGATAAGGACAATCCGCAACTCCATACATGCTCTTAATCAGTCCAGATTTATTATATCTCCACAAGATACATGGTATATGTTAACGCATTTCAGTCATCATGGCCTTGCTCACAACATATTGGATTAAGGGTTATTTGTTAAAGTGTATTTAAAGCAACATTTTTTAGTTTTGGATAAAATAGGAAAAGGTTAGATTATCAGTCTTTTTTTTTTTTTAAACAGGAGGAGGGTACACAAGGGAGCATTGTTACAGTGATACCTTTATTAAAATAGCACACATAAAAACAGATGGTATTGCACTCACAAGTGTGTTTACAGACTAACTGGGTTAGGCTGACAAAGGAAAAGTTTCTCCAAAAACATGTTCCCAGGGTACATTGCAAGCTGACAGGAGTGGCCTGCTATTATTCCACATTGGTGGTGTCTGAGCCTTATGGCACGTACACATGATCCGAAAATCGGATGAAAAATACTGCATATGATGCGACCGTACGATAATCGGATCGTTAGTACAGAGCTTACGAGAGCCGATCATGACAGTTCATTCGATAATATCCGATCGGACATGCATGAAAATTTTGATCGCATGAAAACACATCGTACGATTTCCGTTTAATCAGTACAGCTGTCGTCCGAAAATACAATACAAATACACTAATTAGAAAAGCAAAACCCTCTGGCGGGACTTTAGAAGGCATAAATTCTACTAGAAAATTTAATACGAAAGAATATAAAATTCCATAGTTTATTACAAGTTAAAAAGGTGGGGGAAGAAAGGGAGGAAGATGGGGTGGGGTTTACAGAAACCCAATGTACAAGAAAACAATATTACATTAAAATGCAACAAGTACATATAACAGAATCACTTCTTTACTGCACTACTGTGTAATTGAAACAGAGTGCTACCCAACGCATTTCAAGATCGTGCATTGTTCCTCTACATCAGGGAAAAGTGGTAATATTACTCATTAATGTCCTTCAGAAAAATGTATAGCATAAGTACATGTTCTCATATAGGGCTAATGCAGGTTACAAGGAGGAAGGAAAGAAAGATGCTGCTGCAAGTGGCTTCGGGTCATCCATAGAGGCGGAGGGCAACAGCCAGTCCCATATATTACCACCGGGGGGGGGGGGCTTGGAGGCGACCAGCCTCCAGAGCGCCCACCAAAGGGAGGTTACCTGGCTGTGTTAATCAGCCCTTGCTGCCTGGGATAGGTATATGAATACGGTGAAGGAAATTGAGAGATCAAGCCGCTGGTGGTTAAACAAGTAAAATGGGAGCGGGTGCCTATGCCTGTGGAGTGTCCAGTTGATTGTGTCCAATGGTCAAGGGAGACCGTATGTATAGATTATACACTCAATCTGTCCACAGGTTAAGGGAAAGGATTGTGTAGTGGGTATCACAAGTGCATCTGCAAAATCTTTAAGTGTGCAGCCCGCTCCTCCCGCCAGCCGTCATGTAGCGTCTGCATGCTTCTGGAACTAATTATGTTCGTAATCCGAGGTTCCACTGTTATTTGTTTTTGAA
>BLSH010160085.1:170144-181485 GCA_018402905.1 Glandirana rugosa
CACAAGGGACCCGCACAAGATTGACACACCCCTGACGGGTTTATGTAAATGTACTCAACCTAAGCACACATTTACATGTATGTGTATGGGCAAAGGGCAATGGGGTGCTTTTAAATTTTCTCTTTTATATTTGTATTTAATTATTTAACCACTTGCCGACCGCCGATCGGCATCTGACGGCGACAAGGTGGCTCTATTGCGCAAATCGCCGGGATCGAGCCTAGTGAGCGCGCCCGCGCGCTCACTGTGTTCGGGGAGGGCCAGGGAGCGGGTGCGGCGGAGTCGATCTCCGCTGGCCACCCGCAATGCCCCCCCCCCGGAGTGAAAGAACGGAGGTCCGTGTAAGTAAACACGGACCTCCGTTCTGTGAAGGGGGAAGGGCTGTGATCACAGCCTTCCTCTACATGGAGGCTGTGACCACTTCCCTTCCCCAGCTAGGGCAGTCCCCACACAGTTAGAACACGCCCAGGGAACACAGTTAACCCTTAGAGCGCCCCCTGCAGGTTAACCCCTTCACTGCCAATGGCATTTACACAGTAATCAGTGCATTTTTATAGCACTGATCGCTGTATAAATGCCAATGGTCCCAAAAAAGTGTCAAAATGGTCCGACATGTCCGCTGAAATATCGCAGTACCGCTAAAAATCGCAGATCGCCGCCATTACTAGTAAAAAAAAAATAAAATAAATAAAAACCCCAAAAATGAATTCTCATCATCCGTAAACACGACCACTTTTGCGCAAACCAATCAATAAACACCGATTGCGATTTTTTTTATCACAAATATGAGGAAGAATATAAATTGGCCAAAACCAATGAAAAAAAATGTTTTTTTATATTTTTTTTTTTGGATTTGTATTTTAGCAAAAAGTAAGAAATTTGGGGTTTTTTGCAAAATTGTCGCACTTCTTTTGTTTATAGCGGCGATCAGAAATGACGCAGCGGTGATCAAATACCACCAAAAGAAAGCTCTATTTGTGGGAAAAAAAGGACGCAAATTTCGTTTGGGTACAACGTCGCACGACCGCGCAATTTTCAGTTAAAGCGACGAAGTGCCGAATCGCAAAAAGGGCTCCGGTCCTAAAGCTGGAAATCCTTCCAGGGCTGAAGTGGTTAAAAAGAAAAATTAACTATTTCCATTTTTTCAAACACTTTTAAAAATATATATATTTTTGTCCACAGCTAAATAGACATCAACCTGCTGAACAAAATAGAAACAAGATCCTGTTGTCTGGATATGCCCAAGGTCCTTAACTGGTTAGAGTAGGGGTCTCCAAACTTTTGGCATCAGTGGAAGGAATCGTCCCCCAAGGGCCGGATAAAGGCAAGCAAAAGGGCCACATCCAGCCCCTGAGCCACAGATTGGAGACCACTGGGCTAGAGTATTTACTGTGATCTTTGAGAAGCGTTGCAATAACAGCATATTTTTAATGGCACCCCAATGCAACTACCGCCTGACTTTTGTTGTAGTGTAACATATGGAAACACAGTAACGTGATTAACGGTATGCTGCCCAAAAATGGTGCATGCAACTCCAGTGTGTGAATGGGCCCTAGAAGCATCTAGAGAGGTCAGGGTTGACCCTTTAAAACAATTTTATTGCTTGTTATTGCTATGTAAATAGTTGAATGTCCATAGTCTGGGCACAGGCACACTTTACTATTATAGATAACAGCAAACACCATCTGCTACTGTAAAGTTTACCACATTTAAGCATTTGTGTAGTTGTGGACTTTGTGCTGGCATGTGGATGTTTGTCACAGGTCACCGTTCTGCTGTTTAGGGACAGTCTTGAATTGCTGAACACTTGCCAAATTTAGTCTGTTAGCACTGATGCTTATATAATTCTTGATTTTGTTTTTTTGGAGTCAGATGATGATTAGCACCATCTCTTATGTAAACCATGGAACAAGAAACAAAACGGTCTCAGTAGGTATATTTTAGCGTAATAAAAATATTCAATCATTACAGAATTTCAGATTTTTGTTCTAAGATCTGTTAAACTGAATCTATACACCTCAAGTTAAAAATACCGCTCTGTACAATCTGCAATAACAATATTTACAGCTTCTTAATATGGCTCATTTATGTCTTATTCTATTGACAAGTTCTGTTGAACATTAACTAAGCATGGCTACAGACTTACGGGAAATCAGGTGGAGCAAAGGCAGATTTAAGTGCTCCTGCATAGATGGCGAGAATAGACAGCACAACGCAGGCCAGGAAGAGTGATGCCAACTTATTCACATAGCGTACTCCCACAAAAACAATGACAGACATAAGAATGAGAAATACTGTGCCATAAACACGCATGTTATTCAGCATTGCTACCGAGTTCTCTGCCGCGCCTTCACCTTTAAAAATGACAGCATCAGGAGCAATGTATACCTGCAGAGAAAGATGAATGGTCACTAAATGGCACGTGTAAATGGATAACTTTAATTACTGCATAGGCATTTGCTAAAACTGGAGCACCTGTGCATAGTAACAAATCCGCTTCTAGCTTCGGCCTGCTCAGTTAAGCTTTGAAAATGAAAGATAGAAGCTGATTGGTTGCTATGCACAGCTGCCCTTAATGACTTTTAAAATATACTGTAAATGCTAAAAGTGTCTCCTGAAGCCTAGTACACATGGGCCGAATGTTGGGCAACAACGGACGGTTCAATAGAAACCGGCCGATATTTGGCCCGTGTGTACTGCAGCTGGTCCGACAGCTGCTGGCCATTCGGCCACATTCTGACGAAGGGGCGTGACCAAAAAAGGTCTGCCAATCGGTTCCTAATCAGCACTCTCAGCCAATGGCGACACACCATACTACCGATGTGGGAGCACAAGAGGCCTATCCTGCTGGACATCATATGATGCCCAGTCAGGATAATAGAGCCACTCTGCGGCCATCATTTTGTATACGGCAGGCAGTTAAAAATAGAAATGAAAGGCAAAATATTTTTGTAAAGCTATAAAAAAAACATTATAAATACCTTTTTTTATAAGTGTTCATATTCCCTCTGTTCTCAACTGCATAAGAGATGGAGGGAGGAGAAGCAGCAACACACTGAGCTTCCCAGTGAATGACTGTGCAGTGGGGGGCGTGTCAGGACAAATCTGATCATTGGAGCAGAGCAGGCTGAGTTCCCAGCATAGATAGAGAACTGACCACGGTATGTTCTCCTGCTTAGTGTGGTCAGTTTTTAATAGGAAAATAGAGGATCTGGCAGGAACACCAGGGATTTCACACAGAGGAAGCAATACAAAGGGAACAGGATACTTTCTCATACAAGTACATGGTACAGCAGCCACATATCAGAAATATGAAGTGTTGGGGTAACAAACGCTTTAAAACAAACACACCAATCTATAATGGTTTCAAACTCATTGCTAAATAGTTAGAGGGACAATATTAGGAACACTTAAAGCAAAAAGGTAGCTGCATTCATTTTCAGTTTTTATATTTTGTTTTTCACCTGGTGATCCGGCCAGTAATGCATGGTCTCTCTTAAGCAGTCCATAGATTAGCCAATCTTCTTTCCTTTCACCACGGGTGAAAGGAAAATTATTCAATTACCCCATCAACACAGAATCCTTCCCACAGCGCTTTTGTTTTCTGCTTGCGGGGAGCCTCCCCTGCCGACGAACACAATGGTCACTACTGGTGGCTATAGCCACCAGCAGTGATCACATAAAAAAAATCCGACAGCCAGGTTGTACTGAAGTCGAATCGATGGCTCAACCCTGCTGAACCAGCAGAGCTTCAATCCATCTATGGCCAGATTTATTGTGGCTCCCCTATCTACAGAGGAGCAATAGAGCTGCCTTTGGACAGCAACACGGTTTGGATAGGTAAATGTTAGGTGGGCTAATAAATTTAGATGGACTTTACATAAATAACTAACAAATTTAAATCCATCTCCAGCTAACAATTTGTTTTAGCAATTATAAAAAAGTGTTTTTTTTTTGCTCTTAGGATAATGGTTTTACATACCGTAAATGTATAAAAGATGACTATTGTAAGGCACCCCTGTCTGTGTTAAATGGATTGTGTCAACCCTTTAACTGCTACATTTACTTGACAGCAGGATTAACAATTTAAAAAAACATAGACTGCTTTATTAAAGTTAGTGACAACCTTCATTATATATAGTATATCATTTTTTATTTTCCCTGTAGTACCACTTTAGGAAAAACAGACAGATCTACAACGGGGAGCTTGGTAATATTTCTTCTGCTAAGGGGTACATTATTTATTATACTAAGGCTGAGAAATGATGACTTATGTCCCCCCCCGGCAGAAATCACATGACTGATGCTTCTTGGGCCTCATACACACGGGCCTTAGAAAAAAACGAGCTGCAAAGCAACCCTTATCCGAGAATGCAGCCCGGCAGGTCAGGAAGGGTGGGGGGGGGGAAGAGAGCGATTGCCCCCACCCTCCTGAACCATACCAGGCCACTTGCCCTCAACATGAGGGGGTGGGTGCATGTGCCCCCCCACCCCAAAGCACCTTGTTGATGGGGACAAGGGCCTCTTCCTGACAACGCTGGGCTGTGGTTGTTGGGGTCTGCGGGCGGGGTCTTATTGAAATCTGGAAGCCCCCCAGATCCTGGCCCCCCACCCTATGTGAATGAGTATGGGGTACCCTTACCAATTCACCCAAAATAAAAAAAAAAGGGTCAAGATTGAAAACAATTTTTTTTTATCGTGGGGGCTCCCCTTAGAATCCATACCAGACCGCAGGGTCTGGTATCGTCTTAGGGGGGAACCCCACGCCAGTTTTTTTTTTTTTTCATTTTGGTGAGGGGTTCCCCTTTAAGATCCTCAGCACATAATCTGTGCCGCAAATTGGATACTCATGATCCAACTTCTGGTGCGACTTCTATTCAAATCAATGGGCTCCCACAGGGAAACCATTGATTTTGAATAGAGGCATGAGAAATGCTTGCCAAGGCACAACACGGCTGTATCCAGCATTAAGCCGTGTATAGCAGCTTTTACCAGCGTCAGGCGTTTTTACAGCTCTATCACTTAGTTTCACGAGCAGGATAGAGGGGAGAGGTTAAAGATTTCATCATAAGCCTGTCTTAAAAACAAACTGTTTGTATGGGAGTATTGGTCATCTGTGCCTTCGGCCAGTACCAGCTGGATACATATAAATAGGGACTGGCGATACCTTACTTGACCTTTTTCTTAAAAGGGTAATTTCCCAACACATCAGCAGACAACAATGAATGCCATGGATGCTGTAAAGATATAAAAGACTACACTACATCTGAAAGCATTCCATGGCAACAGCCCTGGACTGTAGTTGGCGTTAAATGCCACAGGTGTGTATGCATAATGTATACAGGCATAATATGTTAAGTACAACCAAATCATAGATCAGTTGTACTTTAATTAAATGTTTTAAATGTAAAGTGAATACACAATAATACTGAAACACCATCTGTCTCTTTAAAAGGGGTCAATGGATATACAAATACAATGTATAATTTACCCTAATTAACCATTTCCAACAGTTAACGAGTACAATAAACCTAATAAAAGTCACTGCAGGAAGCCTCAATCAGCATGAAAAAACAGACAGAATAGAACACAGGACAGGACAAACAAACATCTGGTTCACACAATTTCAGATGTGACTCAAGTCAGACAGAATTGCATGACAATGGAAATCATATTGTTTGCAATGAAATGCAAGGTCCACTTTTCAAATATGTCCCCTCCCTCTTGCTAAAAAACACTGACTGATTAAAAATGTGAAAAAAGTGTTAGACACTAGTGTTACAGTTGTGCTAAGTTTACATACCCTGGCAGAATTTATGATTTGCCCATTTTTCAGAGAATATGAATGATAACATAAAAACATTTTTTTCACTCATGGTTAGGGTTTTTACTCTTTTTAAATCATAATGACAACAGAAACTACCCAAATGACCCTGATCAAAAGTTTACATACCCCGGTGATTTTGGCCTGATAACATGCACACAAGTTGACACAAAGGGGTTTGAATTGCAATTAAAAGGTAACCATCCTCACCTGTGATCTGTTTGCTTGTAATTAGTGTGTGTGTGTGTGTGTGTGTGTGTGTGTGTGTGTGTGTGTGTGTGTGTGTGTAAAAGGTCATTGAGTTTCTAGACTCCTGACAGACCTTTGCATCTTTCATTCAGTGCTGCATTGACGTTTCTGAATTCTGAGTCATGGGGGAAAGCAAAATAATTGTCAAAGGATCTGCGGGAGGAAAAGGTAGTTGAACTGTATAAAACAGGAAAGGGATATAAAAAGATATCCAAGGAATTGAGAATGCCAATCAGCAGTGTTCAAACTCTGATGAAAATGAGGGGTTCTGTTGAAACCAAACCACGGTCAGGTAGACCAACTAAAGTTTCAGCCACAACTGCCAGGAAAATTGTTCAGAATGCAAAGAAAAACCCACAAATAACTTCAAGTGAAATACAGGACTCTCTGAAAACATGTGGTGTGGCTGTTTCAATAAATAATAAGGAGGCACTTGAAGAAAGATGGGCTGCATGGTCGAGTCACCAGAAGAAAGCCATTACTACACAAATTCCACAAAGTATCCCGCTTACAATGCACCAAACAGCACAGAGACAAGCCTCAAACCTTCTGGCACAAAGTCATTTGGATTGATGAGACTAATATTGAGCTTTTTGGCCACAGCCATAAATGTTACATTTGGAGAGGAGTCAACAAGGCCTATAATGAAAGGTACACCATTCCTACTGTGAAACACGGAGGTGGATCGCTGATGTTTTGGGGATGTGTGAGCTACAAAAAGCACAGGAAATGTGGTCAAAATTGATGACAAGATGAATGCAGTATGTTATCAGAAAATACTGGAGAAACATTTGCATTCATCAGCCAGGAAGTGACAATGATCCAAAACACAAGGCCAAGTCACCATGTCATTGGCTACAGCAGAATAAAGTGAACGTTCCAGAGTGGCCATCTCAGTCTCCTGACCTCAATATCATTGAGCTACTCTGGGGAGATCTCAAGCGTGCAGTTCATGCAAGACAGCCCAAGAATTTCCAGGAACTGGAGGCTTTTTGCCAAAAGGAATGGGCAGCTTTACCATCGGAGAAGATAAAGAGCCTCATCCATAAATACCACAAAAGACTTCAAGCTGTCATTGATGTTAAAGGGGGCAATACACAGTATTAAGAACTGGGGTATGTAAACTTTAGATCAGGGTCATTTGGGTAGTTTCTATTGTCACTATGATTTAAAAAAAAAGAGTAAACACAGTTAATTGATAATAAATGGCTTCAGCCAAACATTAACCATCAGTGAAAGAAATGTTTTTGTGTTATGATTCATATTCTCTGAAAAAATGGCCAAGAAATGATAAATTCTGCCAGGGTATGTAAATTTATGAGCACAACTGTATATTCTCAACTCCCCTCCAGCTTCTCCCCACAGCGTCTAGGTGAGGGTGACATCATCATCCTTCTGGTGAGATCTGGGGCATATAGAGCCCAAATATCTTCTATTAAACTATGCTGCCAATACTGTGCTGCCGTGTCTTTTCATGAGACTCAGGCTTCATTCACACTTGTACAATTCCAAAGTTGCACCGACTTTGAAGTGTAACTTTGATGCAACTTTGGATGGGTGCAACTTGGATACGACTTTGGCTTTGACCAGTGATAATGGAGAACTGTTGCATTGTATAACATTCAGGCACAACTTTCATGCAACTTTTGAGGGTTATCATCAATGTCTACGGCCCTCAAGTTGCAAAAAAGTCGGACCAAAGTAGTGCATGAACTACTTTGAAGCAACTGCAACTTTAACTTTCGCACATATATGAATTAGATAAAAGAGAATGGTTATCATTGGAAGACATGGGGAACGACTTGTTATACAACTTTGATGTCCAAAGTTGCATGACAATTTACACAAGTGTGAATGGAGCCTTAAAGTACCTACCATTCTTTGCACTTACTGTCATGTCAGGCTACATCATGTTTATAGGCCCATTCTGACCCCTAGCAACATGCCCTGCCCAAGCCTACTCTGGGAAAAACAAGATCCAGTTGGGTTTTCCAGGAAAATTACTATTACTATCCAGCTGCCACCTATGGCCTGTGAGCATTTTTAAACTAGCCATACACTTAACAAACTCATCTGGCTTCTGACAAATTGGCCAAAATGTGATTACTAGATTGCCCTGTTGGCACCACTTTTTCCAGTATCCTTTGATAAATCAAAGAAGCTGAGCAGAGAATTATTGGCCAAACAGAGCTTGCATCCAATCAGATACAGGCAATTCTGACAGCCGGCGCCAGCTGTCAGGATGCAATAAGCATAGTGGGAATTTTTACCGTTTAGCATGGATGGAAGAATCTGTTAAGATTTTATTTCTTTCAGCTCTCAAGCTGGACAAAAGAAATCTACAAGGTGTATTACCAGCTTAAATGTCCCTATAGACGCCTTAATGCGGTTGCATGTGTGTGAACAATCCACCTGCCCTCAGGCATTCCTGCTGTGTGCCACTACCTGTATCGTGAATGTTTGGCTTTGTTAAATGTTCATGTTTAATTGAATGGAGATAATGGAGGAAAGTGAAACTGGTAGACTCTGCTGGATCTGCCTATTGGCAGGAAGAAAGGCAGGACAGGTTTTCCAACTGATCTTTTCTATCTGATTTTTCCCCCACAGTTACCAGCCCAGCCAACAGGTTGGGGACATTATAGATTTGAGACTGATGGCCAACCACTTTAGATCACCTTATGTCAGTCTACTGCTAGCTATTTAACCTTACATCATCTTTCACTACACAGTGGAAAAAGAAGACAGATATAACAAGTTTCTTCCATCTAGTGGAATTTTTATATATGTATATTTTTGACTAATGCAACAAATCTTTAGCTTTTACTTCTTAAAATGTTGATAATCACTTAGTGACTACCGTCAATCATAATAAACTCTACAAAGTAACTGGAACTGTTTGTCCTGAAAGACAAACCTTGGATGCCTCTTTTAAAAGGTGCCCATACACTTGAGAGGCTAGTTCACCCAGGCATGATCTTACTGCCCTCAGGACAAGACGTCTATGCAATGCTGCACTCTATAAACTTGTAGGGTCAGTTGTTTGTGTGAATAAGGCAGGCCACAAGATTTACAATTTTCCTTCTTTCAACCATGGGCTAAAGGGAAGAAGATTGTTCAATTCCCCCCTAAACACCGTCAGTGTTGATGGGGGAATCCCTCTTGCTTTGCTATTGTATTCTTACAGCGGGAGGTTTCCCAGCCATCGGAATACAATGATCACTGCTGGTGGTTATAGCTGCTGACAGCAATTGGAAAAAATAAATACATTTTTTTCTTCAGCAGACCCCAAAGAAAGTTTGACTACTGTAGTGGCGGGTCTCACACAATTGTTGGATGGGTTTTATTTTTCCCTAAATATCTATAGGCAGATTTACAACCACCATAATGTATACATGTGGCAATTTTTAATTTCAACCACTTTCAATCCATATACATCACACAATTACTTTGCAAGTAATCAAGTAGTCGGAAACGAAGCAATCTACTAACCATAAGTTTGATCAACCATCAGAATTTAGACAATTGAAAAGGTAAAAGAAAATGCAATTTTATCAACAGAGATTAGATTTTTCTGCAGGCCATGGCCATCTTAAACTAATTTACCTTCCAGTACAGCATAATAAAACTAAAGTCTGTAGAAAATGTCATCATGTCTTACCAGGAATATCTCAATTGCTCCAAGGATATACATAGCAGTAGCAAAGGTCGTTCCAAGGTAAAAGCAGAGACCAACAGCTCCTCCAAATTCAGGGCCAAGTGCCCGGGAAATCATAAAATATGAACCACCCGCTAATATAAGGGAAAAAAAAATAGTGACATCAATGAGAGACTGTGTGACCAGAAGACCATTAGAACTCGACTAAAACTAGATCTAACAAAAAGGAAGGTGAAAGGGAGTCTGAATTTAAACTAAGAAAATAAATTAGTAACAATAGGAAAAACATATAAATATTACAAGACGTAAAACAGTCTGCACAGAGCACAGCCTAATGGAGATAGGACTTTACCTGGTACTACCCCATTGGTTGCTATGGCGCTCATTGAAATTGCTGTAAGCAATGTCTGAAAACATAAATTTACATCAAGTTTGCATATGTATCTTTATTAACCATTACATCCAAGAAATAGGACATATTTCAACACTACTTACACAGCAGCAGCAGGAAAACACAATACAGAAGGCATGTAGTATCCCAGCAGTCCCCACTACCCAAGGGAGACGAAGAAACAAGATAACACCAAAAATGTTTTGTAAGCATGGAAGGTACACCCCCATAATTGTTCCCATTCGAGGTGCCTAATAAAACACAAAAACATAGGTGCAGTGAATATAATGTACTGACAAGGTAAACTTCTGCAGTGAAATATTATTTGTACCTTAGTTTGCTTCTTTTTGCCCTCGCTCTCCTCCTCATGTTCTTTTGCACCTTGAGGGAGGTTAGTGTAATTGGCCAGACGGTTTAAGAGGGAGGAAACTTTGGGCCTTGTGTCCATCTCTTCCTGCATGTAAAAAGAAAGACATACATGTATCTTGTACATCTTGAATATTGCAAGAAAAAAAACTCTGGAAATATAATTGAAGGTTACACAACTCATTCTTGAGGGCCACACACAGGCTGTGATTTTGAGTCAGGGACATAACCGGACCTTATTACTGATGATGATTTAAAGAAATCTTAAAGCAGTGGAATTATCACAGCCTTTGAGTGCCGTTATAAAGAATATCCCAAAAAAAGGGTGTACAATACAGATCTCAAGACCACTATTCATTCTGGGGGGTCATTCATAGTCTACACAGACATGCAGTATGTAGAGCAGAATTTCTCAACCAGGGTTCCGTGAAAACCTGGGCTTCTTACAGAGGTTGTAAGGGGTTCCTTGCAATGAAAAATTTCTGCCTTGCAAATAATTTCCCACTGACACCATTGATCTTGTAGTTATCTGTAAGGGGGCTAAACGTTCCGTCTTTAAAAAGTAACGTTCCTTGGGGAATGTTGGAGACATTCTTCGGGTCCAAAAGTGCCTTGGGACCAACTCTTTAAGACGAGATGTATGACGTACAGACACATCTGATACTTACTGGGGGGTCTTACTTATCACCAGAACTCTAGACATAACATGTGGGAAAAAAACCCTATAAGAAATATTGCCGTGAGTTTCCGACACTATTAAGGTGACGAAATTCTAAAGAAATTTAGTAGTAGTCATTATTCCAGGCCAATACAGGGACTGAGTTTTAGTGTCGGACACACACCGGGAGTTCTTACT
>BLSH010160085.1:198352-209161 GCA_018402905.1 Glandirana rugosa
TCCTTCACTCCGGGGGGGGCCATCGCGGGTAGCCGGCGGCAATCGAAGCCACCACACCCGCTCCCTGGCCCTCCCCGAACACAGTGAGCGTGCGGGCGCGCCTCCGGCGGCACGCGCACGCTCACAGTGCGCGTTATCGCAGCCGCCGTCGTATGACGGCGATTTGCGATAACGAACCACCTTGTCACCGTCAACCTGCGGTTGGCGGTCGGCAAGTGGTTAATATCAAACCAAAGACATTGGTGATCACTAGAACCCAAATTCTCTCCTATCTCAACATCAGACAGTTGATCCCCATTTGTCAGTACTAGGTCAAGAATATGATCACCTCGGGTTGGGCTTTTTACTAACTGTTTTAGAGAAACCCCATTCAGTGCTTCCATTACATCCCTGCTCCTGCTTGTAATAGCAGTTTGAGAATTTCAGTTAACATCAGGCATGTTGAAGTCGCCCATAATCAAAACCTCTGTTTTATTCCTCCAAGATAGATCTCTCTGTACCTGGGTAGTTGAATAGACAACCTCCTTTTTTTTCCTACCCTCTCTCTTTTTTTTAGTTCTCTGATATGCTTTAGTCAATGAGCTACTATGACTATATACGAAGTGTTTACACATATTGTGTGGATTTGTTCCCCCAAGGGCTTCTGTGTGCTGCAACAGAGAAGATGGTCACAGAGACTCCTGGTTTATTACTTTGTATAGTCAGAGATGTACAGTCTAGTGTTAAGTTACCAGAGAACTCCTGTAACGTTAATTTTAATAGGTTTGGAAACCAAGAAAACTTGATTATACAAAAAAGAAAAAAAAATGCATGCGCGCTATTGTAGGTTGTGTAGGGACAGTGAGAGGCAGTGTGATGCGTTGTTAAACCAAATTACACATAGCACTGTTTTTTCTTTAACTTTATTGAAATGTGACAAAATCACATCTCATTTCAAGCAATTGATTATAAGGCACTGTAGTGCGGCGGCATGTAGTGCGGTGTGGTGCACTACGTTCATATGCAGCATGTCTGCATTTTAGTGTACTGCACTGCAATCCAGCTCAATGCAGAGTTACGATGGAAAAAGGGCACATTTGTTTTCTTTATGCCCTTGATTTGAGCCTGCGTTGATCTTTGTACATCAACACAGCTCAACTGGCATAGTGTGACTGAGCGTACAGTCATGCCCGGCATAAAAAGAATTTATTGCATGTGATTACTCTCCTGCAAATTAAATATAGATCTGCTTGTGTGCCCTAATGGCATAATAAAAAGCACAGGGAAACCACATGGAAAACATCAGTTATAGATATGCAAGGAGTATTGTTTGCATAATGCAGAAATCAAAGCTGTTTTCTGTATAGCAGTTAATGTGTAAATAACAGAGATTGGGTCTATAGGGCTCTGCACAGCCGACATGAACACCATCACTTTGGTTTAGATGCCAATTGTTTTGCTCTGTTTTTGTATGTTAAAACTACAAAAAACTTAAATACCTTAAAAAAATAAAATAAAAGAGATTGGGTCTCTTTTATTTGAGTTAGAGACAGGCTTAGTGAACATGAAATGAAATTATGATTGATCATCCAGAATGCTGCAGAAGTGGTGTCAGGAGTAGGACGCAAGATAAAAAGTGGCCTCTTGCTGAACACCTAGCCAAATCTTATGGCAAGCATGTTACCATGGTCATTGTAAGAAATAAAGCAATAAAGAACTTTGTAAAGATGCAATATTCCTAAATAAAATTCAGTCTACTAATTACTGCAAAACAGTTAGGCCTGTTCCCACCGGTGAGCTGCACTGAATGCATGGCCACTGTTGTGCACTATGAGTCACAGTGCCGATGCACTAATCATGGTACATCGTACTATTTACTTTTTTTTTCACTCCACAAAACTTTATTGAAATGCCATAAGTGACATTTCAATAGAGTTCTATTTACCACTGTGGGGTTGCAATGCGGTGCTTAGCTTTACAACCAGCTGTCCTGAAAAAAAAAAAAAAAGAGCACTGCATGCAGTACTTTTTTAGGACACATTGCAGCATCCTGTGCTGTGAACTGATACCATAGGAAGCAGTTTGCCTTGTCTATGCCCTGAAAAAGCTGCTAGCACAGTTCCACCAAATCTGGTTTGAAAAAGCCCTTTTCAGAGGGCAATTGACAAGCGGCTGAGAGGCTGTACATCATCTCCTCACTACCTAGACCCAACCACCATGTTGCAGCCCCATTAATTTAAATGGGTCACATTCGGCAGTATTACAACTAGCGGAATTTGACAGGGGGTTTAATTTTTGCCATGGCATGTGCATAGCCCTAAATGGTTGCACGTCCTTGTTTAGCAGGGCAGTCGGAAGGTAGTAAAGCCGAAGTTCAACCGTCTGCTTTTACTTTCCCCTAGCTTCCCCCTTGTGAATGTGCCCTAATGCTTGCTTACATTCTTGGAAAAAGTATATCCAGTATCTTTAAAGATATAAAAGCAGAACATGTTTAGCTATTATATGGGCACAACATTCTTATAAAGAAAACTCTGCACGCTCACTGTTTCCATGCCAAATCAAGTCTCCACAGTGTGGCTATAAGTGGTACCCTGCTATTCTGAGGTTTTAGATTGTGGCCCCTGATTCTCCAGTGTGCAAGTCTCTGCTCTATGATGTTGACTTGTGGTACTTCACTCACCCATTATGGTGACTCCCTCCTCCCTGGTAACTCTTCCATGCCTGCCCATGTAAACTGCTCTTCTAGTTACCTACTGTATATTGTTGCAACCTTTCCAGATCAGTACTAACTACTTGCTCCTACAATGTTATCCCTCATTCACACGGGCCTCCTGCATTTGCTATATTTAAATGTAGGAGAAACTGATCTGGAAATCATAAACTGTAAACTTTACAGATCAGTTTCTACTGCTTTTAAATGTACTTGCATTCGCACAAAGCATTGCGCGTTTCTAATCTGCCCCTGAAGGCACTGATTTCTATTTTTTCTACATGCAGCTAAACTGAATGTACCTGGACACAAGTAAATGCACATGGTGTATTACACCATTTAGAATCAATATATATGCATTTAGAATTGTCTCATAAACACATATAAATACGTATGATTTAATTCCCATATGAATAAGGCCTAGGGCTGACTATATTTGGACCAATCTTTGGAAGGATTTAAAGGGGTAATAATGCCAAAAATGTATTATACGGCGGCTTACCAATCCTTAAAGTGTTACTAGACCCACGACAGTAAAATCAGTCTGTATATGCAGTAAAGCATGCTTGTTATATTCACTGTGAAACCTAAGGGGTTAATCTGCATCTCTGATCCTCCCCGGTTTCCACTGTCCCCAATCCATCTCCTCATAGAACAGAGCCTGGAGGGCACGCTGTACATGCTCAGATTGGTGTGCATTGCTAGAAAGTTTTTTTTTTCTTGGGAGGGTGCATGTGATCAGCACAAGACCAATCAGCACTGTCCAGACAGAAGGTCAGTGGCCATGCAACCTCATAGGATAGTCAGAGGAGAATGAAAACTTCTCCTACAAGCTTTGACCAGACACTAACAGAAGTCACAAGACTGCTATATACTGTTGATAAGAAAAGGTATTTAGCAGTTTATATTTACTAAAATAATTGCATTTCCATGTTCTGTGTGCTGTGGGAGACCAGAGCTAGTGAATGTAGGGTCCTGGGTTTAGTAACACTTTAAATATGGTGTCTGCATTTGTTTTCTTTTTCTTTCATTTATTGTCACCCTATGATCCAGCCAGTAACACGCCTCTGTCTTAGGTTGTCTCTACTGTATGAAAGATTAACGGAGACACCTTTGGAGAGCAGCATTGTCAGTCAGAGGAAAGGGTAGTGGCTGCATCTCTTCTCCCTCTTTTCCTCTTCAGACAGGGACTCAAACAGCAGTAGGAACCACTGGCTTTTGCTGCTGTCAATCAAATGCAGTGAGGAAGAAGTGGGGGGCGGAGCTAAGCATCGCTGCGTGTATCTATGGAGTGCGGTTCCATAGACATACAGTTCTGGAGTGAGCAGGCACTGTGTGTCCCTATAGCAAACGACTTGCTATGGAGACAAAGAAGAGGAGGAGCCAAAGTCACCGGCAGGGGACCCAAGGAGAGGAGGTTTGGGGCTGCTCTGTGCAATACACAGAGCAGGGGAGTATAACATGTTTGTTATTATAATTTTGAAAAAATAGACTTTAGTAACACTTTAAGCACATAGTCTATCTTTACTGGCAAATTGAACATGAAATATCAACATCTGGAAAAGCTTTCTTTTTCCCTTTTATCTTTTGCTGGAGTCGTAGTGTATGGTTATTGAGTGCTAGAATGCCCTGGTTGCCATGTCACTGTTTGCTTTTGTTTTGTTTTGTTTTATTCTTCTCTTCTTTTGGTATTGGTTGTTTTTGCATGTATTTTCTTTTTATAATGTTATAATATTTAAGCCTGGGTATGACCAATAGGCTTTGTTTTATATGACTTTAAGAACAAGTCAATAAATAGAATTTTCAAAATATATATATATATATATATATATATATATAGATCTGCATCTGACCAGAAGCCAAAGACAATTTCCTAAGTACAATGTGATTGTATAAAATTGTATTAGACTATTTCCACGAACAATGTTTAATATACCGAATTTATATTTTTAACATGTAGTCAAATTACTATTTGATACACGATTAGCTTGTGTCTCATTGTTTCACATTGTAACTTACCTTCCCCACTGTCCATTGGGTTTGTTGTCCTCTCACTATTTGGATCCACAGCAGTGGTGGCTAAAGAGCTATCACTGTACACATCACTTCGACTAGCATCACGAACGCTGTCCCTTGAGCTGAATCGGACACGAGAAGAGGAGCTGAGATCTGGACTGGTATCTGATACGCCACCGAGATCATCCATCTTGGTCGGGGTTACAGTAAACCTCACTGACGCCATTTTTGGAGGCATTGGCGCCAACTCCTCGCTGTTCGCGGCCACCTTTCCACCTAAACAAGTGTATAAAGATGTTATTAAAGGCTATATATGAAACCAATCAATGCAGCCTATCTCAACCATTTTTTCAAAGGAACCCTTGAAATAGTATTCAGGTCTCGATAAACCCCTGCTAAAACCAACTCATTGGGGGTTAGAAAGAAAACTGCCATTTACATTGGTGGCCATTGGAAACAATGCCACCTTACAGTGGTGGTCAGATTGCCACCCTTACAGACACCTAAAAAAAAATCCCTGGTGTCATACAATTGGTTCTGTCAAGTTGCATTGGATCCAGGAGCGATCTAGACACCATCAGATGGGAGGTTAATCAGCCACCACTCCAGAAAACCATAGCAACCTGTGGAGGGAACCTACAATTCCATGGAACCCTGGTTGAGAATGAATGAATAAATGTAACTAAATTATATCATTTTCAGAAACAAATGAGCACAAATGAATCATTTTCAACATAAAAGCAAACTAAAACCTAATAATAGCCGTGGACAAAAACTGTTAAAATCTATTCATTAGGGGTCAGAGGAACAACTGCCCTTTACATCGGTATCCAGTGGGAAGAATGCCCCCTTTGCAGTGGTGGTCAAGATGCCACTCTTACATATAACTAAAAAGATTTGTTGGTGTCATACAACTGGCTCTGTCAAATTGGATTGGTCCTGAAACTAATCAGGCAGTATCAGATAGGATGTCAATCAGCTACAGCTTGGTGAACCCCTAGCAACCTCTGGAGGAACCCTGGTTGAGAATGGTAGAATAAATCTAATGAAAGGGTATCGTTTTCAGATACACAAATTAATCACTTCCAACATTAAAGCAAACTACCATTTAACATCAGCCTTGGGGAAAATGGCTGTGAAACTCAATTTATTAGGAGTAAGAGGAACAAAGGCCCCTTACATTGGTATCCATTTCGAAGAATGTCTCCCTGAGGCTGGGTTCACACACGCTGCAACCGCAATTCCCAGCATGGGATCCGCTGCGTCCCTGTACACTGTTTCAGGTGCGAATCAGGTCCGAATTTTTGCCTGAATTCGCACCCGATTCAGACCCAAAGACGCACAGGACCCTTTCCAAATGCGGACCGCAGCCGCCCCGGGGGTGTGTGAGCTGGCTCCATTGTAAGCCAGGCACACTCTCCTGTGATGTGAATTGGATGTGGGGAAACCCGCATCCAAACTATATAAGTGTTAACCCAGCCTTACAGTGGTGCCCAGAATACCATCCTTACATTCAGCTAAAAGGATTGTTGGCGTCATACAACTGGCTCTGTCAAGTTGTTGGTCAGGGAACTACAGAGGTGATCATCCAGAATGCCATCCTTACAAACAGCTAAAAAGGTCATTGGTGTCATGCTACTGGCTCTGCCAAAGTGGCTTGGGTCCTGGAACTATCCAAACATCATCAGGTGGGAGGGTCAATCAGCCACAGCTCAGGGAACCCCTGGAGGAACAGTTCCATGCAGTGTTAATTTCGTCAATGAAAATATTATTTTTATTGACGAAATTAACACTATTTTAGTCAACTAAAATACAATTAACACAATTTAGATGACTAAAACTAAAATAGTACTTTAGTCAAAAGACTATGACTAAAACCAAATTGAAATTTGACGTCAAAATGAACACTGATTACATATCACAATGGCTAAATCTGTGTCTGTAGTGCATGATCAAACCTTAAAGTGGTAGTACACCGCTAGACATTTTTTTGTACCCTGCAAAGTAAGGTCATAATGTGCTAGTATGCATGGCATACTAGCACATTATGTTAAACTTACCTTAAAGCTGGATTCACACCATAGCGGTGCGAATTCCGGCCTAATTGATGGAGAGAAGGCCATCCAGCGGCGCCTGTCCGTTCTCGCAGTGCATCAGCTGCTCGGGGAGGGGAGGTACAACAAGGAGGGGGAAAGATCCCCGTAGAATCACTGTTCAATACGGAGCAGATCTGTGAGTCAGATGCGTTACCATTGAACATAACGACCTGGGAATTCGCACTGCACTGCACAGAAAATGTGTCAGTGCGAAGTACAAATGCACCGCACCTATGCAAACCTGACACATTGAAAACAATGTGTTTTAAAGTGTCATGCGAATTGGATGCGGTCTAAGCCGCATCCAATTCGCATAGGTGTGAACCCAACCTCAAACAAAGCCCTCCAGCGCCGAGATGTCAGAACTGCCGGCACTTCCACCTTTACCCTTCTTCTTTCCGGGTTCGCTGACTCCGGCTGTGTAACTGAGCGGAGACGCGATGACGTCAGGAGCCGCAGTTCACGGCACAGGGCTCTGAAGGAACGACCCGTGTGACTGTTTCTTCAGAGTGCATGCACCAGCGATGTCGATGGCTGCATCTACAGTGCACATTTAGGAGATATTTACACAGTGGCGGCTCGTGCATTGTAGGCGCATGGGCGCCACCCCCCCCCCCCAACACTGCCCTCCCTATCCATGTGCCCGGTCCCTTTCAGGATGCTGGGCACATGAATTCCTATGGCGGGGATAGGCGGGAGTGTGTGTGTGTTTTTTGAAGCACCTGATTACAGCCAGTGGCTTTAATAGGCTTCAAAACAGGGTGGGCTGGGGGTGCAGAGCATTGCATCGGGAGCCCACCCAGTTGTGTTGCAACAGCAAATGAATATTTGCTGTTGCAACACTGATCCTTCTCCTGGCCAATCGGGAAGTAGGTCTGATACTGGTCATCCAATTGACTGAAAGGACAATCCTATTTTGGACACCTAGGAGGAGGGGAGGAGACACACAGAGGAAGCCACCGTGATCTCAGAAGGGAAGAGGATACAGGAGACGCTGCCAGACGCCCATCGCAGCCTGATCCCCTGCCTGATGTGCCCACAATTCCCGCCACTGTGTGCCCGCCGATCGGGTAAGTGCCGGTGGACTGGCAGACAGCGGGGGGTTTTGAGGTGCTGCGGGGGGGGGGGGGGTTGGTTGTTTGCTGCCCACCCCCCAAACAAAAAACAGTACCCATCGGTAAGCCTTATTATAGCCTTATCTATAGGTACAAGTCAGAGATGGGAGTTTGCTCCCACTGTAATACCAGAAATAACAGATTATTCGATTCTTACTCCAGGAGTATATAACGCGTTTGAAAATTCGAGAGAAATGTTTAAATATTGCATTACAATTTAACTAAACACATTCGATTTTAGTCGACTAAAATGCACTGGAGATTTTAGTTGACTAAACTACAACTAAAACAATTTAGATGACTAAGATACAACTAAAACTAAAAGGAATTTTAGTTAAAATTGGATGTGAAAATGAACAGTGGCTCCATGAGAATGGCTGAATACATGTAATTCAATGGTATCACATAATGACAAATTAACCACTTCCAACATAAAGAGCAGACGAAGACGTAACGTCAACCTTAACCACATGAGCCTAAAGTGAAGAGTACATATATCTACATATATATATATATATATATATATATATATACACGTCATCACATATCTACGTATATATACATCATCACATATCTACGTATATATACGTCATCACATATCTACGTATATATACGTCATCACATATCTACATATATATATGTCTTTACATATCTACGTATATATACACGTAATCACATATCTACGTATATATACACACGTCATCACATATCTGGCACAGTGGTGTAGTGGATAGCACTTTCGCCTAGCAGTGAAAGGGTTGCTGGTTCGAATCCCAACCACGACACCTGCCTGGAGTTTGCATGTTCTCCCTGTGCCTGCGTGGGTTTCCTCCGGGTACTCCGGTTTCCTCCCACACTCCATGGGAGACATGCTGGTAGGTAAATTGGCTCCTGTCTAAATTGGCCCTAGTATATTAATAAATGTGAGTTAGGGACCTTAGATTGTAAGCTCCTTGAGGGTAGGGACTGATGTGAATGTACAATGTATATGTAAAGCGCTGCGTAAATTGACAGCGCTATATAAGTACCTAAAATAATAATAATAATATCTACGTATATATACACGTCATCACATATCTACGTATATATACAGTGATGCCCATAATTATTCATACCCCTGGCAAATTTTGACTTAAAATTACTTTTATTCAACCAGCAAGTAATTTTTTGACGGGAAATGACATAGGTGTCCCCCAAAAGATAATAAGACGATGTACAAGAGGCATTATTGTGGGAAAAAAAAAAAAAAAACATTTCTCAGCTTTTATTTACATTTGAGCAAAAAGTGTCCAGTCCAAAATTATTCATACCCTTCTCAATAATCAATAGAAAAGCCTTTATTGGCTATTACAGCAATCAAACGCTTCCTATAATTGCAGACCAGCTTTTTGCATGTCTCCACAGTTATTTTTGCCCATTCATCTTTAGCAATGAGCTCCAAATCTTTCAGGTTGGAGGGTCTTCTTGCCATCACCCTGATCTTTAGCTCCCTCCACAGATTCTCAATTGGATTCAAGTCTGGACTCTGGCTGGGCCACTCCAAAACCTTAATGTTGTTGTCTGCTAACCATTTCTTCACCACTTTTGCTGTGTGTTTTGGGTCATTGTCATGCTAAAATGTCCACAGGTGCCCAAGGCCAAGTTTCTCTGCAGACTGCCTGATGCTGTCGTTGAGAATCCTCATGTATTGCTCTTTTTTCATGGTGCCGTTTACTGTGATTAGGTTCCCTGATCCATTGGCTGAAAAACACCCCAAAGCATTAGGTTCCCACCACCATGTTTGACAGTGGGGATGGTGTTCTTTGGGTTGAAGGCTTCTCCTTTTTTACGCCAAATGAAGGAAACATCATTGTGACCAAACAATTCATTTTTTGTTTCATCTGATCATAACACAGAAGACCAGAAGTCTTCTTCTTTGTCCAGATGAGCTTTTGAAAAGGCCAAGTGAGCTTTTGTGTGCCTTATCTGGAGAAGTGGCGTCCTCCTCGGTCTGCATCCGTGGAACCCAGCAGTGTGCAGTGTCCATTGGATTGTCTGCCTTGAGACATTGCCACCAGCAGAGCCCAGATTCACCAGGATGGCCTTGGTGGTGATCCTTGGATTCTTTTTCACCTCTCTAACTATCCTCCTGGCCAGCACAGGTGTCACTTTTGGCTTCCAACCATGTCCTCTGAGATTTTCCACAGTGCGGAACATCTTGTATTTTTTAATAATATTTTGCACTGTAGCCACTGGAACTTGAAAACATTTAGAAATGGCCTTGTAGCCCATTCCTGACTTGTGAGCAGCCACAATGCACAGCCGCAGGTCCTCACTGAGCTCCTTTGTCTTAGCCATGACTGTCCACAAACCAACTGCAGAGAGCTGCTGTTTTTCACCTGTTGAGTTGATTAAAACAGCTGTTCCCAATTAATCAGGGTAATTAGGATGCTTTAGAACAGCTTGGACTATTTGGAATGGTATAGAACTTTTGATTTTCCCACAGACTGTGACAGTTTGTCAAGGGTATGAATAATTTTGGACTGGTCACTTTTTGCTCAAATGTAAATAAAAGCTGAGAAATGTTTTTTTTCCACAATAATGCCTCTTGTACATCGTCCTATTGTCTTTTGGGAGACACCTATGTCATTTCCCGTCAAAAAATGACTTGCTGGTTGAATAAAAGTAACTTTAAGTCAAAATTTGCCAGGGGTATGAATAATTATGGGCAGCACTGTACGTCATCACATATCTACGTCATCACATATCTACGTATATATACATGTCATCACATATCTACGTATATATACACGTCATCACATATCTACGTATATATACACGTCATCACATATCTACGTATATATACACGTCATCACATATCTACGTATATATACATATATGCATCTATACACTA
>BLSH010160085.1:217464-248030 GCA_018402905.1 Glandirana rugosa
CCAGCAACAAAAGATCCCCCAGCAACAATAGATTGCCTCCAGAAACAATAGACCCCCCAGCAGCAGTAGATTACCCCCACAACAATAGGCATACCCAATCAATTAACAATAAATCCACCCCAGCAATAATAGACAACCACTGGCAACAAAAGATTTCCCAGCAGCCAACATCAATAGACCTTCAGCAGCCAGCAACAATAAACCCCTCCCTCAACAGCAGATCCCTTCAGCAACATAAGACCCCCCAGGATTAATAGATCCCCCACTAGCAACAATATACCTCCCCAGAAACAACAGACCCCCAGCAACAATAGATCCACCGGCAACAGTAGGTTCCCTCAGCAACAATAGATCCCCCCACAACAATAGGGCTGCAACAAAATACCCCTTAGCAACAGCAGATCTACAAAAGCAACAATAGACTCTCCAGCAACAATAGATCCCCCACACACAATAATAGACCCCCCTCAACAAAATGCCCCCAAGCAACAATTGATCCACCCAAGCAACAATAGACTGCCATCTGCAACAATAGATTTCCCAGCAGCAACGTGAGACTCCCCCCAGCAACAATAGATCCCTATAGCAACAATAGAATCCCCAGCAACAATAGATCGCCCTGCAAGAAAAGATTCCCCCAGCAACAATGCCTCCCCCACAACAATAGGGCTGCAACAAAATACCCCCTAGTAACAGCAGATATACACAAGCAACAATAGACCCCCCAGCAACAATAGATTCCCACACATGACAATAGACCCCCCCCCTCAACAAAAAAAACCCCAAGCAGCATTCAGCCTCAGCAACAAAGTGACATTTCTATTCACCGCAGCCATCACACTTACAGAGCCACTGAGCCCTTTCATTTGTTTGCCTCCAGAATAAAATTCCCTTGAAGGAAATTTTTATTATAGTGCATGTAGGAATTTTAGGAGCTAAGGCCAAGCCCTGGTAAGCAAAATTCCTTCACCCTCGAAACACATTGGTTACTGCTTTATTTGCTCTCACTTCATTGTCAAGAATAAAGGTATATAGACATTTGAGCTGATCATTTGGTGCTTTATCTTTTGCTCATTCAATTTTTTTTAACTTGGCAGGCTCCGCTCAGGCTGGATTCACACCATAGCGGTGCGAATTCCAGCCTGTTTGCCTGTCAGTAGGACCGGAGCCGTTTGGTGGCTCCTGTCCGTTCTCACAGCACAGCAGCTGCTCAGGAGGGGGGAGGTGCCGCGAGCAGGAGGAAAGATCCCCGTTCAGTGCGGAACACATCTAGGTGTCAGATGCATTCCCATTGAACATATGCAATGCGGAGTGCGAATGCGCCGCACCTATGTGAACCGGACACACCCCCCACCTGGGTCAGGTAACTGGCTGGGTATTCCACTGTTGGGGTCAAGCGACTGGCTGGGTGTCCTGCTGGCCAGATTCCCTGAGATGTACCGAATTTGACACCTCAAGTCCCTCAAAACAGCAGATACCCAACGCTGGGTTCCCACGGATTATCTCCAAACTTATCCTGGGGTCATGTGACAATACCGGAACACAGACACCGATGTGTCTTGTTATAACTAAATAGCTTGCCTGGTTTCCAGGACTTGCACTGCACATCAAAAGACAACTAGGTCTTTCCAAGCCCCTGGGTCCCCTAGTACACCCGGAGCTGTGGCAGTCGCTCCCAGATCATGGCAAGGCACAAATCGTACTCTGCCATTCCCTAGGAGCTTACCACGACCAGGGCCATGAAGGCAAATGCAGCAATTAGTTAACAAGGGTATGTCTGGACCACCCGGCTTGGGCGCCATAGGAGCAACACACTGTCAGAGGGACTCGACCGAATGTCAACGGAATCTTTGGCCAAGCAGGTAACCCATATAAGGCACGTGAGGGTTCAGAGCTGTCAGACCCAACAGCAGGTGGACACTTAGCCCTTGCACAATAATCTAACTGAGCAGCTGGCATATAGTCAATAGAACTCAGCTGTGTGGTAGGGAGAAGATAGATCATCAAAGGTAGACTTGTCATTGGGCAGCGAACCATCAGAGGCAGGCAGGTTGTTGGGCACAAAACGTCCAGAGGCAGGCTGGGCATCAGGGACCAGATCATCCTGCTCGACAGCAGGCAGATGCACATCAGGCTGGACAACGGGCAGAGGCACATCAAGTTGGGCAGAGGGCAGAGGCACATCAGGGTGGGCAGCGGGCAGAGGCACATCAGGCTGGGCAGCGGACAGAGGCACATCAGGCTGGGCAGCAGTACGTCAAGCTGGGTAGTGGGCAGAGGCACATCAGGCTGGGCAGTGGGCAGAGGCACATCAGGCTGGGCAGTGGGCAGAGGCACATCAGGCTGGGCAGCGGCACATCAGGCTGGGCAGCGAGCAGAGGCACATCAGGCTGGGCAGCGGGCAGAGGCACATCAGGCTGGACAGCAGGCAGAGGCACATCAGGCTGGACAATGGGCACCAGATCATCAGACTGGACAACGGGCACTGGATCATCAGCCTGGACAGCGGGCAATGGATCATCAGACTGGACAGCAGACACCGGATCATCAGACTGGGCAGCGAGCACCGCAACATCAGGTTGGACAGCGGGCACCAGAACATCAGACTGGACATCAGGCACCAGATCATCAGACTGGACAGTGGGCACTGGATCATCAGACTGGGCAGCGGGCACTGGAACATCGGCTGGTATGGAAACAGGCTGGAGCAGGTCGACAGGCGTGGAGGCAGGCTGGAGCAGATTGGCTGGTGTGGAGCCAGATTTGGATAGTGGCAGGACTGTGCTAGTTGGGAAAAACTTCAGTTTCTTTTTTGGTTTAGTTACCAAGGTTCTGCATGTGGACGCAGGGTTGTGAGCAGGGGGTGCAGCTGCAGCCCATGCAGCCCATGGATACGGGAGCCACAGCACCACCAGCTGGTGAGACTTTTACTGACACCCTGCAGTTCTCTCTGGATCAACCGCTGCTCACTCTGCAGATGCTGCTAAATCTGGAACAAACTCAGGTGCTGGTACGCTGATTCCGCTGGTCACTCACTGGAACTAGATAACACTGCAGCTCGCTGGGGTACTGTGTAAAGTCAGCCCGCTGGAAAACACACAGGTCTCCACTGGTCGATCACGCCATCCAAAGAGACTTGAGCCGACACTTCCCCCCACTTAAATAGGTTCTCCCACATAGCATCATTCCTTCAAAGAGCTTTTCCTGTAATAAAGAATCCTGGGAAATGGAGTCCTTCCACTGCAGAATCCAAAGGCAAATTTCCTCTGTAGCACTACAAGTCCCACAAGCTGTACCTCTCACATGACCATTCTGTTCAGCAGTTACAGCACTAGAGGGGAACCTCCACAACATTAATAAACATAAAATGTCCCCATGCTAAAGGAGTACTTTATGACTACTGGCTACGTTCTCCCCCCACTTAAAATATTTGGCTCCCCAAATATACATATATGTATGAACATAAAGCTACTTTAAATTAACTCTCAGCAAAATTCAACAAATATTGATGGACTTCAGGTTTTGCTGGAACCAACTGTACACATTTTAAGTAAGTTCATAATCAGTTTTCTGACAGGCCAGGTCAAATAGCCATGTCCCTCCCACCCAGTAGTGTCAGGAGCCATGGGGGAAACACTCTCAGATTGATCAGTCATAATCAAGCCTGGAACAGAACCAGCTCTCTGAATTGCAGGGATTAATCTATCAGAACTTTCTCCAAGAGTATCATAAGTCAGTCTTCGAGGTGGGTGGATGTTCCGACGAAGACGAATAGGAGAACTATGGCCCCCTTGGTGATTATTGACATATGATGAAGGAACTGCATCAACTGCTGGTTCAGGATGAGTAATGGTCTCCGAGCAAGAGTCAGAGGGGTTTCTCTCCTCTATTATATTTGGAGGAATGTCTGATTGACCAAAATCTTTATTTAGTTGAGTCTCCAAAGTACTGCCTTCCGCAAGATCTTCTTGAGCAGGTGTATGAGCTTCTAGGATACAATTCATCCCATTCAACAAGTTATGGTTGAGATCTTCATTTAGTTCCTCATTGTCTGTAGGCCCAAGAATACAGTCTTCCGTAAAACTAATTAAATCTTGTGATTCCCGTGAATCAGAAAATATACCATCAAGTTAATTTTCCACTTCCATACTTGAACAAGGGGACTTACTCAATGGGACAGAGTAATTCTTCTTAGGTACTGGTTTAATCTTTGAATCTGTGAAGGTAGATTTATCTGAAGGTGGTGAAGGGATAATTCTATGTGGCTTAGAAAACTTTATATGCCTGCTTACTTCAGGGGAGGATGTAAGCTCATAACCCCCAGACCGAGTTTCTGGACCAGGATCTTTAACAGGGTCCCACATCCAGGACGGTATTACTTCACCGTCTTCACTGTCCTCCTCAACTGGTTTAAAAGTTTTAGCAGTAAATTACCCTCAAGATCTTATTTTAGGAGGGTTTGCATTCTCCGGAGAAACATCTAGGACAGAAGGCATCCTAACAGCATCAGAAAGAGGAAGTAAATGATCTCGATGCCACATCTTTAAAGGACCATCTCAGGTCGAATTTGGTACACAGGTAATCCAGGGAGTCGCTTGCAGATAATGTAAAGATGAGGTCTCCATCGATCAGCTATTTTATGCTTTCCAGGCACACCCACATTTTTTAACAACACTCTTTATTTCTTGCCTCCTGAGTAATAGCATGTTGTCTGGCAGCTTCATATGTTTTGATAATGTTCCATGGGTGGAATGAAACGTGGGTGGCGGCAAGACCCCTGTCTCATAGAACGCTCGATCCGGAGTTCACAAAATATTACACTATGTGAATTCTCTTCACTATTTAACCACACATGCACACAACGCTTGGAGAACGGTGACATCTACTGGTGAAGTCCGGACCCGTGGAACTACAAGTCCCAGCCATCATTTAGAGCGCATATGACCTCTGTTATGGGGGTCACATCTATCTGGCATAGCACCAGTTCTCCTGTTGGAGGGGCCACATTGTCAGAAAGTGTCACGTACCTGGTGGTGGAGTCTGACAGTGCAGTGGGCAACCTCTCTTGCGGCCCTGGTTTGGGAACCCCTGGTAGAATGGACAGGAAGGTCCGGAGAGCAGGGGGGGGCACGAGGGCTGGAATGGACACAGTTGATGATGTGAGGATCCTCCAGAGGCTCGTGCTAGGCAGAAGGTTGGTCGTACAGGCCGGGTCAGTAACTGGCGGACAAGTGAGGTACAATTGGAGCAGGCAAGCGGGTAGTCGGGTGCAGGCAGAATCATCAACAAGCGGGCAGCAGAAGTACAAAAGGATCAGGCAGAAGAAGGGTCATAGGCAAGCTGAGGGTCAGTGCAGGCAGAGTTCAAGCAAGGTTAGGCAAGCCGAGTCACAGGTGCAGGAAATCTCAGAAGTAACAGCTATGGAACACTCAGGGAACGCTGTAGAACAGAGAGCATCTGCTGCAGGGTGTTGGCAGCTTAAATAGACCGTTTGGCGCCATTGTCGCGCACGCTCACAGGCGCGCACGTGCACAGAAGGCCAGAAATGGTCAGAACATCCATCTTCCTAACAGAAAGTCTCAGAGGATCTTCTCATCCTATATATTTCTACAGGTGAAATGATATTGTGCTCACATCAAGAACAGAACAGTCTGAACATTTCCTGCTCATCTGTCTAAACAGGCACAGCACCAGTTCTCTTGTTGGAGGGGCCACATTGTCAGAAAATCTCAGAGGTTCTTCTCATCCTATATATTTCTACAGGTGAAAATAATACCGTGGGAGGACCTTGGCAAGAGTGATTTTCTATTGGTAAAATACTTGACACACAGGAGGGATCTCTTAACCACATCATAGCTGCCACTCCATCGAAGGCTTGCTTAGACCTCTGTCATGGGAGTCTGAGCATTCCGGTAAGGGTCAGTGTGTATGGGTGTTGGTGAAGGCTCTCTCTCTGCATGGATTTATCTACATCCACCTGCCTGAATAATTGGACTTTATGTGCCATGGCGATTTATTGATTTTGGCTCTTGCAAAGACTTTCATTTTCTTTTTCTCTTTTTGCTTTTGTATACCAAGAAACTTATACTGTTTTTATATGATGTATGTATTTGCATAAACCTTGTCTGGGAGTGGACATTGTTTTGAGCGCTACACCTCTCTCTTTTTTATAGCTTCATACGCTTGTTTTAAATTCTTTCTTAATCGCTCCACATAACCTCGATGAGATGTTAAAGAGGTGTCGTCAGCAGATGTTCCAAAGATCAAGTCAATTGGCAATCTAGCCTCTCACCGAAGTAAAGTAGCAATATGATTTCCCCAATTCTGTTTCTTCTCAGAGGGCAAAGTACCCAACATGTTTAATAAAGTTCTGTTAACTTAAGGAAGTCCCCTTAAGAATGATAGGGAGTAGTGCATGACTTCTTGATGCCCAGAGACTTGCATAATTGATGGATCAGCCTGCTTTCAAATTCCCTTCCTTGATCAGAGTGGATGCGTACAGGTTGCCCGTAGGGCACAAAGAACTTCTCCACCAATATCTTAGCTACGGCGGTGGCTTGCTGGTCTTTAGTCAGATAAGCTTGAGGGTACCGGGTAAAGTGGTTAGTGACCACCAAGATGTTATTTCTTCACCTGTATCTGGCTCCAGGCACAAAAAGTCAATACACATTAAATCTAGAGGGCCCTGATTTTGTAAATGCTCCATGGGGGCAGCCCGGGTAGGGAGAGTCTTTCTCTAAATACAGGAAATACAAGAGCGACAGTAACCTTCCACCACCCTTCCGGGCCAATAAAATCTAGCTCTGATTAACTGGAAAGTTCTTTCTATGCCCAAATGTCCATGTTCATCATGCAAGAACACCAAGACGGAATTCCAATGTTTCTCTGGTAAATACCGCTGCCAAGTCTCTTCCATTTCTTTATTTGGACCCCGCCTATAAAGAAGTCCGTCTCTTAATCACAATCTGTTCCACTCACGGTGTAATATCCTAGCTTGCTTGATAGTACTCTGTAAAAGTAATTGAGGGTTCTGTTGTGTTAGAGCCTGAAAAGCCACCTGACCCAAAGAATCCTGTTCCTGATCACTCTTTATCTCTTTCTTTGTCAATCGGGGAAGCTCTTCACTTCTCGCTTGGGTTAGTCCACAATAAGATAATGGAATTCTCGCTGGTGAGACTCCTATCGATTCAGCTCCCGCTCCTCCTCATAACCTATGGACCAGACCTTTGCATAAGGCTTGAACGCCATCAACTGGCACAAAGGTCCATTCTTGAGGCTTCTGACTCAAATGAAATGGCCTACGGGACAGGGCATCAGCATCTCTGTTTCCAGTTCCAGGACGATAGGGCGGCTAACCATCTATGCCCAGTGGCATCCAGTTTTGCAGTCGTTAGCAGATATGTCAATGGATTTTTGTTAGTCTTGACGACAAATTGGGCTCCATACAAATAATCTTTCAATTTATCCACAACGGCCCATTTTAAAGCCAAGAACTCTAACTTATGAGCTGGGTAACTTCTTTCAGATGGAATAAGACTTCAGCTTACATAAGCCACTGGCCGGAGTTGACCATCTTGCTCCTGATACAGTATCCCACCCAATCCGTCTCTGCTAGCATCCACATGAAGTTCATATGGCTTTGAAGGATCAGCGTAAGCTAAGACTGGAGCCTGGGTTAGACTCAATTTCAATTGTTGATAGGCCTCTTCACACGCAGGGGTCCACTGGTTACAAATAGACTCCATCTTCCCTCTCCTTCCAGCTGTCTTTACTGGCCTTTTTCCATCTCCTTCTCCAGAGGCCACTTGTAATAGTTAATTTAGGGGCCTGGCTATCCTAGCGAAATTAACCACAAACCTCCGATAGTAGTATAGAGTCCTAAAAAGTATCTCAATTCAGCTACACTCTCCGGTCGTGGCCATGCAGCGACTGCTTCCAGTTTCTTCGGGTCAGTTGCCGCTCCATCAGCCGACACAACATGTCCCAGATAAGTGACTGAAGTGCGGTAAAATTGGCATTTCTCCAATGATAACTTTTCCAGTCGTGTCTCATGTTCTTCCAGGGTTTATCCGAACACTATGATGTCATCGAGATACACCAACACTTCTACCAAATTCATATCTCCCAAGTTACACTCCATTAATCCCTGAAAGGTAGCTGGGGCTCCAGTCAATCCTTGTGGCATCCGGTTAAATTAAAAAAATACAGAGGACAAATGAAAGCCGTCTTCTCCTTATCCTCGGCACACATCGGTATCTGATAGTACCCACTCTTCATATCCAGCACGCTGAACCACTTGTCTCCTGCCAGGCACCGTTAAGAGTCTTCAATTCTCGTGTATTGATCGGGGATGGTTCTTCTATTGAGAGCTTGGTAATCTATACACATCCTCAGCGTTCCATTCTTCTTCTGAACCACCACGATTGGAGGCATATGGACCCCTGGATTCCTGAATTACTCCAGACCTCTTTAACTCAGCTAACTGTTCCCTCAAATCTTCCAGATCACTGAGAGGAATCCTCCATGCTCTTTCCCGAAATGTTTTTTCCTCCTGCAATCGGATCCTATGATGAGCGCTCTTTGCGCACCCCACACCGAAATCATCATTAGCAAAGATATCCCTCCATTGTCGTAGCTAAGCCTTCATTCTTTCTCTCCATGCAAGAGGCAAATCAACCGCACACTCTTCCGTCTCTTTCCTTAAATTGTTCATACCTTCGTCTCCTTGATCTTCTTCAGGGGTCACTGGAGTGGCTGCACTCACATGACCTACAGACATTCTTGCCTTCAAAGTCACAGGATGGTCAGAGATATTCTGCAAACTAATAGGCACTTTGTTCTGATTCCTCAACAGAGCTTTTGTGGGTACTATTTTAGGAATCATGGCCAACCCTGCAGCTTCAGACTGAGCATCTGTTTCCAGTACTACAAAGGGCCCAGGATGATCCCAAGTCAGCTTCACAGTAGCCTTCAAACAGGTGACCTCTCCCGACTGAAGCACAGTTTCCCTCATATCCAATTTCCACAGTCGACCTACTCCTTGGGCTGGGGCTTTCTTTTCCTGAATCACTTGCCGACAAGCCTGGTATAAAGTAAGATGAATCTCTTCTGATACGGCTCCATTTTCTCCTACTACCTTTTCCAACAGTCTTCGGACTAAATCAGTGTTAGTCCCAATAATCATGGAGTTATTCTCGGCTCCTGCCAGCCTGGGACACACCACTGCTAGAGTTTCGAAGGTTTCCACCCTACCAGTGGCAGCTGGTCCAAAGGAAATTTGGATAGGGATGTATCCATCATAAGGGAATCGATTGGTACCAAGTCCCCAAATTTCTAGTTTTTCCTACCGGTTTAATGGTATGTGCTGGAAATACTGATTGTAGAAGTCTCTATAAAGAAGGGTATCAGCGCTCCAGTATCTAACAGGGCCCTGGTATAGATACAGACAAAAAACAGAGAAATCCAAGCTCAACTTACTGACCAGTCTGCCACCAACCAAATTCACCTGTCTAACAGTAGCGTTTAAAAGGCAGGGGATTGGTTACACACATTTGCAAGTGCATGCGTAAGCTGCAGGCCCCGACAAGGCTCCCTGTGTACTGCAGACCTAACTCTGTATAAGAGGCTTCACAGTGGAAGCACATACAATTTAATGGATAGATGAAGGACAGGTGACTGGAGGAGCCCAACCCCCCTTAAAGGTACAGGACCAGACCAGACACCCAGCCGTGGCCCAATGGCGGCTGCGGTGCTAGTGTGTTACCTGAAGTGATTACAGTACAAAACAAGGTCACTGTCCCCCACCTATAACTGGCCATTGCAGCAAGGAGCTATGGAAAGGCTGATACAGACAAAAAACAGAGAAATCGAAGCTCAACTTACTGACCAGTCTGCCACCAACCGAATTCACCTAACAGTAGCGTTTAAAAGGCAGGGGATTGGTTACACACATTTGCAAGTGTATGCGTATGCTGCAGGCCCCGACAAGGCTCCTTGTGTACTGCAGACCTAACTCTGTATAAGAGGCTTCACAGTGGAAGCACATACAATTTAATGGATAGATGAAGGACAGGTGACTGGAGGAGCCCAACCCTCCTTCAGCCCCGGAAGGATTTCACACTTTAGGACCAGAGCACTTTTTGCGATTCGGCACTGCGTCGCTTTAACTGACAATTGCGCGGTCGTGCAAAGTTGTACCCAAACTAAATTTGCGTCCTTTTTTTCCCACAAATAGAGCTTTCTTTTGGTGGTATTTGATCATCGCTGCGTCATTTCTGATTGCTGCTATAAACAAAAGAAGAGCGACAATTTTGCAAAAAAAAAAACACATTTCTTACTTTTTGCTAAAATACAAATCCAAAAAAAAAAATCAAAAAAAAAATATTTTTCATCGGTTTTGGGCGATTTATATTCTTCCTCATATTTGTGATAAAAAAAATCGCAATTGGCATCATTGATTGGTTTGCGCAAAAGTGGCCGCGTTTATGGATGATAATTAATTTCTGGGGTTTTTATTTATTTTTTTTCTTTTTACTAGTAATGGCGGTGAACTGCGATTTTTAGCGGTACTGCGATATTGCAGCGGACATGTCGGACCATTTTGACACTTTTTTGGGACCATTGGCATTTATAAAAATGCACTGATTACTGTGTAAATGCCATTGGCAGTGAAGGGGTTAACCTGCAGGGGGCGCTC
Source organism: Glandirana rugosa (assembly GCA_018402905.1). Lineage (NCBI taxonomy): Eukaryota > Metazoa > Chordata > Amphibia > Anura > Ranidae > Glandirana > Glandirana rugosa. The sequence goes on from BLSH010160085.1 coordinate 228,161, forward strand.
TAAGGGTTAACTGTGTTCCCTGGGCGTGTTCTAACTGTGTGTGGGCTGCCCTAGCAGGGGAAGGGAAGTGATCACAGCTTCCATGTAGAGGAAAGCTGTGATCACAGCCCTTCCCCCTCTCACAGAACGGAGGTCCGTGTTTACTTACACGGACCTCCGCTCTTTCAGTGCAGAGGGGGCATCGCGGGTAGCCGGCGGCGATTGAGTCCGCCGCACCCGCTCCCTGCCCCCCCCCGAACACAGTGAGCGCGCGGGCGCGCCTCTGGCGGCGCGCGCTCGCAGTACACGATCTCGCATGACGGCGGTTTGCGATATCGAGACACTTTGTCGCCGTCAACCTGCAGTTGATGGTCGGCAAGTGGTTAAAGGTACAGGACCAGACCAGACACCCAGCCGTGGCCCAATGGCGGCTGCGGTGCTAGTGTGTTACCTGAAGTGATTACAGTACAAAACAAGGTCACTGTCCCCCACCTATAACTGGCCATTGCAGCAAGGAGCTATGGAAAGGCTGATACAGCCCTGGTATAGATACCTTCCACTTGCACAGAAACAATGGGAGAGGGCCCCACCAGCATCTCTGAGAGAGTACTTTTCTTTAGAACGTTTGAATTCCTTATTGGCCCACTTTGTGAGGATCTAACTCTGGCCCTAGAAACCAACTCAGTATTGACTCTCTGTGCCTGGCACTCAGACCCCGGTGACAGGTTAGACTCTCTCTTCTTCTTAGGACTTTTCTTCTTTGGACTTGTCCTGCTCTTGCTTGGCTTTTTGGAGCTCAGGCTCTTCGGATTCTCAGTTGGCTCCTTCACTGAGACCCTCGGAAGTTTCCGCCTTCTGAGTTGCCAAATCTATTGTAACGCCTTCAATAACTCTGCTATAAAGTTGAATTCTTCTCCTCTATTTGGGCACTGCCTCCTAAAATGACCCGGCTGCCCACACTTGAAACATTTCCTCGTCTCAGTTCTGTCGGCCTGTATAGTAACTTAAGCATCCATAACTCTGGACAAGGTTTGCTGCAATTGATCTTGAGCTTGTACTACTTGCGTCGGCAGCTTAACTGGGGATTCTTCAGGTGTCGGGGGTGGCATAGGGATCCTAGTACTCTCTCCCCATTCGGAACCCTCCTCACTGTCAACTTCAAACATTCCCGACTCAGTTTGCACTTGTTCAGCGGTCACTTTTCCAGCTTTCAAAGTGACATTAGCGCCTCTTCTTCTCTTACCATCTTCATCAATTCAGGATAAGTGGGTGCAATCTGTATTCCTTTCAACAACAGTCTTAAAACAGTAAGATGATTCGATCTTGCCCCTTGCAGGATCCTTTCCCACCTTGCTTTATCAGCTTCCTTAGGGTCAATCCCTTTCTTCAGGATAATTTGATGCAAAACTCTATCAACTCGGACGACATATGCAGATAACTTTTCTCCTCTTGATGGATGGGTATGTTCAAACTTGTACATCAGATCAGGAATTTTCTCCACCCTCCCATAAACGGCACACAGGGTAGGCTTCTATATAATCCATAGCAGTGCATTCTGTCTTCCCCCTCTTTAGGTTTCGGATCACATCCACAGTAGGGCTCCGCAGACTGTCACTTATCCATTTTCTTTTAACAGCTTTGGGCACATTCCACTCTTCCACTGCTTGAATGGCCTGATCCATCCAACTGTCAAAATCTTCCTCTCCTTCGGGAGTGGGTGTGCAACCTGAAAAGAATTGTAACTTTCGGTAGCCCTGGTGAACTGTAATGTTGTTGCTCTTGATCAGACTTTCTACAAGCCTACCCATATCCATGTAGAATGAAGCAGGTGGCAATCCCTTGAGAGTATCCTCCGCCCCTTTTTTCTCCAAATCAGACTTCCCAAGGGCACTCAAAACCTCTTCTAACTCTGATCTTTCTTCCATTTGCAATGGTACAGTCTGAGCCTCCAATCCTTCGGCCAGGGTCACAGTTTCCTCTTGAAGACTCGCTGAAACACTTTCCCTCCATTCGACTAAGGCATACGTTTTGTCTTCTTCATACTCAGTCTTTAATTCCACAACATAAGATCCTTGATTGGGGAAGGCTCCTCTCAGCATTAATCGTACATCCCTTTCACTCCACCCCACTATAGGTAACTTGAGTATGCTAGATCAGTGTTTCCCAACCCAGTCCTCAAGGCACACCAACAGGTCATATTTTCAGGATTTCCCTCAGATGAAACAGCTGTGGTAATTACTAAGGCAGTGAAACTGATCAAATCACCTGTGCAAAATAATGGAAATCCTGAAGACATGACCTGTTGGTGTGCCTTGAGGACTGGGTTGGGAAACACTGTGCTAGATAACTCAACCTGCTCCCTTCTTCCTGCACCCCCTTGGTGGCAGTAGCTGAGTCATTTGACTGGGAGGGGGTTCTTCGGACCTTATGAGGTTCACCATAGGAGGAATCCCGGACGAGCCCCCAAATGTATCACTGCCCCCTTGAGGGTCGCTTGAGAAATCAATTCCCTCTAGCGTCCTTCACTGCCCCTGACACTTTGGGTTCACTCCTTTTGGTGCAAGTTATCAAGTCTTAACACTTTAATAGTAATAGAGACCACAACAGGATTTATATTCCAAAGAATTTACTTATAAGAGCTAGTGCTGTAGTTCCCAGAGTTAAATTCGTTCTTTAAAGCAACAGTAGACAACTTGTTTGATAAACAAAGAATATCAAATTGACAATACTGATACACACTTTTATGAAGAACAGATAAATGAAGAAATATATTCACCACTCCTTTATTAACTCTTTGATAATAACATCAAGGAAATATATATACATATAAATAATAAATCCTCCCTTAGAGCTTAATCAGATATCTGGTGGTCAAAAGAATAATGTGACAAATAAGATGTAGATGAATACAATGCATAAGGATTGAGTAATGGAATCACTTTATTATCATATCAATTTAAGTGAACAACCCTCAAATATATTGATACTGCTCAATGGGGCTTAACCAAAATTATTATAGCTTTATAATATTTCGCTGTATGACAACACAAGTATCATTAACCAACAACAATGGTTTAACTGAATTCTCCTGCTTTAATTCAGAGAGTTCCTTTGAAGAATTTACTTTGAATTAGGTCAAGTGAGAAATGGTCACTGCAATGACAAGGATCCTGATGTTACAGTTCAGTCTAACCTTCTGCTGGCTTTATTTAATTCCAAAGTTGGGTACCTGTGTAACTGTGTCCACTAATCCCTGGGATAGGGCACAAATAGGCAAGCTTGATTAAACTTTAGAAGAAATTCTTGGTAGTGATTACTGACTCCAGGATATACTATCTGTTAAAGGTGGGCCTGTGCACAGGTTATTGTATTCCACTAGGAAAGCTGAGTCTGTACTAACAAAAGAGATATAGAAACAACTGAGTATACTGTTGTTCAGGCTTTGCTGATGACACTGGAACTGATGGTATCCACTTGCTCTTTGCTTTGGGGAAACTGGTTTCCACTGCTCTCCCTGCAGTTCTCTCCGGATCGACCGCTGCTCACTCTGCACCTTGACACCACTATATGAAACCCTATTCATGTGGAATAAGCTGCTTCCTCTTATTTTTGCATGGACACATTTTTCACTTTATTTTTTATATATTATCAAAACTGGTTTGGCCTATACTGTATAGGTAAAACCAAGAGACAAATTAAAGTCAGGATCAATGAACACATCCAGAGCATAATCAAAAAGGACGACGATCGTCCAGTAACTCTGCATTTTTTGAATTACCATATAGGAAATCCAAAGGATTTGAAGGTTAAGGGGATACTCAAACTAAAATTACCGGCAAGGCAAGGTGACTGATAGGATCCTTGTCCAGAAGGAAAAAATGTGGATATATAGCTTACGGACTTTGTGTCCGCATGACCCGAACACTGAAAGCAGTCTTTTTGCCTTCTTTGACTAATGATTTTCTATCTTCTTCTCACTTTGGAGATAATCCTCCAACAAAAAAAAAAAGCACCCCACCCCTTTCCTTTGGCTGCAATTGATATTTTTAAATGTTAAAGCGGTAGTAAACCCATGCATTTAACAGGTTAAAAACCAGTCACATTTCCGGCACGTGCCGGAAATGTAATGCTCCCATTGGTTATGCTCTAAACCAAACTGTCAAACCATCCAATGGCTGGTGTCATAGCTGATCACATGTGCAGCATCATGGCAGTTGAAGATTAAACAGAGGCAAAGATGGCAGCTTCCTTGGCTGAAAATGATAGGAGGGTTTACTACCACTTTAAATCTTACTGTATATGGGGCTCTATCTGGGAGCGATCTCCCAGGTAACTGGAACCCAATGAGTTAACAAAAATTCCAATCTGTTCGTTCTGAGTGCTGCTTTTGGAAATTTGGCTTCACCATTGAGGGAGCGGTCACACCTGTGTGAATCTGGTAATGATGTGATGAACGTCAATTAGTGGGAGGGAGGCTTAATGCATTGCATGGCTATCTGAGCAAAATGGTGGAATCTAAGGCCATAAATAGATGCCCTGCTCCAGCCCAGAAGTTTGCCTGCTCAAGCAAAACGCATCAGCTTGACGGTATCATGTCCGTGATGTCCAACCACGGATAGATAACCTGCCACAGATGTCTAGCTCCCCAAGGGCTCTTGTTTGAGTGGAATAAGGAAACAGTACCAACCACGCACTGGATACATGGTCATCTGGTCTGTCATCACTCACTGCTGTTTGAATCCGGGCTTTATTCCCAATATGGAGCCATGTTTACTGCTCAGTACAGAGGATTACTGCCCACAAAGGACCAGCGAAGTGGTGAGATCTGAAAAAACTATGTGAGATAAGAACTCAGATTCAGACCAGGCTGTTGATCTATGCTATTTGGGGTATCCCCCTTCCCCCCCTCTTTTTTCCCTATATATCTGGTTTTAACCAGACTGCACACTTACTGATGATTAAGATGAGATGGGAAGCTCCCACTACTGTTCACTCATTGTGACTCAGATCTGTATCTGGTACATATATCTTTACCAGTGGTTGTACTCCAGATATGGGATTCTAATTCCCAATTGAACAAAGCTTTAATATTACTTACTGCCTGGGGTCTAGCTAATACCATCCACATGCTATACAATGCTTGCTTCAGGTTCTGTGGAGGGTTCCTCTTTTTTACACCACTGGCTATGGAGAACAAGCTTACCTGTGATCCAATCTATAAGCAACTTTTACATCATCCCAATGTGAGTACTTGTGTAGTTTTTTTTTTTAACCAAGAAGAATAAAAGGGGGGGGGGGGGTTTAAAAGGTTAACTGTGCTAGGTCTGTGCACACTCTAATCTTTTCTCTTTTTCAAGAATTTAAACAATATAGGTTTCATTTAAATTTGTTTTGTACTTGTTCCCAGTCAGTAACTTACTTTTGGTCAACTGTTGTTGGAATATGCGCCTATGGCAGTCAGGAAGAGTACTTTCTGGTTTATAGTTACGGCTTGCTGTGTCAGGTTTTCACAAGGCAGAAGAGGTGCTGCCAATTTATTATCCAGTCATAAAATTGGGAGAATAGAAGTGACATAGAAAGTCACAAAGCTTAACTCCCAAAGCAATAAACATGGATGTAGCTTGCCTTACTCTTCAATTTGCAAGATACAAATGAATACTGACTGACCACAATCACAGATCTAGTCAGTAAAAACAGTACATATACATCTACTTCATGTATTTTTATATTTTCCCAGTTTCACTTTAGCCCTTGGATTGCCAAGGATATTTCAAACATCAAAGTGGTCTCCTTTCTTAGCTAGTTAGGAAAGCAAGTACACAATACATCTTGGCAATCACAGGGGGTTAGAGGAAGTTCATGGTATTGCAAAACTGAGCTTGTTTTTAAGCTGAACACCAAGCAAACCACTAAATACACAGATGAAAACATATATGAGAACCGTTTTACCTGCCAAACTGTTTATATTTCTATCCATCCATTCCTGTATTTTTACCCAAGGATTCTGCCAATAACGTACTAGCTGTCCTAGGGTGACACCAGCCACTGCAACTATAGAGGAACAGCATTGTAACTGTAGGACAGGAAGTTAATATTACAGAATATTCCCCCTTTTTCTACTCTCTCTGTAGCATGAGAGAAGAGTTCTGAAGTTCACAGAAGTGAACTAGAAAAGGCTGATAATGCTGCTTGAGGCTGTGCAGCAAAGGGCACAGGAAGTTATGAGCTTACTGGATTTCTGTCCGGAGCAACATGGTTTTTTTGTGCACTTCTCAGACACGACCAAACACTTTATTTGTAACTTACAGACCAAATTGGATGCTTTGTGCTATGGGGGAGCATGTGACATTTTCCCAGCGCTCAGGCCTAGCAGCTGACATACTACTAGAGAAGGGATATGCAATTAGCAGACCTCCAGATGTTGCACAACTACAAGTCCCATGAGGCATAGCAAGACTGACAGCCACAAGCATGACACCCAGAGGCATGATGGGACTTGGAGTTTTGCAACAGCTGGAGGTCCGCTAATTGCTTATCCATGTACTAGAGTGTGGTCATGTCCGTGGTATTTTGGTGCAAACTGTGGCAAGAAAAAAAAAAAAAAACAATGTCATATGACCCTAAACATGCAAGGTGTCAGTCTCTTTAAAAATTAAAGTCCTTTTTTCTTATATAGCCGTAAACAGAGCATTCTACTCTGATGTACAGTAGACTACTAGCTGGACCACTTTCTAACTTCACATTTACAAGTCCATGCTCAAAGCATGTACAATAAATGACTGGTATATTAGTATGTCTGCATTTGTTGCAACATTGTAAACTGAAAATGTACAATACAAATATAAAAAAAAAAAAAACCTCCACAATTTTAAAGGATTGAAAAATCAAAATGGATTTATTAACAAGGGTTGAACATCTTAAAAAAAAAAAAAAAAATACACTTGGAATAATGTAGATTTAGGTTTATCCACAAAGCGAAGTCACTTGAAATGCTTGATCCTTCTGAATCCATCAGACAGTCTTTCTGCCAAAATCAAGAGACTGCCATTTTTTTTTCACAAGGCTCACAAAACAGGTCTTGGCTGCTGTGTCAAGAGTAGGCTGAACCGTTTCTTGATAGTAATGCGGTGTCTAGAGTACTTGTCATCCGGGGAGAACCGTGCAGGATGTGCTGAAGAGGTCGGCTGTCCATCTGGATCTACTTTCTATTGAAGGGAAAGAAAACGCAAACTTAAAAAAGTAGCCACGTGAAATTAAGCCTGGGTTCACACTAGTCCGAGAATCGGATCGACATTAGGAGCACAAGTTGCATTACATCACAAAAACAATGGTTCTCTATGAAAGCCGTCTTCACTGGTCCGACTTTGAAAAAGGTTCCTATACTACTTTTGTCTGACTTTGATCCTACTTCAGCCCACTGAATATCATTGAAGTCGGATCATAGTCTTAACTGATCTGACTTTGGCATGCGACTTGCGCACTGAGGATCTTGAAGTGGGAAAAACAGCATGGGATCCCCCTCCAAGAGCATACCAGGCCCTTCCGGTCTGGTATGGATTTTAAGGGAAACCCGAAACACTGAAAAAACAGTGTAGGGTCCCACCCAAAATCCATACCAGACGGTCTGGTATGGATCATGGGGGGACCCCAAGCCATTTTTCAGCATTAAAGTTCCCCATAAAACCCATACCAGACCGAAGGGCCTGGTATGCCCTTGGAGGGGGACCCCATGCAGTTTTATGGTTTAAATTTGGCATGGAGTTCCCCTTCAAGATCCCCAGAGCACAAGGTGCTTGGTATTGTCAGGATCAAAGTCGGATCCCTGTTCACAGAAGTCGGACCGATGTAGGACTGTAAATCGCAGAGCAAAGTAGGATCAAAGTGGGACCGTTTTATTGTCGGATAGTGTGAACCTAGCCTAACACAACACCCGCTACTAGGTAAATACATCGCTTACGTTTGTCTACAACAGGGTTTCTCAACCAGGGTTCCGTGGAACCCTAGGGTTCCTCCAGAGGTTGCTAGGGGTTCCTTGAGCAATGGTCAATTTCTACCTCTCAGATAAATTCCCAATGGCATAATTGATCTTTTTAGCTATCTGTAAGGGGGTAATTGTTCCCAATGACCACAAGTGTAAGGAGAATTCTTCCCATTGACCATCACACTAATGTATCATGAGTTGTAGATTTTTAATTTTTAGCAGGGGTTCCCCTGGACCGGAGAATTATTTCAAGGGTTCCTTGGTGTTGCAAAGGTTGAGAAAGGCTGGTCTACAATATTGACCGGTAAACTCCACTCAAATTAAGCCTGGAGTTACATATATATATATATATTTCCCCCCCACACATACTGACACAAGGCCATTCCAATCCTTAATGCAAACCGCATTTTGCCTAATCAGGGTAAAAAAGCAGGTTTGCTCACCCCCATTGCTGATATTTACCTTCCTCTCATTCGTCCCTCTCACATCTTGTTAAAGTGGAGTTATACCCTGTTAAAAGTCAGCAGCTACCAAAAGGCCACTCACTTGTCCCTCGTTCCAGCGATGTGGCTGCCTGAGGGCTCGCTCGTCTCCCCCCTCCCCTCGGCGGTGCCGGCATCACAAGTGTGGGGTGTTCACTGCGTATGACGCGTATCTTCTGGAACCTGTGACGGGACCCAGAAGATTGCCGAGAGGGAGAAAGGTGAACTTCCTTCAGGCTCCTCGGCGCCAGGAGAGGAAGTGGACCCTGGCGCGCGCCCCCCCCACCCCCCGCAAAAAAAGATTATGGCATGTCAGGGGGTCACCTTCTCTTAAAGTGGAAGTTCCACTTTTGAGTGGAAAGGCCCAGGTGTTACTCAGCTCCATAACATGGCTGGGCGGAAGCGACGTCACAAGTCACTTCCGCCCAATGGTCTTAAAGGGGACATTATTTTTTTTTTTTTTGAGATGTCATTTTTCACAAAATTTTTTTTATTTTTTTTTGTTGCATTTAAGTGTAAATATGAGATCTGAGGTATTTTTGAACCCAGATCTCATATTTGGGAGGTTCTGGCATGCTTTTTTCTATTACAAGGAATGTTTACATTTCTTGTAATTGGAATAAAAGTGATCAAATTTTTTTTTTTAAATTACAGAGTAAAAATAAAAAGTAAAATAATTAAGAAAAAAAAAATTTAAAGCGCACTGTCCTTGCGAGCTCGCACGCAGAAGCGAACGCATACGCAAGTCCCGCCCACATATGAAAACGGTGTGCAAACCACACATGTGAGGTATCGCCGCGATCGTTAGAGCGAGAGCAATAATTCTAGCACTAGACCTCCTCTGTAACTCAAAAATGTTAACCTGTAGATTTTTTTAAACGTCGCCAATGGAGATTTTTATGTTGCAAAGTTTGTCGCCATTCTGCGAACGGACGCAATTTTGAAGCATGACATGTTGGGTTTCATTTTACTCGACGTAACATTATCTTTCACAATATGGAAAAGGATTGGCCTAACTTTACTGTTGTCTTATTTTTTAACTCAAAAAACTCAATTACAAAAAAAAAAAAATCACGCTTGTAAGACCGCTGCGCAAATACGGTGTGACATAACGTTTTGCAATGGCCGCCATTTTATTCTATAGGGTGTTAAAAAAAAATAAATATAAAATTTTTGGGGGTTCTTAGTAATTTTATAGCAAAAAATCCTGATTTTAACTCGTTACCACCGAACCCAAAAAACAGGCTCGGTCTTAACTGCTTCCCGACCGCGCGCCGTCTTTTCACGGCGGCAGTCGGGGAGCTGGCCGCGAATCGCCGTAAATATACGGCGATTTGCATTTTGGCCACCAGGGGGCACGCACCGCCCCGCCGCACTCCTGAGGAGTGTGCCCGCGGCTCAGGCAGACCCGATGTCCGCCGGCGAGCCGCGATGAGCGGCTACAGGGAAAAGAAGGGGAACCGCCGATGTAAACACGGCGGTTCCCCGCCCTGTCAGTGGGGCATGAGAGATCTACTGATCCCTGTCACTGGGATCAGTTAGATCTCTCATGCCCATGTTAGCCCAACCCCCCCACAGTAAGAACACAACCAGGGAACACAGTTAACCCCTAGCTACCCCCCCAGGTTAACCCCTTCACTGCCAATGACATTTATACAGTAATCAGTGGACATTTAAATTTCTGATCGCTGAATAAATGTCATTGGTCCCAAAAAAGTGTCAAAAATGTCCGACATGTCCGCTGCAATATCGCAGTACCGCTAAAAATCGCAGATCGCCGCCATTACTAGTAAAAAATAAAAACCCCAGAAATGAATTCTCATCATCCGTAAACGCGGCCACTTTTGCGCAAACCAATCAATAAACGCAGATTGCGATTTTTTTTATCGCAAATATGAGGAAGAATATAAATCGGCCAAAAACGGTGAAAAAAAATGTTTATATTTTTTTTTTGGATTTGAATTTTAGCAAAAAGTAAGAAATTTGGGTGTTTTTGCAAAATGGTCGCTATTCTTTTGTTTATAGCGGCGATCAGAAATGACACAGAGGCGATCAAATACCACCAAAAGAAAGCTCTATTTGTGGGAAAAAAAGGACGCAAATTTTGTTTGGGTACAACGTCGCATGACCGCGCAATTGTCAGTTAAAGCGACTCAGTGCCGAATCGCAAAAAGTGCTCTGGTCCTAAAGCTGCAAAACCTTCCGGGGCTGAAGTGGTTAAAGTGGTTAAGGCAAGAGGAATTCCCCTTTTTAGACAGCTGCCCCTGGAACGGATTTCTCCTTTGGAAGATCTCCTCTTAACTTTTGTTCTGAGGACAGCTTTATAGCTGATCTACAGGTTTTAGTGAAATTTAACCCTTCCCGCCTAAGGGTAAAACAAATGTTAATGCTGAAGCATTTTGCAACTTTGATATGCATTCGTAAAACTGTACATATCATCACAACTACTTTTTGTTTTCAGGTGGATTATACCAGTTTTTTCAAGACATATTAGGCTTTCATTTGGTGGCAAATGGTAATGAATATTTTATGTTTTTTTTTTAATTATGAAAGGAAAATTGGAACAAAATAGTAAAAAATAAAATAAAATAACGTTTTTCAATATATCGCGTTACTACCATAACCTACCAAAGAACAACCCAAAATAAATTATCCTGCTTGCAACAATCGCAGCAATACCATATACAGTGGTACCTAGGATTGCGAGTAATGCGGTTAACAAGTGTTTCACAAAACAAGCAGGCTTAAGTCTCTGTGCATGCAATACTGCATGCGGCCAGGTGTGCGGGGGTGCTGGTGAGCCTTGGGAGACACTCTGAAGCATTTGGAAATACCGAAAGCGTAAACAGTTCCCGAGCCTCACCAGCGTCACCACACCTCTGGCCACATACGGGTTTGCATACACCAGCGCCCCCGGACCTCTGGCCACATACACAGTGACTGCATGTCAATGCCTAACTGTAACAAATTATCTGAGTTTCCATTGTTTCCTATGGGAAAACCTGCTTTGATCTACAAGTGACTTGGATAACGAGCATAATCCGTTCCACGAGGATGCTTGTAATCCAAGGTTCCCTTGTATGTGTATATTAGTTGTCTGCACCCGTAGTACAGCCCAGAAACTATAGTGCACATTTTGCATTTGTTTTATTTTTCTTTTATCCTACCCAAAACACACTGGCACTAATTTAAAAATAAAATCCTGTCCAAAATATACTGACCCTGACTTTTGACCCAAACATTAACCGTGGCGCTGACCTAGAGCTGCACGATTAATCGTTAAAAGATCACGATCTCGACCCAACCCTCCTCACGATCTACACCCGATATTTCCTTGATTCTGTATAAACAGTGCAGGGCGACTTATCAGGCGACTTAAGCGTGACATGTCACACTCCATGCAGTGCAATGGAACCGTTCTAATAGGAGCGACACAAATCACTCCGACTTAGAAAAAGGTTCCTGTATTATGTTGATGGTGACTTGCAGTGACTCCTATTACAGAAGTTGTTTGCTGTGCGGGGTCACGCTGAGTCGCCCCTGAAGTCTGATTGCCGCGTGTTCAGCCAAAGCTGTCAAAAAAAAAAAAAAAAAAAGCCTTAGTGCTGGGAGATAGAGATAACAAGAGATACATTGTAACTATTTGTCCTTTCAAAATAGATCAAAGGGATCTTCAATCTAAAGTCTGAAAGACCAAATATTTTTCTAACATTTGTTGCTTACAAGTTAATAGTATTTTCTGCTAGAAAATAACTTGGGTCATCCAAACATTACTGTATATACAGTTGTGCTCCAAAAAAAAAAAAAAAAAAATATAGTAAAGTTATCCCAATTTTTTGGTATAATGTGAAAGATGAGGTTATGTCGCGAGACTCGTGAGAGAAGCGCGATATTTATTCTAAGAAAAAAAAAAAAAAAAAAAAAAAAAAAATCATGATTCTCTGATTCTCATTTTAGCCAGAATTGTTCAGCTCTCTATGTTGACCTAGATCAAAAAACTTGAGCTAGATTTTTTTTTCTCTCTCTCTCTGCAAGGAGAGCGAGATACCAGGTATCACTCTCCTCCATTCAGAGGGAAAACACAGGGGTGGGCTTCACAGTGACTGATCATATGCTATCACAGCTAACAGAGGACCCAGAACCAGATGATCCTGGTCCCGGGACTCCCTGTGAGACCCCGTTCTCTGTACTGGGAGTGCACTTTGTGGCACGCTCCAAGCACAAAAACAGATATGCATATATGCAGCCCCACAGAAAAAAGCCCAGTCCAGTGAGGTTGCATATCTACATACTGTCAGCATTAAAGGGTTAAATACTTGGTTTGGACCAAGCTTGTTGAAACAAACTATTTCCTTCACTAACATTTGCAGTGGCTGTGAGGGCTGAATAAACTGTATGTAGCCTGTACTACATACAGTATACAGCACTGTGTTCTGGCAATGTGACAAGAACTTCCCAGTTCCCACCCTGCTCCCGAAACAAAACAGAGTCCTACAAACGGCTAAAGTAGAGAGGTGGGCAGATGATGTCACGATTTCTATCTCCGCCAATGAGAAGCTTTGCATTCATTCATAGAATACAAAGTTCCTTGTGGGCGGCGCTCAACCTGACTCAATTTTGATCAAGGAGACAGGAAGTTTCTGTACTGCTGCCGGAACACAGCACTATGTACTATATGTAGCTGATACCTTCTCTGACAGTTGCAGCCGGTAATAGATTGTTTCGAGCAGCTCAGTCCAAACAAACTTTTGAAAGGCACAGTTCATCTATACCAAAAAACTGCCTATGCAGTAGAGCTGCCCGATTAATCATTAACTACTTGCCTACCAGGCCAATTCTGACACTTCTCTCCTACATGTAAAAGTCTTTTTTTTTCCTAGAAAATTACTCAAACCCCCAAACATTATATAGGTTTCTTTTTAGCAGAGATCCTAGTGAATAAAATGGTGGTCGTTGCAACTTTATCTCGCACAATATTTGTGCAGCAATATTTCAAACACTTTTTTTATTTTAAAAACAACAAACAATTTCATGCATTAAAAACAAAACAGTAAAGTTAGCCCAATTTTTTTGAATAATGTGAAAGATGTTACCCCGAGTAAATAGATACTCAACATGTCGCAGTTAAAAATTGTGCACGCTTGTGGAATGGCACCAAACTTTGGTACCTAAAAACCCCCATAGGCAACGTTTTAACATTTATTTACAGGTTAACCGTTTTGAGTTACAGAGGTCTGGCACTAAAAGTATTGCTCTTGCGGCGATACCTCATACGTGGGTGCGACCTACGTATGCATTTGCTTCTGCGAGCAAGCACGCGGGGTGCTGTCATTTTTTCTTCTTCATTATTTAGCTTTAATTTTTCGATTTTGACACTTTCTTTTTACATTTTTATTCCTATTACAAGGAATGTAAAAGCAGGTGGAAAGATGCAAATCACATGCAATGTCCATGTGATGCGATTTCAGCCATGCAGATATAGATATGCAAGCTGAAATCGAGGTGTCATTAACAATGTATTGGTCCATAGGTAATCCAATAATTATAAAGGATAATGTCCAGCACAAAGGGCTGCACTCCTGGTAGGAAGAAGCCGGTTCAGCCACTGGAGAGAGGAGAGACAAGGAAGAAGGCGCCTCTAAGTGCAGACCTAAAAACGAATTTATTAAAACAGCCAATTGGCAACACATGTTGAAGAATAAAATCGGGCACATCAGAAACAGGGACAGCCGTCCCGCCAGTAGATAAAGGTGACTGTGGGTCCTTTCCGCAATATGGGGTCTGGTATGGCTGCCATCTCGTAGATGGAGGCGTCCTGTAGCCGGCCGTGAGGTGACGCTAGAGTGAGGCTCGGAGCGCAGACTCCCGGAGACGAATGACATCACCAAGATGGGACGCGTTTCAGTGTCCATCCTGTGGTGTTGTGGCAGTCATGCTCTTTCGTCAGGCATCCGCCCCCACATTGCGGTACGGACCCACAGTCACCTTTATCTACTGGCGGGATGGCTGTCCCTGTTTCTGATGTGCCTGATTTTATTCTTCAACATGTGAGTTGCCAATTGGCTGTTTTAATACATGAGTTTTTAAGTCTGCACTTAGAGGTACCTTCTTCCTTGTCGCTTCTATTACAAGGAATGTAAACATCCCTTGTAATAGGGCATGACAGGTCCTCTTTACAGTGAAATCTGGGGTCTACAAGTCCCCAGATCTCACCTCTAGGCTGGGAAGCCTGAAATAAAAAAAAAAAAAAAAAAGAAAGAAGGATCCTGGCTTCCTAGCCGAGGGAATTTTTTCAAAGGCAGACGCCGGGCGTGACATATCATTGCGCCCAGCCTCCGAAAGATCATGCAGACTTTTGGGGACCATCTGGCCCGCCAGATTCTTGATTGCCAACATCCGGCGCCGATCGATTCCTTCTCCATTTCGTTATTGCAGAGGTCAGCCGGTAGAAGCACCGGAGAGGGAAGATGACGCGGCTCTTTAAAAGAGGAAGTAAACCCTGATGGGTTTTACTTCCTCTTTATTACCCTGCAATTAAAAGCATAATGGGCTAGTATGCATCGCATATTAGCCCATTATGTGGCACTCAGCTGCATTGGAAGCCCGCAATGTCCCTGCTCCAGGCAGCGTCCATCTTCTGCCCCTCTTCCTTCCAGGGCCGCGGACTCTGGCTCTGTGACTGGCCAGAGTCGGCTGACATCACTGCCGCCAATCGAGGCACGACCTCAGTGAAGAAACGGCTTACACTGTATATCTCCTAAACCGTGCAGGTTTAGGAAATATGCAGGGAACCTGCAGGTATGCCTTATTTTAGGCTGACCTGTAGGTTAAAGTGGTTGTCAAGGGTTGACAACCACTTTACCCATGTGATCGGCTGTGTCCAATAACAGCCAGTCACATATAAATATGGAAGGGCTCTCATTGCCTCACACTTAGAGCTGATCAGCGGCATCTTCTCACAGGGGACTCCGGGACAGGTAATCAGGGCACTGATCACTGATGCCCTGATTAGATTACAGTAAAGCCCCCAGTGCCACCAATCAGTGACACCTTTCAGTGCCTGCTCATCAATGCTGCCCATCAATATCACCTCATCAGTGCCCATCACTAAGAAAAACTTTTTTCCCCCCTTTCAAATTTTTTCTCTGTCTTTATTCTTTAGTAAAGAATAAAAAAAAACAATGGTAATTAAATACCACCAAAAGGAAGCTCTATTTGTGTGAAGAAAATGACAAAAAAAAAGTCATATGGGTACAGTGTAGCATGACCCTGCGCAATTGTCATTCAATGTGCGACATCGCTAAAAATGGCCTGGGCAGTTAGGGGGTGAAAATGCCCAGTATTGAAATGGTTAAACTTTACAAAAACCTGGCTATCAGCTTCAAAATTTTGGATTTCCCCTCACTAGACCAAGCAGAGAAAGATCGTCTCCCCAGTGGAAACAGCAATGAAAACCTGACAGAGGGTCAAACTCTTCCCACTCTGTCCTAAACTTTAAAACATGCTTTTTTTTTTTTTTTGAGATACACTTTAGTTTGTTGGGCATGGGGTGGTGACAGGTTCTCTTTAAACAACATGTAGTCAAAGGGGCCAAACCTGCAATGAGTGATGTGTGCAGTGGCAAATAGAACTATGAATAGAGGGGGATACTTCCTAATAGACCTGGCAGGCAGAGTCCCGGATGCTCGAATTCTCTTACACGAGAAGCACACGTTGGGAGGAGGGTTGGACCCGGAGCTGCTATTCCCCTACTCACCTTCATGGTGTACACCCGCTCTCCTTGCTCGTTCAGGTAATACTGCAGAAACATGGTAACACCGAGTACCGTCCGCCTCCTGGAACACCGCTAATCACCTCTACAGCAGCGTGCTTCCGCCTGCTCTGCACTACATCCGGTTATGTGCGACACTTCCGGCGCCGCTTTCTGACGAATCCTATAGGGAGGGGGTTAAGGTTACACGTGGTTGGTGGATCAGAAGACTTGTTGGTTGGATTCTGATGAATGCAGTATTCATTATTATAGGTTATGGGGTAGTGGGAGCGTCATTGCAAAGCGTTCACTGCTGCTCTCTGGACCTCCATCACTTTGTATGATGATTTCTATAGAGCACTGCATGGTTGTAGCTGAGCAGACTGCTATATTCCTCCTGTGTACACATTATGGAGCTGAATGTGCTTTGGTAAAAGAGCATCTGTATGGTTATCAGGAAATAAGCTCACTGTAGTGAAAACCATCTAATGTCAGAAAATGAGAGAGGACAACTGGAATAGGAAAAAAACAGGTGTAATGTTATGTGGTGAGAACTGGTTGTTACCATAAAGCGGTTGTAAAGGCAGAAGTTTTTTTTATCTTAATGCATTCTCTGCATTAAAGCGGAGTTCCACCCATTTAAGAGTCAGCAGCTACAAAAAGTGTAGCTGCTGACTTTTAATAAATGGCCACTCACCTGTCCCACGGTCCAGTGATGCAGCTGCCCGATGCATTGCTCCTCCCCTCCACGGTGCTGCCATAGCAAGTGTGGGCACCCAGCCGTGGCTTCACAAGCCACGCGCTGTGAATGGCCAGGCAATCTTCTGGGACCTGCGATGTGTCCCAGAAGATTGCCAGGGGGGAAAGATGAACTTCCTTCCGGTTCTGTGGGACCAGGAGAGGAAGTGGGAGCTGGGACCCTGTGAATACAGGGTCGCGCCCCCCCCCTCCCAACAAAATGACATGCCAATTATGGCATGTCAGGGGGTCACCTACACTTAAGGCAGAAGTTCCACTTTTGGGTGGAACTATGCTTTAAGATAAAAAACCTGTGTGTAGCAGCACCTCCTACTTACTTACCTGAGCCCCTTCTCTCTCCAGCGATGTCCACGATCCCCTCAGCCGTCCAGTACACTCCTGATTGGCTGAGACACAGCAGCGGTGCGATTGGCTCCCGCGGCTGTCAATCAAAGTCTGTCAGTCAATGGAGGGGACGGGGCCAGGTCATGTCTGAATGGTTACACAGAGCTCTGACTCGGCTCAGGTGCCCCCATAAAGAGCTGCTGGCTGTGGGGGCACTCGAAGGAGGGAGGGAACAGGAGCAGCTGAGAGGAACCAGAGAAGAAGAAGATCCGGGCTGCTCTGTGCAAAACCAACTGCACAGAGGAGGTAAGTATAACATGTTTGTTATTTTTTTTTTTTAAAAGCGAGCCTTTACAATCACTACTTCCATACTGGGACAATTCTGTCATTCCTACATGTAAAAATCATCTTTTTTTTTTGCTAGAAAGATACTACCCTCAAACATTATATATTTTTATATCAGAGATTCAAGCAAATAAAATGGCGATTTTTGCATTTTGTTATGTCACACGGTATTTGTGCAACATTTTTTCTACACAATTTTTCTTTGGAAAATAACCCACTTTCAAGAATTAAAAAAAAAAAAAAAAAGCACAATATTTAACCCAATTTTTTGTATAATGTGAAATACATACCTAACGTCACACTTTAAAATTGCACACACTCATGAAATGGCGCCAAACTTCGGTACTTAAAAATCTCCACAGGCTACGCTTTAAATTTTTTTTACAGGTTATCAGTTTAGAGTTAGGGTCCTTTCAATGGGCGTTCCGATCAGGTCCGTCTGTCAGTTTCTCAGGTGGACCTGTTTGGATGCTCCATTCAGCCCTATGGAGCGGCAGATGTCAGCGGTGATATGTCCGCTAACATCCGCCATTATCCGGTCTGGTCTACAAAATCCACATGGATGGAAACCATCCAGGTGGATCCGTTTTCATCCAATCTCCATAGAGGACAGCGGGGACTCCAAACACTAAGTGGAGACAGATCTGCCTGCTCAGCAGGGATCAGCGGATCAATCCCTGCTGAGCAAAGCAGAGTCCATACATGGACAAGTCCGTGTGAAAGGACCCTTACAGAGTAGATCGTGTGCTACAATTATTGCTCTCACTCTAACGTTTGTGGCAATACCTCATGTGTGGTTCGAACACCGGTTATATTTGCGAGCGCAACCTATGTATGTCTTCGCTTCTTTGTTCGAGCACAAAGGGGTAGGGGCACTTTAAAATGTTTTTTAAATTATTACTTTTTTTATTTTTACACTGTCCCTTTACTTTTTTTTTGCTCACTTTTATTCCTATTACAGAAAATGTAAACATACTTTGTAATAGGTATAAGGTATGACAGGTCCTCTTTATGGAGATATCTGGGGTCCGTGAGACCCCAGATATCTCCTCTACCCTGGAAAGCATGAGATCAAATAAGAAAAAAAAAGGGATCGATCTCCACTTTCTAGGTAAAAAAACTGGCAGTGTTTACATCTGTCAATGCCGGAAGTGACATCATGACGTCGCTTCCGGCCTCCTAGGGTTATAGAGATGGCCGGGGACTGTCCAGTAATCTGGCATCTAGCCTCCCAATCACATGCAAGAGAATGGAAAGGCAGGATGGGGGATGTCCCCTCCCGCTGCCTGTAAAAGCCACCCAGCAGATGAATAGCCTCTAGGGTGGCTTTTATACATGTGGGATAATCACCGGGTGAAAAGAAAATTATCTGAATGATGCCTGTAGCTGCATGCATCATTCAGATATTGCCACTTCAACCCAAGGATGTCATATGAAGTCCTACGGGCAGGAAGTTATTAAATTTTATCGTTCGTTTTCAAAATTCATCCACTATGTAATTATCCTGTAATCAGTTTTTCATGAATTTTTCTTACTGTGTTTTTCTGCCTCCTTGTAACTCCTGAGCCTCTCCTTTTCCCCCTCACTTCCGTTTGTTTGAAATGAACAGTGCACAATAGCTGCGGTCTTGTGCTCTGCCCTATGCACACTACAAATCCTATAGTTCATAGTCCATCTCAGGAGTGAGAAAGAGAGGGTGTCTACTTTTCTACATATAGTGGGGACCATGAAGAATAAACATAGCCACCCTCTAACAGGAAGTCAGATCACAGCAGCACAAACATTGCTTACATGAAAAAATCTTTTTTTTTTGGCTAGAAAATCACACATTATATACAGTCCTGCTCACCATTATTGGCACCCCTTCATGTTTTGCATAACTGAGTGAATGTCTTCAGAAATAAATGGAAATGTACCAAATTTATATCAGCAGGATCACTCGTCCTGACATATATTACACACTAAAAGATCGGTTTTTTTTTTCTAAAAAAGTACATTCGTTACAAACACGACGACACTAGACTGAAGGACAATCTCCCACCGATACAAATAAGAAGTACCAGGGGTGATATACATCTTTTCATCTGTGGGAGAGAAAGAGTGAGGACTCTACCTGATACTTGATATCCTAAACATCACACGTATCCCGTCTCGTGTTCTGGCGTCGATAACACGTGACAAGTAAAGTTTGTTTGCCTTCACTCCCCCTTTTCCTCTCCGAGTCCTCAATGTTCCTCCGTCTTTTTGTGT
>BLSH010160085.1:250153-267238 GCA_018402905.1 Glandirana rugosa
TTCTCCGTGCACATCCAGTCTGTTTATATTGTATTGTAAATATTACTTTATTGGTGTTTACAGAAAAGACTCGAGTGTAGTAATAGTCAAAATAAGTTGGGGGTTCACTGTAAGTTAGAATCATGAATCATGTTGTAGGAAAATGTCAATTTTGTCGAAAATTTGCACTTCGTATCGAACTGTGTTCACAGAACGTCGGGTTATTTCATTATAAATGTTATGTTATATTTGTCTGACCTACACGTGCCTCTTTGATTTAATTGTAAGCAGGAGGACTGAATGATCATAATCAATGTCAAACCGACCAAAACAATCAATTTCAGTGGGGGTTGAATAATTTTGAACACAACTGTATATATATATATATATATATATATACACACAGTATCTCACAAAAGTGAGTACACCCCTCATATTTTTGTAAATATTTTATTCTATCTTTTCATGTTACAACACTGAAGAAATGACACTTTGCTACAATGTAAAGTAGTGAGTGTACAGCTTGTATAACAGTGTAAATTTGCTGTCCCCTCAAAATAACTCAACACACAGTCATTAATGTCTAAACTGCTGGCAACAAAAGTGAGTACACCCCTAAGTGAAAATGTCCAAATTGGGCCCAAAGTGTCAATATTTTGTGTGGCCACCATTATTTTCCAGCACTGCCTTAACCCTCTTGGGCATAGAGTTCACCAGAGCTTCACATCTTGCAACTGGAGTCCTCTTCCACTCCTCCATGACGACATCACAGAGCTGGTGGATGTTAGAGACCTTGCGCTCCTCCACCTTCCATTTGAGGATGCCCCACAGATGCTCAATAGGGTTTAAGTCTGGAGACATGCTTGGCCACATTTACCCTCAGCTTCTTTAGCAAGGCAGTGGTCGTCTTAGAGGTGTGTTTTGGGTCGTTATCATGTTGGAATACTGCCCTGCCTCCCAGTCTCCGAAGGGAGGGGATCATACTCTGCTTCAGTATGTCACAGTACATGTTGGCATTCATGGATGCCTCAACGGAACTGTAGCTCTCCAGTGCCGGCAGCACTCATGCAGCCCTAGACCATGACACTCCCATCACCATGCTTGACTGTAGGCAAGACACACTTGTCTTTGTACTCCTCACCTGGTTGCCACCACACACGGTTGTCACCATCTCAACCAAATAAGTTTATCTTGGTCTCATCAGACTACAGGACATGGTCTGCTTGTCATCAGCAAACTGTGGGTTTTCTTGTGCATCGTCTTTAGAAGAGGCCTCCCTTCTGGGACGACAGCCAATGAGACCAATTTGATGCATTGTGCGGCATATGGTCTGAGCACTGACAGGCTGACCCCCCCTCCCACCCCTTCAACCTCTGCAGCAACGCTGACAGCGCTCATACGTCTATTTCCCAAAGATAACCTCTTTATATGACACTGAGCACGTGCACTCAACTTCTTTGGTTAACCATGGCGAGGCCTGTTCTAAGTGGAACCTGTCCTGTTAAACCTCTGTATGGTCTTGGCCACTGTGCTGCAGCTCAGTTTCAGGGTCTTGACAATCTTCTTATAGCCTAGGCCATCTTTATGTAGAGCAACAATCCTTTTTTTCAGATCCTCAGAGAGTTCTTTGCCATGAGGTGCCATGTTGAACTTCCAGTGACCAGTATGAGAGAGTGAGAGCGATAACACCAAATTTAACACACCCGCTCCCCATTCACACCTGAGACCTTGTGACACCAACGAGTCACATGACGCCGGGGAGGGAAAATGGCTAATTGGGCCCAATTTGGACATTTTCACTTAGGGGTGTACTCACTTTTGTTGCCAGCGGTTTAGACATTGATGGCTGTGTGTTGAGTTATTTTGAGGGGACAGCAAACTTACACTGTTATACAAGCTGTACACTCACTACTTTACATTGTAGCAAAGTGTAATTTCTTCAGTGTTGTCACATGAAAAGATATAATAAAATATTTACAAAATGTGAGGGGTGTACTCACTTTTGTGAGATACTGTGTGTGTGAATACTGTATATATATATATATATATATATAAAACCCATTTTTGGAAAAACATATAGATACCTAACATGTCATGCTTTAAAGCGGAGTTCCACCCAAAAGTGGAACTTCCGCTGGTTGGATTCCTCTCCCCGTCAGGTGTCACATTTGGCACCTTTCGGGGGGGAGGGGGAAGAGGACACCTGTCTTTAGACAGGTGTCCTTTTCCACACATCCAGGAGCTCTGGCCGGCAGCTGCGGCCGCTGACGTCAGCAGCCCGGCTCCCTCCTCCCTGCTCGCTCTGCTTCTGGCCGCCTGGCCAGTAGCAGAGTGCGGCAGAGCCTCGCAGGCGCAGTAAGGTGCCCGGCGTGAAGCTGTACTGCTACATGTCCGGGTTCCCTTACCCGCGGTGGAGGCGGCTGCACCTGTCCCCCGATCTGAAGATCGGCGGTGGGTGCAGACATCACTGGACTCCAGGACAGGTAAGTGTTCTAGTATTACAAGTCAGTAGCTACTGTATGTGTAGCGGCTGACTTTTAATTTTTTTTTCCTACCTCGGACCTCCGCTTTAATATTGCCCACGCTGGAATGGTGTCAAACTAAGATACTTAAAATCTCCATGGGTGGCGCTTTTAGGGCCAGTTCATACCATAGAAACGCAGTCCGGATGCGTTCCGGATGCTTTTCTGCATGCGCGTTTTTGGTGCGTTCCGGTGCGTTTTTGATGCATTTTTGATGCAGTCCAGTGTAGTTTTTCCCCCCTTTTTTTCTTTACTTAAAATAAGGACATGTGAGTTCCAGTGCATTTAGGTGCGTTCCAGCGTGTTTTTGGTGCATTCCGGTGCGTTTTTGATGCTTTTTACCTCGTTCCAGTACAGTTCAGTGCAGAAGTTCCAGTTGACTCGTCGCTCTCTCCCACTCGAATGCCGGGTCTGTGCTGCGCAGTTGCCTTATATTGGCATGGGGGCGGGCCACCTGCTGACGTCATCCTGAGCCCCGCCCTTATGATGTTACATCCTGGGACATGACATCACAGAGAGAGAGAGCAATGAGTCAACATCTCCAGAAGAGAAGAGAAGAGAAGAGGGAGAAGCCAGCCGAGGAGACAGCGGCAAAAGAGCAGAAGACAGAAGATCCCTCAGAAGACAGAAACTCCACAGAAGACCCCTCAGAAGACAGAAGACCCCGCAAAAGAGCTGAAGAAAGAAGACAATGGAGAGGGAGAAGAGAGGGGAGAAGACGCCAGAGCTGATTTAATAAAATATTTTAAAAACTGTGTAGTGTGTTTTTTTGTACACTTTTTTTTCAGGTGAATGGGTAGGGGTATGATGTACCCCATACTCATTCACATAGGTTGGGGGGCCGGCATCTGGGGGCCCCCTTGTTAAAGGGGGCTTCTAGATTCCGATAAGCCCCCACCCGCAGACCCCGACAACCAACGGCCAGGGTTGTCGGGAAGAGGCTCTTGTCCCCATTAACATGGGGACAAGGTTCTTTGGGGTGGGGGGGGCGCAGAGCCCCCCTGCCCCAAATCACCCATGCTCCCCATGTTGAGGGCATGCGGCCTGATATGGTCCAGGAGGGGGGGGTGCTCGCTCGTCCCCACCCCCTTTCCTGGCCTGCCAAGCTGCGTGCTCGGATAAGGGTCTTTATGGATTTTGGGGGGGGACCCTACGCCGCTTTTTTCGGCGTGGGGGTTCCTCTTAAAATCCCTGCCAGATCGAAGGGCCTGGTACCTTTTGGGGGGAACCCCACACAAATGTTTGCGGTGGGTCCCCTTCAAGATCCGCAGCACGCAAGTCGGATCATCATGATCCGACTTGTGGTGCGACTTCTATTCAAATCAATGGGCTCCCATATTGATTTTGAATAGAACGCCTGACAAGGCTTAATGGTGTGTATACAACGTTAAGCCACGTTATTCAGCGTTTTGCCGGCTCGGCGTCAAAAACTCCATGCCGCTGCAGCTTCGGAATGTGCTGGTCCCGCGTTCTAGTTACAGCTCACTAACGCCGACGCCCTCTACAGCTCAAAAACTTCAGCGTTTTTAAGGGGCCATTGGATAACATAAAGAGCTGTCAAAAATGTGGCTGTACAAAACTCCTGTGTGTATGAGGTCTAAGCAGTGATTCAACATAAATATCATAGTGCAGCGCTAAAAACAAATATTCATTGATATTAACATCCAACTTTAAGGAATAGCTGTAAAGTGCAAAAAAAAAATGCAGAAAAATGTGGAATAGAGCAAAAAATTACAAAAATTAATCAAAATGTCCCAAGAAGGCTATAGGTCCACTGGCTTAGTTCATAAAGTGCAGACATTCACAAGAAGTAGTGACTTCCGTGTCCGTTAATCTGGTGCAAAAATCATAAAGTGCATTCTTTCACAAGAATCAGTGACATCAAAATCCACCTGCATGCAGTGCAGACCTCCATCACAGGAAAAGATGGGTACTCTTACCAAAACACTCTGGATAAACGCATAATGGATACAAATTTCACTTCAGGGTCATCCGTTGGAATCATAAATCAGACATCCACGCCCTAAGGGGGCCCACTTTGAGGTATGTAACTAGTCTCCGGGCCATCAACTTATGGGCATCACTCATATCCAGTATCCGTACTGATGGTTAACCACAATCATCCAGATAATAATAGTGTGGAAAAGACCAGAAAAGATAAAAGTGGCACATAGCGTGATACAGTTTAAGAAACTGGATTTATTAAAAAATGGTTGCACTTACGTGCATAAAATATTCACAGGCGTTTGGAATTCCAACAACGTATTAGTACAAGGGCGCAATAATTCAGAGCAGGCTCTCCTCCTCTGGCACGTTTCATCTAAAGAGACTTCCACAGGGGTATGAGCCATCTGCTCCCATTGCGCCAAATTTATAACTTTATAAGCGGTGATTCGCTGGACAGAGCCACACTGTCGCCGCTTATAGTCATACGGCGGTCTGCAAGTGGTTAATTTTATTTTTTTAAATCACTTATTGCTATCAAAAGGAATGTAAACATCCCTTGTGATAGAACTAATGGATGCCAGGTCCTCTTTATGGAGAGATTTGGGGTTTATAAGACCACAGATCTCTCCTCCACCTTTGAAAGCATAAGATCAAAAAAAAACAAAAAACATTGATCTGATGCTTTAAAAAAAAAAAATAAATAAATAAAAATGTTTATTTCCACCCTAGAGCAGAAGTGAAATCATAGCATTGCTGCGGTCCTCCTACATCATAGAGGTGATCAGAGATGAGCTGGTCTCTCTTCACCTCTGTGACCAGCCGCACAAACCGTCAGATCATTTCCTGGGCTCACCGGTGAGAACGGTAAACTGTCACGTACCGGGTGCTGAAAGCCAATGGAGAGAGGGCTTCCTTTGCAGCTAAGCTCCAGACTCCCCTGAAGGTGAGACAGGAGGAGTTGGGCACAAAGTAGGACAGGTCGCCTGTGAAGTTGCTTGCAGAAGGTCTCAGGAATACTGCTGATGTGATGAAGGCAGGTGGCACCTGTGAGATGTGACAGGTTTGTAGAAGAATGAGGACAGAACGATAGTCAACACAAGCCCGGATCAGGGACCAGGTGGGAAGTAGAGCAGACAAAGTCAGGTGGAAGCCAAAGTCAACACAAGAAGCAGGCAGAGGGTATCCGTTAGACAAGTCAGTGGTCAGGGACTGGAGACAGGCAGGAGACCGATAAGGAACAAGCCGGGTCGAAACTGGGGATCACAGGAGCTAGAAATCACAGGAACAGAGGTAACAAGCTGAAGATCAATCAGCAACTTCAACCACTGACAGGCTTCCTTAGAAAGGCCCATGTGAAATGCTGGAGATGCTGGGTCCTAGAGTCCTTCCCCTGCTGTTGGTGACCTGCCAGTAAACCCAAGAAACATCAGCGAGCAGCAGGAGGGGGCGACCTCTCCCCCTGCTTCTTTTTTTTTTTAATACTTTATTTATGGTATGCAATGAAACATACAGCATGACATGACCAATCTCCTATACACAAGTCAGCACCCAGACATAAAACTTTTGCAATGTATATATGTGAATCATAAAGAGACAAACAGTAGAAAAAATACCACCAGAAGCAAATACATTTAAAAAGAAAAAAAAAAAAAAAATAAGTAAATATACTTGCGGGCTTCTGTCTCTGCAACAAATATATCCTGAATATGTATACTCAATAAGGTGTACAGAAGATAAAGGAACTTCTTGGTCATGCACAAGCCCAAATATAGGGTAAACAACAAACAAAACGAAAGTAAACCACTGTATGGCGGGGAACCAATCACTTCTCTTGTTCAAGTTGAATTACCTTACCACCTCCCCACAGCAGTCACTCCTAGTGATTAGGCATACCGGTAGTTTTCTCTTTAAGTCTTTTATTTTGGGGGATAAATGCAAAACGACACCTACTGTGCCAAAGAGGAGAAATAACCAAAACACAGGGGAAAAGGATAAAAGAGAAAGTGTAGGGAAAGTAGGAAAAAGAGACTTCAGGAGGGTCGGCAGTGAAAAACTATATTCTCTCACAGAGGGAACTGTCTATGTATAAGTCAAATAATCCTCTGAATATCGGAACATGTCCCAATGAAGCCATCGTGTGTTATGCTCCTCCGTCTTATCTCTGAGGGCTGCTGTCAAAGCCTCCATCTGTTGAATGTCATTCACCCTGACAAACCACTGCCCCACTGAAGGTGGGGATTGTTGTTTCCACATGCTCGGAATGCACGCCCTGGCTGCGTTCAACAGATGTTTCAACAAGGATTTCCTGTATCTCTTGCTGGACATGGGTGTTAAATTGAGAAGAACGGCAGCTGGGTTGTCCACCAGAGAAATCCCCCTGCTTCTAAAAGCAACCCAGCAGCTAATTAGATAATTTTTATGAGAAAGAGAATCGCCGGATGAAAAAAAAAATCCTGGGGTTATGGCTGATAGCTTCATATATACATGTTGTGGTCTTTAAGCAATTAAAGTGATTCTAAAGGTTGGAATTTGAAAAAAAAAAAAATTACAAACGTCATACTTACCTGCTCTTTGTAATGGTTTTGCAAAGAGCAGCCCCAATCCTCTTCTTTTTGGGTCCCCCACTGGCGGGGTCCATTCACACACGGAACATGACTCTGCCCCGCCCCCTGCTCTATCCTCAATGGCTCATTGGCTGTGACTGACAGCAGCAGGAGCCAATGACTGCTGTGTGAGCCAATGAGGAAGGAGAGACCTGGCAGATACGCTGCTCTCATGCACATCGTTGGATTGAGATGGGACTCAGGTAAGTGTTAGGGGGGCTTTGGGAGAGCAGCACCCAGAAGGTTTTTACCTTCATGCAGGCAGTTGACAGAATCTTGGAAGATTACATGTTGCAAAGGTATCAGCAATGTGTAAATACAATTAGAGGTAGAGAGCATGTGCGGGATTGGCAACACCTGAGACATGGGAGATACGGTGCTCTCATGCACATCGTTGGATTGAGATGGGACTCAGGTAAGTATTAGGGGGGCTTGGGGAGAGCAGCACCCAGAAGGTTTTTACCTTCATGCAGGCAGTTGACAGAATCTCAGAAGATTACATGTTGCAATGGTATCAGCAATGTGGAAATACAATTAGAGGTAGAGAGCATATGCGGGATTGGCAACACCTGAGCACTCAGCACCCTTGCCGGGGTATTGCTTACATGTTGCAATGCTATTGGCAATTTGTAAATAGTATGAATCCATGGGTAGAATGAGTGCACAGGCACCACCAAAACCCACAGGTGTGCACCCAGTGTTCTTAGAGTTGCCTGAAGATTTTTGGCAAATATAGTTTCATAGTTACATAGTTGGTAAGGTTGAATAAAGACAATAGTCCATTTAGTTCAACCTGGGTAGGTAGAAACAGAAACATAGAAAAGTGATGTCAGAAAAAGACTGAGTAGTCCATCGAGTCTGCCCCTTTTTATTTTTTTATTTTTATTTTTTTTTTACATTAACCTTGTTGTCGGACTATGTTTATCCCAAGCATGCTTGAAGCCATTTACTGTTGACTGTCTCACAACCTCTGTTGGTAGTTTATTCCAATCATCAACCACCCTTTCAGTAAAATAATACTTTCTAAGATTGGTTTTGAACTTCCCCCCAGTTAGTTTGAGGTCATGTCCCCGTGTTCTTGATTTTGGTTTCATATTGAAAAGACTGCCCTCCTGAACCTTATTCACCCCCTTGGTGTATTTAAAGGTTTCAATCATGTCTCCCCTCTCCCTTCTTTCCTCCAGACTGTACATATTAAGTTCCTGAAGTCGCTCTTGATATCTTTTATCCCCCAGACCTTTCACCATTTTTGTTACCCGTCTCTGAACTCGTTCTATCTTATCAATATCTTTTTGTAAGTGTGGTCTCCAGAACTGGACACAGTATTCTAAGTGAGGTCTCACTAAAGATCTATATAGAGGAATCAGAACCTCCTTCCTCCTGCTGGTGATCCCTCTACTGATACATCCCAGAATTCTATTTGCTTTTCCCACTGCCTGGTTACACTGTTTGTTCATTTTGCAATCATCTGAAATAAGCACCCCCCAAATCTTTTTCTTCTGTAGTGCTGGCTAACACTGTGCCCCCAATGCTGTACTCTCTAAGCGGATTCTTTTTCCCTAGATGCATTATTTTACATTTAGAAATATTGAACTGCAGTCTCCACAGGTGTATGTGTGTCAGTGTCAATAATCATTTCCCATATCCCTGTATATTGTGTTCACTAAGATGCACATCCAAGAGTCTTTTTAAAAAAATATCAATACTCCCTGCTAACACCACCAATTGTGGAAGAGAGTTATACATCCTTCCCTTGACAGTGAAAAACCCCTTATGCAAGCTTAAGGTTAAACCTTTTCTCCTCCAATCTCGTGTGGCCCCGTGTCCTCCTACACTCCCTGAGACTGAAAATTGCTCTCTCACGGTCTGCAAAGCCAAACTGTGAGTTTGGTGAAGCTATAACACCAGTGATCCCACTGTTGACTCTTTGATTGCTTGTCTCCTCTGCTAAATAATTTTGGTCTATCCAGCAGGAGTAGCTGACTGTGTCTATATACAGTAGTGTACAGAGTGGTGTGAAAATGCTACCACACATTAGGCACCTGTGGATAGTGTTGTCACTCTATTACAGGAATTGCATTAAGCAAGCAGAAGATGAGAGGACTAACAGATTTTAAGACATATCTAAAACATGCAAAATAAAGGCAGGAGAACAGTATTGCACTTATAAAGACAGATCGATTTCTGGATTTACAGGTGTTTTAAACATATATGCTATACAAATGGCTCTCTTATATTAAATATTTTAGGATATTGAACTCTTTTAGGTCCTGTAACAAACAGCCCATGAGTTTAGGGCAGAGTCTTAGCTGGGGTTTACCTGCGCCTGGACTGTGGTGTTTTATGAGGTTAGTTAGTTAGTTGTAGTGGTAGGTTTGTCTAGCAGTATGCAGGGTTAAAGCCTAAGTTTAGTCAAAATAAAAAAAATCAGCACAAGGGATATTATGTATTATTAATGCAATGTGTCCCTTGTGATGATGGCTTCTGCTTTCCTTGAAGTTTTCATCCTTTGACATCCCCTGCACCTACCCCTCTACTGTACTCTTTCAGTGCAGCAGAGGTTAATAGAACTGAGGGAGCAATGACAGGTATTCATCAAGAGTGCCCGACTATGCCTGCCCTTTCCACCCAGTTCCTCAGTTCTGCGGTGAACTCATGCTGTTTGCCAAACAAACCTCCGATTGCTGCAGGAAGTCATGCATTTTTGTGGAGGTATTCCTACTGCCTCTAAATGTGACAGCTTTCTGCTCAAAACCATGCATCTCTCCCCTCTTATTGGTTGCTAAGACACTGGTGGGTGCCTGTGTTCTAGCATCCAAACACCTTGTGTGAACTGGCTGTATGCATCCTAGTAACCGATGATGTATATGGTTGCTAGGATCCCAACGGCCTAGATAGGATGATTCCCCCCAAAATCCATACCAGTCCCTTGTCCTGCATAGGGGTCTGGTATGGATTTTACAGGGGGACCCCACAGAAGAAACAAAAGACAGCCATGGGATCCCACAAAATTCATACCAGACCCCTTGTTAAAATAAGGGTCTGATGGATTTTGAGGGGAACCTCACATCATTTTTGGTCATTGGCTTTACCCGGGATACCTTACCCCTTTGATTTCATTCAGTTGCCAG
This sequence comes from Glandirana rugosa, assembly GCA_018402905.1. Classification (NCBI taxonomy): domain Eukaryota; kingdom Metazoa; phylum Chordata; class Amphibia; order Anura; family Ranidae; genus Glandirana; species Glandirana rugosa. Next base: position 260,336 of record BLSH010160085.1, read on the forward strand.
GCCGGAAAATGTCATTCATGTTGAGAGTCCATCATGAGCGCATTGTGTTGGTGATCAGTGAGCAGTGTCCATCATGACTGATGAGGTTCTCGACCAAGTGATTGACAATGGATATTTTATTTATTTATTTTGTAACAAAGGAATTTTGTAAATTAATTTCAAGAGTGCTTTGTACCCCTTACTTATTCACATAAGGAGGAACGTTATCTGGGGGAGCCATGCCTTTGTTTAGGGGTCTATCTTCAGCTTGTTCAGTTAAAATATAGAAGCTGATTGGTTGCCATGCATAGCTGCTATAGAATCTGTCTGCTCCAGCTTTTATAAATTCCTTGAAGTGTGTTCATCAAACCCCATTACCATGATATATTTATCAAACTGATAATGTATCCATTTATAGAAGTGTTATATAGAAATTTGGTATAAGATTTAATCAACTTGTATCTAGAAAGGGTTACATTTATAGCAGGATGGGTGAAATCACTGTAACAGTTAAATGAAAGGTACCTGGTATAGATTATTAGCAAAATGGTATGTAAAGAGCATGGTGGAATGTGTCCTATTAGAGTCCCTAAAAAAAGTCTCTATGACAAAATGCATTGGGAATCTATGGACATACATACCCAGAAAACTCATGGCTTGATGTTGGAGCTGAGTATAGGAGACTGCTGGTTTACATAGTCCAGAGGGCATTTCTAACATGTGAGTGAACTGTTTGATTTTAAGTTTTGCATTAAAATTCACATAATTGTGCTTTGTGGTCACTCTTTCTGCATTCTTTTATGATGAATTAATAGTGAAAGTCAGGCACAGACCTAATAATATAATCTAATGTTCACAAATACAGTCCAAAATAGAGTCCTTATAGCAACAATGGTTCATACAGAGAGATCCCACAACCAGTGCACAACAGAATTCTTCTAATCTCTTCTTTGTGACAATTTTCACCAATGTGAGGTTTTGGAATAGGTGGCAACTCACCAGATATTTTGACCCCCTTTTTACGGGAAGGTCAAAAAACGCCTCTGGAACCACTGTTCCTTTAAAGGGATGGATCAACTCTCTTCACTCTCTTGGTTACCATCTGAGTCCGCTACATGAGGAAAAATGACTCCACCAGGGACAAGGATAAAAACTCCATTGTGTAGTATTTATTTCAAAATTTGAATAAAATCAACTAAAATCACACTCACATTTCCATGTGCTTGGTCCCGGCACTAGGTTTAACCAGCGTGTAGCTCGTGAGCCTGTAAGGCAAACAGCTGATGTTCAGAAAGTGCGTGCCAAACCGTCATTCGTATGCCGCATGGCGTTCGCATACTACATCCGGAAGTTCACGAAAGAACGTCTTCTACGTACGTTTCACCGTCTTCAGGAAATGACATAATTCTTCTTCCGGTTTTTACTTTTATACACTGATACTAAATTTTGATTGGTTGGCTTCCCCAAAATGGAGAACGCTCAATTTTGTGCACCCAGGCTCACGGCTTGCGCTGTTCAAACCCAGTGTATTATTAAAACATTAGAACATTAACATTACAAACCATTTACCAATCTACAGGTCCATTTTTGTATGTGGTATTTTCCTTCTTATACCTTATATAACTTTATCCCTGCAATAAATCTGGAATACTGGACTAACGCCCTCTGGTGGTCGCAATAGCAAACTGCTATATTTCCCGACCAACCTTCCTGAATATTGCAAGTATAAAATGGTTCCCATACATTGTAAAAAATGGTAAACACAAATGTAAATTATAAAAAACTGTAATTAATAATCTGTCAAGAAACATTGAAGATCAATGTGTTTGTTGAGTCTCAAGGGTTGTAAACTTTGTATTCTATGGATCCAGCGAGTCTCCATCTTGGATACTGCTTTCACCATATCTGTACCCCTCCAATGGGGCTGTACTTTATCTATACCCCAAAACCCCAAAGTAAAGTGGGATCCCTATTATGGGCCAGTCTAAAATGGTTTGATACACTATAGAACTTGAATCCCTTCTTGATGTTATCTACATGTTCCCCACTCTTTTGGCGAGGGTTCTGGTGGTTCTCCCTATGTATTGATAATTACATGGGCACATCAAGAGATACGTTACATACCGGGAGTCACAGGTTATGAATCTCCTGATTTTAAATTCCTCCCCTGTTACCCCTGAGGTGAGGTTTGTTATGTTCATTTTATCTCTCGAAGCTTTACACCCTTTGCACCTTTTACATCTATAGAAACCTACCCTATCCAAAAAAGTGGACTTTTTCTTATCAGGTTTTGGAACATTTTTTGCTACCATATTTCTCAATGCCGGAGCCCTTCTATATATGAATTTTGGCTTGGAAGGGATAACCGACTTGAGGGTGGGATTTTTTTTAAGGATAGGCCAATGTTTTTTAACTATTTTTTCCACTTCCTTATGTTGGACATTGAACCCTGTAATAAAGGCCCAGCCAAAATCCTCCCCTTTTTATGGTTTTTCCTTATTTTGCAGGAGGGAGGTTCTGGGCATTTGACCAACTTTATCCCTCGTTTTTAACAGCTCCTTTCGATTATAGCCTTTTTCACAAAATCTTTCTATAAGAATGTTTGGGTCAAAAAGTCCTTGGTTCTGTGGCAATTTCTTTTCATCCTAAGGAACTGGCTTTTAGGTATCGCTTTCGTCCAGTTATGATGATGACAACTCCGAGTGGATATATACCCATTCCTGTCTGTTTCCTTGAAAAAGGTATGGGTCTCTAGGTGGGAATCCACTCGGAATATCTCAAGATCCAAAAACTGGACAGAAGCGGGATCCCAATGACTGGTGAATCTGGCTTCATATCTATTAGTGTTTATAAAGGACAGGAAATTTTGTAGTTCAGATGACTCCCCTTCCCAAACTATAAAGATATCATCTATGAATCTTAAATATAGTTTGAGTTGCGGCCATTGGTCAGTGAAAATACTTTCCTCTTCCCATTTATTGAGGAATATAGTGGCCACACTGGGGGCATACCGAGCCCCCATGGCCACACCTTTGGTCTGTTTGAAATAATCTCCCGCATACCAAAAGTAATTTTTTTGACATGGCTATATCCAAGGATTCAATAATATACTCTATCTGTGGCACTTTTAGGGTAGAGTACTTATGTAGAGCCCAAGTGGTGGCCTCAATGGCATCCTTCTGTTTTATGTTGGTGTATAGAGATTCGACATCTGTTGTTGCTAACAATGTCTGCTCTGTCAGTTGGATCCCTTGTATTCTATTTAAGAGGTCCTTTGTGTCCTTAAGATAGGCTCTACCCCTGGCTGCTAAAGGTTGGAGAAAAATATTGATTTATTCCGCCAATCTAGAATACAACGACCCTTTGCCACTAATGATTGGCCTGCCCAGCGGGTTTTCCTTATTTTTATGGATTTTGGGAATTTGATACATGACCGGGATCCGGGATGGTTTAGGGACAAGATATTTGGCCTCTTTTTTGTTTAATATGCCTTTTTTGGATCCTTTATTGATTAGTTTCTTAAGGTGTATCTTTAATTTTTCAGTAGGGTTTCCTTTTAATTTTTCATATGTAGTATGGTCCTGGAGCAGTCGCTGCATTTCTGCATCATAATCCTCACGCGTGAGAATTACCAGACCACCCCCTTTGTCGGCCGGCCTAATAACTATATTTCTGTTTTCTTCCAATTTCTTAATATCTTCCCTAATTTGTTTACTGTTTCTTATTTTTACCTGGGGTAAATTATTTATATCTTCTTGTACCATGTGTTTGAACATTTCAATAAATTGGTGGGATGTACCCTTGTGAATATGTGGTATTAGTGATGGTTTCAGTAGGATTGGGATGTGCAATGTAGTGTTTTTTTACATTTAATTTCCTGGCAAATTTCTCCACATCTATAAATGTTTCAAATTTGTCTAAATACTTAGTGGGCGCAAATTTCAAGCCCTCCGCCAGTATCCCCAACTCATCCTGGGTGAAGACAATATTGGTCAAGTTAAATAGTCCTGCATCTATTTTTCTCTTTTTCTTTTCTTTTCTCCCCCCTCTACATCCTCTCTTTCTTCGTCCCCTGGATGATTTACATTTTGGGGATATTGGGGATACCCCTGTTGATGTTGATTGGGTGGGACAATCTTGAAGGGTTCTCTCCATTCCCTCAATCCCCCCCCCCCCTGTGTGTGTTGGGCTTGGGGGAATGTTCCCCCTCTTCCCCTACCTCTGTTCCTCCCCCTATACATACCCCTTGGGTTACCTCTGAATGGTTTATAAGGTGCACCATAAAATGGGGCCCACCTACCTCGTGGGGATTGGTCTCTAAGGGGGGATGTGGGGATTCGATATTGAGGGGTTCGGGGTGAATCATCACCCCAAAAGGGGGCTTCCTGCCCATTATCCCTATATAGCGGAGTTTGTAGAAGGACCCCTTTTATGGATTTTTTTAGGGTTTTTTGGGGGTTAATTCTAACTGGTGGTTTATTCTGGGCTGGGCCAGCTTGTCCTTCTACCCCTTGGGGCTGGTCTAAATCATTATCCGAAGATGGGGATATTTTTTGATCCTGCCATTTATAAATATGTTTCTCCCTATAATCCTTCATGTCCCTTTGATATTTCTTAATTGTTTTATTCTTAGTTTCATTATCTATTTTATTTATAAATTGTTGCAATTTATCCATTTTTACTTTATACTCAGGAGTATCTGTAAATGGTGACACTTTCTCCTGTACGTAGAAAGCTGGATTTTTAAAGCTTGTAACTTTGTTTTTCTTCTTTGGATAATAACCCCCAGGAGTTTCTGTTCACAAAGATTAAAAAACTGGCACCACTCTTTGAGCAAATCCTCATTTTCCAGGCCATCATTAGGCCCCAAATCCCATCTTAAACTCTTGGGAGTAATGTTTTCTTTGAGGTATTGCTCAAGTGTGGTGATATCCCACCAGGTTTTTATTTGTTTTTCCATCACCTTAAATATTTTTTTAAAGCCCACTTCCAGATCGACACTGGAAATGGAGCTTTCCAAAAAGCATTCTTGTGGATCTATTGTCCTATTACTAATAAAGTTGAAAATATCGATTTCTACCAGGAATAAACGCAAAAATATTGCATTTTATACTTACAATATTCAGGAAGGTTGGTCAGGAAATATAGCAGTTTGCTATTGCGACCACCAGAGGGCTTTAGTCCAGTATTCCAGATTTATTGCAGGGATAAAGTTATATAAGGTATAAGAAGGAAAATACCGCATACAAAATGGACCTGTAGATTGGTAAATGGTTTGTAATGTTAATGTTCTAATGTTTTAATAATACACTGGGTTTGAACAGCGCAAGCCGTGAGCCTGGGTGCACAAAATTGAGCGTTCTCCATTTTGGGGAAGCCAACCAATCAAAATTTAGTATTAGTGTATAAAAGTAAAAATCGGAAGAAGAATTACGTCATTTCCTGAAGACGCCAAGACGGCGAAACGTAAGTAGAAGACGTTCTTTCGTGAACTTCCGGACGTAGTATGCGAACGCCATGCGGCATACGAACAACGGTTTGGCACGCACTTTCTGAACATCAGCTGTTTGCCTTACAGGCTCACGAGCTACACGCTGGTTAAACCTAGTGCCGGGACCAGGCACATGGAAATGTGAGGGTGATTTTAGTTGATTTTATTCAAATTTTGAAATAAATACTACACAATGGAGTTTTTATCCTTGTCCCTGGTGGAGTCATTTTTCCTCATGTAGCGGACTCAGATGGTAACCAAGAGAGTGAAGAGAGTTGATCCATCCCTTTAAAGAAACAGTGGTTCCAGAGGCGTTTTTTGACCTTCCCGTAAAAAGGGGGTCAAAATATCTGGTGAGTTGCCACCTATTCCAAAACCGCACATTAGTGAAAATTGTCACAAAGAAGAGATTAGAAGAATTCTGTTGTGCACTGGTTGTGGGATCTCTCTGTATGAACCATTGTTGCTATAAGGACTCTATTTTGGACTGTATTTGTGAACATTAGATTATATTATTAGGTCTGTGCCTGACTTTCACTATTAATTCACTGTCACCTTAGGGTTAAAAGGGGCGGCGACCTTGCTGTTGTCTTACACTATATTTTGTTTATGGTATACTTTTTATAGGGCGCCGATTCCCTCACTTTTACAATATTCTTTTATGATGCTTTGTGAATACTGAGAGGTCAATAAAAATTAAAACGAGTCCAGGCAGAAATCGCTGATCTCATTTGACCTTCTTTTTTATAAGGGGTTCTACTTTCTTTAGAGTTTGATAAATCATATGGTAGAGGAAAACGTGGTATATCTACACCAGGGTTCTGTGGAACCCTAAGATTCCTTCAGGGGTTGATAGGGGTTCCTTGAGCAATGAGACATTTCTGCCTCTCAGAAAGGTTCCCACTGACACCATTGATCCTTTTTGCTATCTGTAAGGGGGGGGGATTCTTCCCAATGACCACAAGTGCAAAGGGGCATTCTTCGCACTGACCATCACACTGATACACACATATTGGTGATGGCCTTTTACAGATAAATTGTGTTTTCATGCAGAGACCTTTTATATGTATTTATGCATACAGAGATTGATTGTTAGAAATATCTGTGTAATGTAATAACATGTTTTTGTTTAGGTATAAACTTATTTTTGTATTGCAGTTTTACTACTTAGGGTCTATTGTTTTATAATTTTAAAATTTTGGACTAGCATCAATAGTTATTTAAGGGGATTAAAAAAGGAATCTGTGCAGACATGCTTAAACTTCCTCAATGGCATCTGCAGAGCAGTAAAGATAAAAATCAATTACTTCTCTATCCCAAAACATGTCACGTGTTCTATACTTTTTCATTTTTGAAGGTCTTGATATTATTTGGAACACCAGCTTTTCTGGAGTCCATGTAAATGATTTTCATATGTACAGTCCTATGCATCA